>JAQQZY010000006.1:16698719-16709798 GCA_030068375.1 Ostorhinchus rueppellii | reverse complement strand
TATATATACACACACACATACATACATACACACATATACATACACTCTGGTCAGGTTCCACTCTGTGCCAGAACGACTTATGATTCAGGCTGATTTTAACTCATCCCTTGCTCCCAGTCTCTTTTGTTTCTTGTATTTCTTCATGTATGGACACTTTAAGTTTTGAACCTGTTTATTTGATACTTTCCCTTCGTGCTCTCGTGTAGTTGTTGTTATTATTATTGTTTTTCCTGTTTAGGACATCCTTTGTTGTATTTTCCGCTTGTGGGTCATTTTCTGTTTTGGACTGAATGTGTGATTTTCTCCTTGTTGTTAATTAAGTGGAATACATTTTTGGTTGTTACTTTAAGATCTGCCTGCAATTGGGTTCTTCCACTGGCTCATACATCACAAAAAGATCCAGACAAATGCATGTGAAAACAGGAATAAAGGAAGTGAATCTATGCAGTAAAGTGCTTTGTTTCTCTGATGAAAATACAGAATGCTTCAAAGTAAACATTCATGAAACCAGTCGGGGGTGGGCAGGTTTCGTGGATTATTAAAGGTTTTGAAAATGTAAGAAAATAATAATCAATATAGGACAGGTTAGGAGAGAAGCTGTGAGAAGAGAAAAGAAGTCCTAGTTAATTTTAGAATTGATTGTAAGATTTTATTGTTTGTTTTTAAAGCTTTGAATGGACTGGCCCCACAGTACATCACGGAGCTCCAAATTTATACCCCAGCGTGCGTACTGAGGTCTGAGGGCCAGCACCAGCTTGTGGTGCCTGAGACCACACTTAAAACCAGGGGGGACAGGGTTTTCTCTGTGGGCGGCCCCAGACTCTGGAACACCCTGCCCCCCTCATGTCCAAACAGCACCCATGTTGGAGTGTTGTAAGTCTCGTCTCGTCTGTTACTTCAGCCTGCACCTTTTGTCTGTGTTTAATTTGGAAACCCCAACTGTATGTATCATGTTCTGTCTAATGCACAAATAAATTACCAAATGAAATGAAATGAATGAAAACCCACTTTTATTCTCTAGCTTTTAACACCGTGTGAGTTGTGTGGTGTCCTTTGTGTTATTTTATTTAATTATGTATTTAAGTACTTTTAACTATTTGTTTTATGTTTTCGCCTAAATTGTTTTATTATTTTTAGGATGAGGAGCGCTTTGGAAACATTCCTGTTGTTTAAAATATGCTATAGAAATAAAGCGGATTGGATTGGTGATTTCAGTTGCCTTTTTGCTCCGTTCAGTTTTTCATTCCAACATATTGGTTTTGTTCACTTAGATTATTTTGAAAATGATTTGCCCTGTTCAAAATGCATTAACTGTTCCTTCACGATAAAATGTGGCGTCTGCATTGAGTCACATGGAGGCTGAAATGAGAAATAAGCAAGCATATTTCCCTCTAGATAAACATTAATGAAAATATGTAAGTTGGGGTAAAAATGCATGCAGGTAAAAAGGTCTTTAAAATGAATAAACTTCCAATAAAAGTATGTTGACGTCCTTTCTCTCATAATAGCCTGTTATCTCTTATTAGAAGACACCTGGAACTGATAAATTAGAGGTTTTGCTGCTCTGCCTCAAAAATGCACATTTATCTGGAAGAGATCATAATATATGACCAATGTTGGAGGAAATTAATGATCATATTTGTGATAAGGTAACGATTGTGAAGCTGCTTACTCGCAACTGTCGTACAGTATGTGGGGAACGGTGTTTGTGTTAATGCCCATAGGAATGTGGATGCGCCCGTGCAGGAGTGTGTGTATTTGTGAAAGTGTCATACCCTCACCCACTCATTATAGCAGGACATCTCCACGTGTGGCATTTACCTCTGACCTCTGCTCCACGGCAGGTACAATTATTGAAAGGCCAGACTCTTCTGCAAATGTCCATCATGTCCACTCTCCTCCTTTGCTGCTTCATTTTCTACGGCGTCTTTTTACCCGTTAAGACTCGCTGGTGGAGCTGATTTAAGAAGAAGAAGAAGAAGAAGAAGAAAAAAGAACTTGAGTCTGTTTGACATGTAGTTTAATAAGGTGGAACTTTATCTTTTCATTGTTCAGTCTCTTTTCTCTTCTTCTACCATTCTTATTAATTGTTCTTTACAGATGTCTTTTCATTTCTACTCCTCATTCTCTCTGATGCATATTCTTCGCTCTTTAAATCAGAGATTAAGTGAAGTTTCCAAGTGAAAAGAACAAGATAAAGTAAAAAAAAAAAAAAAAAAAAAAAAGAACAAGGTAAAAAAAAAAAAAAGATGATTGGGACAGAGTGAGAAGGGAAGCCTGATTGGGGGCAGTCATAGGCCAGCTTCATGTCCCTATTCCCGCCTCCGGCACAAACTCCCCCTCAATCCAAAGGTTACAGGAGAGGAGGGGATGAGGAGAGGATGAAGAGATTAAGAGCAAATTACACTTCTCTTTGACAAGACAAGGGAAGTGGAGAGTCGAAACTTTAAACAACTTTTGAGGAGACGGGATCAGGGGTCGGAGAGAAGGCTGGACCAGAGAAGGACAGACAGATAGAGAGAAAAAAGGACAGAGAAAAGCCAACTGGGATTTGAGGTCACAGCAGATGAAGGGAAGGAGACTAGAGAAGGACTGAATTAGAGAGCAAACAGAAACTTGATGTTGACCTTAGACAAAGAGGTCAGTGTGGTGGCAGGGAAGTGTTGTCATTTAGGTAAAGTCAGCGAGACAAACAGAACATGAGAAAAAGCACAGACTTTTTCTTTTTTTTTGCAGAGGAGCTCAACTTAGTCACTTCTATTGGAAGAGGATCCACAAGACTTAATACTGTGGATCCTACCTAACAAGTCCAGTCCCTCTGTCCCTTTCTTCAGTTGAACAAAAACCAAACTGAGGTAACTGTCTTTGAAACGCCTGCAGGTCACCACAGAGCTTCAGTCTGCACACCTAAAAACCACCAACCAGGACAGAAATCTGGGCGTACTGATGGACTCCACCTACATTTGGAAAAACACATCAGTCACAAAACCAGCCCAACTATCACCTCACAACAACGGCTATGAGAATCAACAATCAATAAGTAAACAATACAAAAAATGCCAAAGATGCATGAATGACAAAACAATTACCCCACAAATTAGAGGTGAAACAAAATGTAGCTTAAAAATTCTCCTTTACACCCTAAAGAACAAAGGATAAATGACCTTCCGACTGAAGTTTTCTTCCTCCATACAAATTCAACCCATATTCACGCATGAATCATAAGAACCCGAGTTATTATTTTTGGCCGGAGTGTTTTTATTCCTCTGTAGACATGAAACAATGCAATTGAATTTTTTTTTTTTATTAACCTATTTTTCACGGAGTTACAAAAATCTCCATGTTTAATTTCTGAAGCGAAGAAACATGTATTTAAAATCTATCATCTGAAAGTGATATCCTGTGTGAAAACTATGAAATAAAAACATTTGTACAGCAGCTATACAATTTTTTTGGTTTCTTTTTTCAGACAAGTTTGAAAGGTCTTACGTACCTTCACATGTTTCGACTGTCATCTGCAGTCTTCCTCAGAAGGCATCAGCTGATCGCTGGGACGTGTCCTTATGTGTTGTTTTTCCTAGCCGTGGTCAGGTTGACCCCGCTGCCCGATGCAACACGTCACAGTGATCAGCTGACGCCTTCTGAGGAAGACTGCAGATGACAGTCGAAACATGTAAAGGTACAAAAGACACCCGCTTTCAAAGTTGTCTGAAAAAAGAAACCAAAAAATTGCATTTACTAAGTAGACAAAATGAACTTGATGGATTTTTTACAGCAGCTAATCGGATGTTTTCTCACATTTTTTTCATACTCTAATGCTAGTTATTACTCACTTCATGGAGATAATATGCAAAAAGAAACCCCTTTTGATTAAGAAAACTGTTAATTATAATCTACTAAAAACCAACTGATTTACCCTGAAACATGTCACTGCAGATCAGGTTTATCAAGAACACAAAGTAACAGTAAAGCTATGAATTACAGAGTATAGGATGGTGGATAAGTGTCCACTGTGTTGGCTGATATGGAACAAAAATAACAAAACCCATATAAGTGAACAGCTGTAGAATAGATGTCCACTGTAGTGGACAGTATGCATGAACGGGTTAAAGATCTGACGTCTGAGCAGGACCTGGAAAAACTAGTCCATACGTTCATCTTTAGTCTTGATTATTGGAACAGTGTCTTTACAGGTCGACCTAAAAAAAAAAAATCAATTAGCTACCCGCAGCTCATTCAGAACTCTGCTGCAAGACCAAAAAGCAGACCACATGAGTCCACATTAGACCACATGAGTCCACCTCTGAGGTCCTTCCATCTGCTGCCTGTCAGTCAGAGGATGGACTTTAAAGTTCTGCTGCTGGTCTATAAAGCTCTGAATGGTGAAGGACCAAAATATATCAGTGACCTCCTGACCCAGTATGAACCCAACAGACCCCTCAGGTCATCTGGATCTGGTCTGTTGTCAGTTCCCAGAGTCAGAACCAGACACGGAGAAGCTGCGTTCAGCTTCTATGCTCCACATGTCTGGAACAAACTCCCAGAAAACCTCAGATCAGCTGAAACACCCACCTGTTCTCAGCTGCATCTGAATAGAGCTCTGATTCAGAAGTTTAGATCTCCACTGTTTCTATTAAGCTTAAAGTTTTATCTGTTTTTTTTATTTATTTATTTTTTTTAATGATTAAAATCACATTTTATCGCTGACGATTTTAATTTAGTTGATTTATTTTGTTTCGAGGAAAAGGAAATAACCAAAACTTTTCATGAATACAAAGAACCAATGGCTGAGCAGATACACAAAGCATTTTGTAAATTTGAGGAAAAAATAAGTAAAATAAATTTTCAAGAAAAAATAAAACTTGTCAAGTGCATCAGCAAAACTAATTCAATAAATACTGCTCGAAAAGGAGTGAGAAGAAGAAAAAGTATTCAATCCCACCCCTATTTAAATCCCATTTATACAATTTAAGACATTAAATTAGCTTCCTTAATGATCATTTAAATGTCTACTTTCTTTTTTTTGTGTGATTTTTATGTTTTTATATTTTAACTCTCTTTTTACGCCACTCTTGTGATGCTTTTATGTAAAACACTCTGAATTGTCCTGTCCATGAAATGTGCTATACAAATGAACTTGCTTTGCTTTTGAGGTGATTCTCATTTTCTATTTTCTTCTATTTATCAATAACTCGGGTAATGCAATTTTTAATGCCTTTCAGCCACCAAAAAAATTGCGAAAACATGATTATGCATGTGCCCACAGAGGAAAGGTGATTTAATATTATGTAGCTGAGTGAAGGTTACTGCTAATGCAGAAATGGATCAACTCACTCGTCATCTGCTCAGGTGTATTTGCACGTATTGAATGCTGTCGCTGACAGTTGCCCGTAGTGTTTTAGAGAGATTTTTCTGCCTATATATGTGTTTTGATTTTTTTCCATTGGCATTATTGATGAACTGATGAAGGCAAGGAGAAACAGAACAGAAAGCTGACACTGACCTTAGAAAACGAGGTCACAGTGGTGGAAGGGAAGTGATGTCATTTTGGTAACACAGGAAAAAGCAGAAACTTAATGGTTCAATATAGTGAAATCTAAAGAAAATGGATGCACAGAACTTTGTAATCTTGATCTCCTTGTGTTTCTGAAGTACACTGATTAACAATGAATGGGTTTTTATTATTGCGTCCTGCATAAGAATCTGCCCAAATACCATAGGATAGACACAATAGATATAAACCAGACAATGGACTGACCTATTAAACAAACATCTGCAGCTTTTTCCAGGCTTTACACACAAATAATGCTAATTTATATACATTTACACTAAGCAACCGTGTCATGTTGTCATCCTCAGTGCTCCAGAACAGATCAGGATTTCAGATAAACATGTCATGAAACAAAAAGACTCAGCTCATCACATAGACGGCAACATAAAAAGAAAATGGGATTCATTTTCCACTTCCCCCAAATCAAACAGTCCACAAACTCTGTTTTTTCTGGGATTTGGGTACATCTCCCAGTTTCCAAGGCCAAGGGAAGGATTCCTGTACGCAACTGAGCAATTAGGGACCTTTGGTTCCTGGTCAAGTTTGTGCTGACATAAAACTGTTTTATTTGTGTTTTTCACTTGAATGTATGTCCACAGCTACAGTTTAACCAACATCCCATTCACCCATTTGTCTTCAAAAGCAGACATTAGGTTCGCTCTGATCTTGTTAATGCTACATGAAAGGTTGTTGTAGAATATAGTACAAGTATTTTATAGGGTTCAAAGACATTTATTGACAAATTAGGGCAGAAAGAAGGTCCTGAGTTGGATTCAAACACCAGGAGCCTTTTGCATGTTCTCTCTGGGTACTCCAGCTTCCTCCCACCATCCAAAGGCATGCACTAGTACATGGAATGGTTCATCTAAATAGCCCATAGGTGTGAATGAATGATTGGGCATTGGTCTATGTGTCTAGGTCGTTATTTAAAATGAGAATCAGTTCTCAACTAACTTACCTGGTTTAAAAAAAAAGAAAAAAAAGAATGAAGAATCATTTGTGTCCGTCTCAAAGCTTTAGGTCATGACTGTACAAATGGACTAAAATCACTCTGACTCTATTCTGACATCGGCAATAAAATATGGCTGACAGTGTTTAATGCTCGGTCCACACTGACACACATAGTTTTCCATTAAAAACTGTCCAAAGGTTCTTTCATTTTACAAATCATCTCTATCCACACAACAATAGAAAAACTACCTATAAACAAGTGGTGACACGTCCCCGCTCATTGTAAGGAGATGGAAAGATTTGAACAAATCATAAAAAACTGAATTTTGACCTACTTTTCCCAGAAGATAATGATTCTATTCTGGGTCACTATCAATCAATAAACCAAGTTTAAACTCCGTTTTTTATAAATTGAACCAATAGTTTTGCTGCAAAAGTGTTAAACAAGCAAACTGAAGCAAAAACTAAAGCCCTTGCCTCTCCTTCAGTGGTCGGGAACGTTACAACACATGCTCTGGTGAAGTTCAGACACCACAGATGATACTGGAGGCTTTAATCTGACATGAAGGTGAGTAGCAATGACAAATTATTAAATTATAAATGCACTTTACATTATACTTTGCACCGGTTCGGTCTCTCCATGTTCCATCTACTGTCGGTCAGACACTGATATAAACTCCTGGATTTAAAGTTTGGAGCAGGTTCATCACATAAACACAAACAAAACAGTTTAAACATGGACAAAAGGCCCAAAAAAGAAAAAAAAAACAATCCCTTTTACAAAATATCTACATTAGTTTGTAAAGGTGCCAAACATCCACATCTGCGTTTACATATTTGCTTTCTCATTCATTTGAGAAATTAAATTGCTTTTCAGGTAAAACTGAGCTCTAAAAAGATGTTAAACTGTTTATTTGAAGCCCTAACACACTGATCTGACAACATAATGAAGCATTATTCCTGCAGATGCATTTTCATTTAACAACAATAAGCACCTTCTGCCCATTTATAAATTGTTTATATTTTATTGTGGTTGAACTTTAATTAAATTGGAATTACTGTAAATACAATTGGTTTGAGGCACATTTAAAATATAGGAATGATATTTTATTTTGATCAGTTTCTGCAACTCTGTACCTGTCACATAGAAGTTAAAAGTTCAAATAATGTCATTTTCTGATACTGATTGTGTGAACAGAAACACAGCGACACGCTAAAGGGTTCATTAATGGGATCAAAGTACGATATTTTACTACCTTCAGAAAAGACAAGAAAAGGAAATGCTCACTCCCCCTTTCTGTCAAATTAACTTTTAATGAAACGAGGAAGCTGAAAAAAAGACAAGGGACTCTTAAAGAGTAACTACATATCCATGTCCTCTTTGAACTGACTTGCACCTCATGCACGGCTGCTTTTCTAAAATCTCAGTGGAGATTCGGCTGAATGAGAACAAGTCTGGTTGACAGAGTGGCACAGCGTATAGAAGAAGTGTATATGTGTGTGACAGAGTAATGTAATTTGCTTTTGTTTAACCCCGAGCTGTGGGGTCTCTTGTTTTAATGGAGTTGTAGATTAGTTTTGCAATCCTACATAATTGGGTAAGTGATAAAGCGTACGGTGGTATTCCTATCATATCATACCCTAGATTCACACATACACTGTTTTAACTTTGTATTCATTTATTTATTTGCATTTAAGTACTTGGGAATAAATGACTAATAAACCAAATAATACTTGCATACTTGCAATCCCAAACTCCCAAATATATTATTTTAAGAAGATTATAGACAAAAAGTGGTTTTGTTTTTTTACATATGGTGCTTTAGCCACTTTATTTCCATATTTCTATTTTTCCCTTCCTCATTTTGTCCATGAGTAAACAACTTGAGCAAATATAATTCCTAACAGCAACAAAATCTCCTATTAGGAAACACACAACTCACATTTGCTTTCTTATATTTAGCCTTAAAAATTGAGATGTAATGAGATTTGGGAAATTGTTACGTAAATGCTCATGTTTCAAATGTACCATAACTGATTTACAGTACATAAATATACACAGCAGAATTTTAGTAAATATACTGTAATTATTCTGCATGATAGTTAATATGGTCTTTATATTGTGAACACAGTTGTAGTTAAAGAGGCTGGTTCTGCTCCAGGATTTTACTCCTTTGTGTGGACAAAATGTAGGTTCTAATATCGTAACTCATTAAATATACCAGTTTGGAGATATTTTAGGGTTAATGTCAGACTGGATTAACGTTAGAGGGAAAGGTCTCTGCACTTGGCATTTAGATAAGTTAATCATATATGTGCAAAATGGGACAAAATGTCACAAAAAATATGGATAACAGTGTATAGTCATGTATTTTCTTGGTCTATGTCACGCTACCAACCCTACTACTACTACTACTACTAATACTACTTCTACTACTACTACTACTACTACTACTACTACTACTACTACTACTACTACTACTACTACTACTACTACTACTACTACTACATGATGTAACTTAAAAGCACACATTTAGAAGCAAAGACAACACATCACATCATCTAAATTCCAATTCCTAACTGGTGCCAGGTACATCAAACCCCACCCCCCACATGTATTGTAGCTTGCTTTGGCATCGATCCAGCTGATGTCATCATGTCTATGTGTGTGCTGATTTCAGCATATCAGTTGCCTCTATATATGTGCCAAGTTTGAAGTAAATTGGAACAAAATTAATGTTTTTACAGATGTGAAATCACACCCATTATAAGTAAATGGGGGGAAAAAAGCTTTTAAAAATTCCTGAAAAAAATTAACCTACTTTTCCCAAAATGTAATGATATCTATTCTGGGTCATTGGTAATATATAAACCCAATTTGGTATGAATTCAACCAATAGTTTTGCTGCTACATACATTTGAATGTTCACCCATTGTAAGTAAATGGGGAAAAAAAAATTGAACTTTGACCTACTATTCCCAAATGTATTCAGATCTATTCTGGGTCACTGGCCATGTATAAATCCAATTTGGTATGAATTCAACCAACAGTTTAGCTACTACAGAGTTAACAAACCAAAAGTAATACCCCTTGCGTCTCCCCTTTTGAGGGACGGAGTAATAAGAACAGTTTTGCGTGATTTTTAATACACTGATGCTCATAAAGTTGGAATAAAATATTTCCACTCATCTAAAAAAAAGAATTGTGGCAACATGATTTATTTTTGACAGGTAAACTGTAACTGGGACTCAGGATGTTTACATTAAACCTGCTCACCTGGATGTGTCGAAACTGGGATAAAAAGAGGAATGTGTCTAAAAACAACAGTGTACGTCTAGCAAGACAGCAGGTCAACAGCAACACAGCTTGAGTCCTGTCTTGAGGATCCTCAGATGTTCCACACCCTCTCTGTGGTCAACAATAGGTACTGACATCAGGATGGAGGTGCATGGTTGGATGGAGGTGCCTATACAGACTTCTGATATCCACAGATCTTTCATATTTCATATCAAACATAATCAGCTGATGTATATTTTAAACTGGTACTTTGCTGTCTTTAATTACTTGAAATGCTGTGGTTTTCCACTTCGTTTGTTCTGAAATGTCTGTTTTTGATTGTATCATCTTTCCCGTTTCCACAAAATTAATTTCCAAAAGGATAATTCAGTTCAGTTTATCTCAAATATGCAACAAAAAGTAATCCTAATTTAGTCTTTCATATTAAAACAGATTGCAAGAAAACATGAAGACAAAATGACTTAATTTGTATTTTCAAATAATATAATATTAAATAATGAGCTAATAACTACCTACGTGTCTCTTTTGTCGTCTATGTTTCTCACATCTCAAAATCCCACCCCCACTCCCTCTTGTTGTTTCCCCTTCCCATTACTGGAATTAAGGGCCAAGGAGTGCAACACTGAGGTGAATGTCTCTCCTCATGTTCCTGAACACCGAAGTCCACATCCATGTCATCCATCCTCCTTTCATCCCTTCCCCTTTCAATCATCCATTCCCTACACCTTTGGGAATACGACGTAATTAATCAATCAACTGTGGCTTGTATAAAATCATGGCAATTGCACATTAAGTGCACATAGAAAACCTACATAAAAGAAGATTTGGGGGCTTAAAGACCGAAACGTCCACCATCAACCAAAACCACTGACTGATCGAAAATGTTTAATACCTGTTGATCCATTAATTCTATCAATATACAGTGGTACCTCTACTTACGAAATGAATCCGTTCCGGAAGTAGTTTTGTAAGCAGAAAATTTCATTAGTAGACATGTTTTCCATGTAAATGCCCTAATCCGTTCCAAGCCCCCCCAAATTTCACGAGATCACCCAAACGCATCCCTTTTTCGTACTTTTTAATCATCTCTTGCTTCGTCTGTATGGACAAAACATATTATCTCTATCACTTTCTTGGGGCCCATAGTGAATAAAAGTGAACGACGTGGTAGCGTGCTTTTATTTTGAAGCTAGACGGATGTTCCGGGTCAATAGAGGACTTCCGGGTCACACAATATGTTGTCATGAAGCATGTGGTTGAAAAGGAAAGGAACCAGACA
>JAQQZY010000006.1:16645847-16655979 GCA_030068375.1 Ostorhinchus rueppellii | reverse complement strand
TTTGATTTAAAAACCACCAAATAAAAGCTGGAATTCTGAACTTTTGTGTCATATTCATCGTTTTATCTGAAACCCAATTGTCTTCAGTATGCAACAAAAACAAAGGGATTGAACTGGCTGTTCCAATACTTTTGGAGGTGACTGTACATGTGCATTATAGACGGGATCTACAAAGGCATAAAACATGTAGTAAAAGGCAGATTATTGGTAAAATTGCACTTAATTTTCTTTACATTTCATGTTGTTCAGGTTATTAGTTCATGTACAGTATATATTTTCAAATGTATTTATTTTTGCACTTAAAAAAAAAAAAGAAAATTGGAGTTGTCATTATTTTGACTAAGACAAACTTTATTGAGCCACAAGCGAAATTATTTGGTCACAATAGTCAGTTGCATAGAAGTACACTCTGGCAAAAACACTACCAAAAAAGGAAAGAATATGTGAAAAGATAAAAGTAATAAATAATATGAATACAATACATGGATAAAGCAGGAAAAAAAAAAAAAACCCAAGGTTTGCATATGTACTAAACAGGTAAAATGTATTTTTACTTTTTTTCATATTAAACCAAAAAGAAAATTTGGAGTCATTATTTACAGGTTTTTACTCGGGCTGTCAAAATTAACATATTGATGTGGATTAATCCATCATCATGATTAATTTGATCAGAAATTTTAATGCAATTAACACATATGCAGTGTAGAATGACTGAATGTCTCTCACATTTGGGTTGAGTTACTGTTGCACATGAACAAACGGACAGTTGGTCTGGTAGTGACAAGATGGAAGACACAAAAGAGTATGCTGGAAATGAGAAATATGAGTAGGAAAAAAATGAGAGAACAGTTGTTTCAAGTCGTTTGGTTGAAATTGTTGAAGGTGTTTAATAAACACATTAAGTGCATATATATTCCCTTCTTACTTGAATAAAACTCAGTTAATGTAGATTAAAAATGAATATTTCATCAAGATGAATTGAAATTAATCCACAGCAACCCTGTGTTTAATCTAATTAAAAATCGTAATTATTTGACAGCACTAGTAATGAAGCTATTATTTTATTTTACTAGGCAAGGCAAGTTTATTTGTATAGTACAATTCATATACAGGGCAATTCATAGTGTTTTACAAAAACGGTTAAAAACACAATTACAGTTAAAACATAATCAATAAAACAAATAATAATCAATTAAAATAAAGTAAAAGAGAAGAATGCATTGTAGATTGAACCCTTTCAGTTGTTGTTTGCACAGTTGAACAGAGGCGTTTTCAGCCTGGACTTAAACACTGTCAGAGTAGACGACGGCTCAAGATGGGTCTGTTTGTGAAACCGGAACTAAAACGAGTTCGACACCCTTGATTGTTGTTATGACACTTGGTCATTTATAAATATGTGGATGTTGTGTAGGAGCGACACGGTGGTGCAGTGGGTAGCACTTGTGCCTCACAGCAAGAAGGTGCTGGGTTTGATTCCATTTCTGTGTGGAGTTTGCATGTTCTCCCCGTGTCTGCGTGGGTTTTCTCCGGGTACTCCGGCTTCCTCCCACAATCCAAACACATGCACTGATAGGTTAATCAGTTGATCTAAATTGCCCATAGGTGTGAATGTTAACGTGATTGTTTGTGTATATGTCAGCCCTGTGATGAACTGGTGACTTGTCCAGGGTATACCCTGCCTTCACAGGGATTAAAGCAAAAAAATATATATTTGACTGAATTTTTTTTTTCCAGGCGAGTTCATATTCCCCCGCAATAGGCTGCACCATACATTAAGAATGATACCTTTTTTGTGCGCAATAGTTTCCCAAAGCTTTTAAGTAAAAAGGTTAAATGCTGTATTACTCCCTCACTTTCTCTAATACAGGATTTAAGTCGTTTTGAGGGGTTCATTCATTGTTGTTGTTTGCTTTTAACTTACATTTTTTGTTCTATTAAAATTAAACTGACTTTTTGCAGGGTTTGACTCAGTTTGCAATGTACTCAAATAACCATCTACACATCTTTTCTGTGCAGGTTTTATTCCTCTTCGAAGAACAGGACAGAACAATCAGAAATAGAACAATTAACAAAAGTGCAATAGTGCCAGAACTAAACACAAGCTTTGAATTATTTCTTTTGTTTTTTGGAGGTAAAACCAAATCATTCAAGCACACTTGATGTCCGTTTTGGCACAGGCACGGGCGGGGGTGAGCGCGCACGTCTGGAGCCGCTGTTGCTATATCGACTGTGCCGTCAAAACGCGCACGACAACTTGAGTGTCTCACCACTGTTGGAGCGAAGCAGCCGACGCAGGACAGACAGAAGGCCTGGGCGGTGGTGGACGCCACCGGTGGCACCTGCCGGGCCAGACCGAAGCCCCGAGTGCCTACTGGACCGCCACTACCGTGTCATGTACGTTTCTTACTCATCTGTGCATTGGCGTGACACCAACACCCTGCTTCTCCGGCGTTTTGCATTTCATAAATTGGAGTGGAACCTTTTGTGGGCCGGTTTTGTTAGATACCCCTGCCTTACACTGTAGGGTGGTCCCTCACTATATCGCGGTCCACCTTTTGTGGTCTTGCTGTTTCACACAATTTTTAATGCAATTTTGCTTTTTTTTTTTTTTTTTTACAGTGTATGAACGCACATTGTGTTCTGCATCCTAAAGAACTTGGCTAAAGAACTGTAGACCATTGTCAATCAGTCTCTTCTGTACCGTGTCTCCTGTACAGGTACAGTACAGGATGCATTCGCTTGCCAAATTTACATAAATGTTCTGTCGTTATCAGTGTGACTCTGAAGTGCTGTATGTTTCTCTCCTCAACAAAACCCAGAATGTTGATGAAACGTTTTGCACCGACAAAGGCACCTGCGGTCGCACCCAAAAAGGCAAAAAAAGATGCTAACCATTGCACAAAAAGTTGGACTTCTGGACAAGCTGAAGGAAGGTAGAAATTACACAGCTGTAGGCGACATTACGGGACAAACAAATCTTTGGTTCGCTACATAAAGAAGGAGGAAAATAGCATTAGGACAACGGCAGCAATAATTTTGAACAAGGATGCAAAAAGGGTTGAAACTGTCCGCAACCACATGGAAACAGATGCAGAGGCACGGTCAGAGGAACTGTGAAATACTGTACGCACGGGTCACTAAATAATTTCCTGTGTCCAACCTCATTGGTTGATCGTTAAAATTGAATTTGATATTTCTAAAGGCTATCATATTTATTTATAGGAAAACATTTATATTTTCAGGGCGACAGTGGTTAGCGCCTCACAGCAAGAAGGTCCTGGGTCACTGTCCAAAGACATGCACTGATAGGTGTATCGGCTACTCTAATTTGCCCATAGGCGTGAATGTGAGAGTGATTGTCTATATCTCAGCCCTGTGATGAACTGGCGACATATCCAGGGTGTACCCCGCCTTCACCCTTAAGTAGCTGGGATAGGCTCCATGCGACCCCCGTGACCCTCGTGAATATAAAGCGGGTATAGAAAATGAATGAACATTTATATTTTCATTTCTCAATCAAATGTTTGGGCCTGAAAACCGGTTTTCTTTGGTTTCATTCTACAAAATGTCCTTATTTTTTTAAAACTACAAAGGTTTGAACGCGAGAAATGCAAGAAAATGTTAAAGTCTGTCTAAGAAAAGTGTATAAAGTGTGTGGTGAGGGGTTTTACAGACTTAAAACATAAAATAGCTGTAAAAAATAAAGCTGACTACTTTGCGGGTTCTTTTTAGAACGTAGCCCCCGCAATAAACGAGGGACCGCTGTATTGTCTTAGTTATTGCAGGGCGTCATCATAGATCATCCGTCCATTTGCAGTCCTCCCGACCATCATCATCATCATTCTCCTCCTCACCTATACATGTTGAACAGTTTGCACGGTCCCTGATTCTTTGGCAAGACTCATACCCACCCAGGAAATCACAGCTTCCTCTCCTCTCTCTCTAACCTCATCCTACTTTCCATATTATCTTTAATAGTCCTTGGTTCCTTTTATCTCGTAAAGCGGTGGAGCTCATGCTGTCTGTGTGGTGTCATTAAAGTCAGTGAAGCTGGTTTTAATTGTTGGTGAATTGGCCTTTTATGACTAATGAAGCTTCTAGTATGGGCTGCTTGTACTATTTAATCAGCCATCATGTTCTCTGTACCACCTACACACTCTGCATTAAGGAAATAGGAGAGCGGGAAAAAGTGAGCTCTGAATTATGGTGGAGGAAAAGAAAAGGTAGATGATGATTGAGTGAGTTCAAGTAGTTCTGTATCGGCGAGAAGCGAAATAGGAACGTGTATCATCTGTGATAAATAACTCTGTCGGTGTTTTCTACACGTGGTACCGAGGTCTTGTTGTTTGCCTGGAACTGAACCGTGGGTCTCTGTGCTTTTGTTTCAAAGAGTCTAAAAATGGGAAGCTCCAGTCGCCTGTGAATAACCCTCTTTCTCTTTGTCACAAGCCTTACAGTATGAAATCAGGCTGTGACAGATGCTCTGGCAGATGCAGTCAGCTATAAATACAGAAGAAAAAAAAATAATGATCCCATTTTCATGTACTTAGCACAGATTTCAGAGGGAATGCACATCAAAGTGGTGGCTTTCATTAATAATTTTGTAATACACATGGATCTGAGGAGTAAGCATGAGAATGGACCCTGTATCCATTTATTTCCCAAAGCCTTTTTTTTTGTTATTGTTGTTTATTGCGAGGCCTCTAGGGTAACTTTTAGCTCTTCACTGAGACCAACAAACAAGATTTTTTTTAATACATTTTTAAAACTCTTTTCAAGATAAACACAAACAAATACGCAACTTGCAGCTCATATTGTGGTTTATTTTTCGCCTTTATTTTATTCATGTTTCTCATTTGTACCCTCTCTGTAACATTTGTACTGTTCTACAGTTTCAGCCAATTAAAATTCAAAGCCTCTGGGTTCAATGGTCAACTATTATACTGCAATTTAGCATTTTGCAGCTACAGGGTTTCTTACTGCTGCTCAGTTCAGTGCACATTATTGTCCCAAAGGGAAGTCTACATTTCAACAATAATACAACTTCTCATTTTCTAATTACTGTCTAATAAAAAGTGGATTTGATTTGTAGCAAATGATATTCTGTACTGCTGTAGTAGCATAAAACCATGCACAAGATTCAATGTTATTCTTGTCTGTTTTCTTTCTTTTTTTTTTTTTATGGCATTTATGTGTTTTTGTTTGCACTGATCATCATTTTCTATTATTTGACAGTTGATTTGTCATGCTGCCGTGACAGTGTCTAAAAATTTACCTTAAAATCCGTAGACTACTTTCATCTGAACGACCTGGCTGAAAGCTCCTGTGCAGACAAATGACTGCTGCAACGCCCTTGAACAAAACACGCTGAACTGTACCAGCTCCTAGACCGGTGTTCTGTAAAAATCATTTTCTCTTTTTCTGTGAAGGACAAGGTATTTTATAAAAAAAAGCTGTTCCGGCAGAAATCAATAGAGGATATTTTAATAAATTAAATATCGTCCTAGATGTACTGCATTATAATTATTTATGAACTATACGGTCTCTCTCTTTCTATTATTTAATGGACTCTGTAATTCAGGGTTATACTCTGAGTTTAAAGTATTGGTTTTTGCAACATTGATGTGATAAAATTCAATCTAAACACTTTTTTGAGAGCCAGAGCACCTGGAATCTGTGCAAAACTATCATGCATCTGCTTGGATATATATATCAAATAGATGGCATCCTTGAGGACCTAATATGTATGAAAAAGTGATTGGTTGCTGTTGTTGAATCTTTATGCTTTACCCTTATTATGTTAATCAGATCTACCTCAAAATTGGTCTGAGAAGTCTTTATATATTGATGATAGCTGTTGTCATTCCGTTAATTAGAAAACTGTTCAAGAGGAGCTAAGAGCGCATAAACATACAATCTCAATTTAACACAGGTAAATTACTGACTATTAAAACAAAACCAAAAAAAATGTACTAATGTCTGTATTTGAGTCTGAAAATAAGATCAGTGAATGTTGTAATGACCCCTCAGCCCCTTTTATCAATGACGGCCACCTAACCTGTGTTAGCTTCTCCTATCTGCCCCTATGACCATCCACTGACCCCAAAAGACCTAAAAAATGAATCAGAATCAGAGTCATGTTCATTGCCATGCGAGTAAACCAGGTTCACATGACTGTGAATTTGCTTCAGTGGTTTGGTGCAAACACAGGACATGGAGTGGCTAAGATGCATGGAGTAAAAAATAAAATACAATAAAACTAATGTGTTAACCTGTAGGGGACTATCGGTTTTGGATCCTCTCATGTAGTTCATTCCATTACTTTCTTGGCAAATTCCACGGGCATTTTCAGTTGAATAACCTCTCAGCTGGCATGTCTGTTTCTGCACATGGAATTTGACAACATAGCAACGTGGCCCTATTGTTTATCTGTTGCGAGGTAACCCACTTCAATGATGATTCTATGATTCTGGGTAGAGTAACGTGTTTGGACATTGGGAGGCTATTGTATTGCAAAACTACTAATATCCTCCAAAATATTGGACCGAGAAACTTGCCATTTTGCTAGTATCTTCATTGACCAAAAATACAGAAGTATGTCAAACTGCAGCTCTTTCTGGTTTTTGTATGATGCCTGAGACACACAGAGTGCACTTACCTTTTATAATATGGGATAAAATAGAATAAAATAAACAAGTTAAAGTTTCAAATTATACAATATACAGTGTAGACAAAGCCAATGGGTTGCTGGTTAATGTTACCATCCAAATGTGATATTAATTAGTGGTTAATTTCTGGTGTACAATAATGCATTATCAGTAAGTGTAGGCTTTGCACCATGAATATCCAGATTTCAATTAAAATAGGGCTAAAGAAATGATAATTTCCATGATTAAGTGATTTTTTTTTCTCTCAATTAGTTTCCATAATGACCACAGTAAAAAAAAAAAAATAAAAATAAACTGGACAAAGATGACAGACAAATAAAAATACTTTAATAATTTACCATCTTATGAAAATATTAGAGAACCGAGAAATGTTTTAAATTAAACCATTACTTTTTCACTTGAGGGTTGCGTTCGGTTTGAGTCAGGCTATTTAAAGCGAACAAACAAAAAAAAAAACCCTTCCTATATGTAACTGAACGTAGAGAAGAGAAACTTAAACTTCAGTATTGATACTATAGCACAAGTATCGATGCAATACTGATACCAACATGGTATTGATAGTATCAATACTTAGTATCGATCCACCCACCACGAACATTAACCCAATTTGAACTTAAAAATTAAGATCAATTTTGATGCCCCAAGACCTCCTCCAAGAGTTTCCTCAGTTGCACCAAAATATTAAACATAACAGAGATCAGATGATTTGGTGAAGAGTATTCGTGTTGATACAGACACACAATAAATACCCCTGCAGCCAATGAATGGCCAAGGGGTAAAAATGGATTTAGGCCCTTCTAAATCATCGTCACTAAAGGAGAAATGATAAACAGGGATACAGGATTGGCTGTTGTCGACTGTTTGGGTCTGGAGGTGAGTTTTACAGAACCATGATGTCAGCCTTAACACGCGGATTGGTGTTGATAGCTGTCGATAGTCGTCATTGTTCAAGAAAAGCTTTCTACAGCCCCAGGGGATTGTTTCAGGATTGTTTAGGGAGTGATTCCCCTTTAAGGCCCAGATCAGACCAAAGACTCAGGATGGGATAAGCTGTAAATTTAACTAGTTCCATCGTTGTGAAAACCTGCCAGTTTACACCAATGTAACAAGACGAGATCGTTTCTATCGCAGTGACTCATTGGACTGTCAGGTTTTTAGGCTTTCTGTGGCAGGATATAATACATGATATCTTCAAATATGAATGAGCATATTCTACAGTTGTATTGTCTGGTACTGTTGAAAAAACATAAAAAAAAAATGAAAGAATCAAGAATTTCCCTCCTCTGTTCCCACAGCATCTCCATTATTTAGAGGAGTTGGTGTCACCTCTAATGGCAGGGGAAGTACAGAGTATCAGCACAGCATTTTATCAGGGCAACAGCTGATAGTAACACTGCAAATATACTGTCATATGGTGTATTTTTTCCTCAGCATTCTTGGGTAGTTGTGCAACCATTTGACAAGTTTAGTTCACCGCAACACCATCGGCTAGACTTCACACCACTGCGATTTTTACCTGTTAACGTCTAAAATTGTTTCACTTCGCTACAACTCCTTGCTCTGGATTGGACTAAACCTCCTGTGCTCGTTGTAGGTTGCCCAGAGGAGTACATGTATAATTTAGAGGACACTACAACAAAGATTTCTCACAGTAAATCAATCACCATCGAAGTCAAACTTGAAAAAAATAGAGCTGACGACTCAAAAGAACTGGTTTCCCATTCAACTCCTGTTCACAAATCACTGCCGTATTAGAGACTGTTACAACGGAAGCAGTCACACACAACAAGCACCGGGACAATTGTGCACTGTTGGGGGAAAAAAAAGCATTTGATTGAATGGGGTAATAAAGCAAAATGAGGACAAAGGGGAGACTCAACAATAACTAAAGCAATAGAGAAGGTTCACATGGAGGTTGGATTCATAACACAGCGACTCTCTCAAACAAACACTAGGACACTTAAACCTGCAGGAGCCAAAAGGGGAATAAACACCAGCTTGAAATCAAAAGACTAAGGCTTAATCCCAATTCACCCCTTACCCCTAGGTTTAGTACATACGCGTGAAGGGGTAGTGTTGGCCCGATTCTCCATTAGATGGAGGGGAAGGGTTGTTTGACCCTCGAAATAGAGATTTTCCAGAACCACACTATGAACAGAGGGTTAGGAGAAATTTCCCATAATTCTGCTTAAATCGTTGGCAAAATGGAGTTAAATACAACCAAAAAGTGCAGCAGTGTGAGGGAAGAAAAACACAAATGTACAGTTTTTTTCGTAAACAGCTTAGCCATTTGATTGACCGTTTAATGCTGTTTCAGTGTGTTATAGAGCACATTTCTGTCCTGACCTACAAATATTTAGGCATCTTAATTAACAGCTCCCTTTCTTTTTCTGTTCATATTCAGCAGCTTCTTATATTACTAAAACTTGGCTTTTTCTTTCGAATATAACCATGCCTTTCTTTTGAATCCAGCAGGAGGCTGGTTTCAGCTCCATTTCTGTCTGTGTTGGACTACGGTGATCTTTTGTGCATGCATGCCCCCTCCCACAGCTTACAGACATTGGACACTGTGCATCATGGAGCTCTGAGGTTCACCACCAATCTAAAGTCTCTGACGCATCATTGTTTGTTATACACTCGTGTTGGATGGTCTTCTTAATCAGCTCAGCGTATTTTGATCTATAAGTCTGTTCTAGGTCTACTCCCATCATACCTTCTGACCTTCATCAGTCAGAGAACCGCTGACATTCATAATCTTCACTCTCAGGATTTTTCTGTTCTCAAAGTTAGAACTGGACAGGGGAAAAAGGCCTTCAGATATGTGGCTTTTGGCAAATATGTGGCTATTGCAAATAGAACTGAAAATTAAACATTTGGTTTCACTGGACACCTTCAAGAGAAGGCTGAATGACTTAGAGGTAGAAACACCTGGCTGCAGATGTTTTGTCTGATGCAGTCTGTTAATCTTGTGGGCACTTTTAGCAAGGTTGATTTAAGAAGGTTTGATTTCATCTTGTGTTTTATGTATTGAAAATTTATTTTTGTTTTTATGTATGAAAGTTTTATGTCTGTAACTATTTTAATGTACTGCTGCCTGTCTTGGCGAGGACACTCTTGGAAAAGAGATTCTTGATCTTGAGGAGGTTTTTTTCCTGGTTAAATAAAAGGTAATAAAAAAAATTTAATAAAAAATTGTGTGGTTGATAGTTGACAGCTGCAAAAAGATGACCAAAGCCCATGCAAGAGAGTGGTTTACAGCTTCTGATGGCACGGAAACAAAATTTTCACATCCGTTCATAGTGGCACTGATGACTGCTGATGATGTAAAAGTGCTCCAAGGGTTGTCCCATTTCATAGGGAAATATTTCAACCAACCACCACGGGTACTCCTCCCACAATCCAAAGACATGCACTGATAGGTTAATAGGTTAATCTAAATTGCCCATAGGTGTGAATGTGAGAGT
>JAQQZY010000006.1:16598575-16608926 GCA_030068375.1 Ostorhinchus rueppellii | reverse complement strand
TCGCCCGGGAATCGAACCCGGGTCCTTCTTGCTGTGAGGCACGTGTGCTAACCACTGCACCACCGTGTCGCCCAATAACTATAGATATATTTATTAAAACGCCAGGTCTTTTTTGTCTATTTTTGTCAATAATTGTGTCAGGAAATGCCCTATGTGTAAATAATTTACACCCTTTTTCCAAATCTGTCAAGTATTAATCATTCTTATGTCAGTAAATACCCAAAACTGTGTGTTTTAAGAAGAAAAGGACAAAAACAGAATTGAATTTTCTTCAACTTTCCTTTTAGAAATTCTTGAAAAGTGCAGGTTGAACATTTTTGAGATTGTAAAAATCTAATTCAAACTATTTTACAACAACTCAGTCAGTTTGAAATTTCTGGAGCTTTCTGAGTCCATGTTCCAAACTATTTGCCAATAACCGGGCATTTTTTTGTTTTAGCAGTGGTAGTTTCTGAAACTAGTCCTGCCCAGCTGAAGACACAGAGCCACATAACACACCTCACACACCCAAGGCGTGCTTTTGAGGTCACTTTTCCTTCCCAAAAACTGTCTTTTGTCAGTGCACAAATTTTTGTTGGTTTGGATAGAGAAGTGGCCTTGAGTAATAGCACCAGAACACCCCGTTTCACAGCTTTCAGGGCAGTTTGAAGGATTAAAACTGCACAAAGTAGCGAGGAGTTACGGTAATTTGAAATACACATGTTTAGGTTGGTAAATGGTGGATGTTTGGGTCGTTATGGGTTAGAACAGGGGTGTCAAACATGCGGCCCATGGGCCAAAACCAACCCACCGAAGGGTTTACTGTGGCCAGTGGGATGAATTTATGAATTAACTCATTTTAGTTCAGGCGCCAGATACAAACGAGTGTGATCTCAAGTAAAATAATAACATAATAATCTATAAATAATGACAGGTACAAATTTTCTTTTTGGTCTAATGTGAAAAAACAACAACATTGGGCTATGAAAATATTTACATTTAAAACTATCCTTTAACAAGAAAATGTGAATAACCTGAAACATCTGAAGAAAATTATTGCAATTTTAACTTTTTTTTTTTGGACATGTAGACAAAGTAAAACAAAACAAGACCCACCAACCAGATATCAATAGTGATACTTAAAAGGGTGATAGGTAAACAATGTTATGTACAATGTAAACAAATAAATAAATGTGACACATGCTCGAAAAGGAGAAGGAAGAAGTCTAAACTTATATACTCCTACCCCCAATATCTGTTCCTCAGGGTTTCTACATAATTATATAATAATAATAATAATAATAATAATAATAATAATAATAATAACAACAACAACAACCAATAACACAATGTGACATTTTTTGATAATTACACCAATATAGAAAAACCCTTATAATTTTTATATGAAAAAAACAAATTGCCTTGTTTGTTTGTAGATCCACTTTGAGTTTTATTCATTAGCTGACATGTACTTACTGTAGAAGTTACCAAATTTTAACAACATTCTGCCTGTTACCATTGTGTGTAACATACATGTATAAATAAATCGAAGCATAATCTTGTTATTTTTCTTACAAAATGTCAGTTTTCTGGTTATTCACATCTTTTTTGGAGAAAGGAGTTTGTAAAGGTTTTTTTTTTTTCGTCGCACTAAAAGAAAGAGGAAAACTTGTCATTTACAAGGTATTGTGCTTTTATTTTACTGGTTCAGCCCACTTGGCATCAAATCGGACTGAATGTGGCCCCTGATCTAAAATGAGTTCGACACCCCTGGGTTAGACTATTCCATCTAAATTCACCAGTAGTTCAACTACCTAAGCTTCAACAACTTCATCCTTCACTAGAACACCATTTCTGCTTTCAGCGTCTTGAATTTGCAGTTCAGTAACGGTTCAGCTATGTTTCAACAAAGCTTCGACTCTACTTCTCAGCCTTTTCAGAAATTCATCATGTTATACGTGAACACATGACGTGATTACAGCAGGCAATACCATCATCCCTATGATTTATGCATTATTTATTATTAACTATTTCCATCCTGAGAGGCCTTTTCATTTTACAAAGTGCTTGTGGTGGGTGTAGCCATGTCTATCAGAGGCCAATGACACAGGGACACATGTCAAATAAAACTACATTACCCCTGAGTGATTGACAGGGTTACGAGACACAGAGCAGCGATGGACAGTCGTGTCAGACGTGGGAATGCAGGAGAAGAGAGGTGGGAGGTAAAGGGGGGGGGGGGGGGGGGGTGAGACATATAGGGATGGGAGTGTTTCCAGGAGAACAGAAAGCAGGGAGAAGAAGAGGGCAAAACAAACAATGACACTGAAAACTTTTAAAGAATGAATGTGAAATGAATGGTGACAGATAAGATGTTTGAGATAAACCGACACAGACAAAGACAAAAATACTGCCTCTGAGATAACAGAGGGGGAGAGTTCACTCAGTGGACACTAGCTATTGGACCAGAACAACCTGCAAGGTACCCATCATACTGAAATGAAACATCACTCACACACACACACACACACACACACTCCCAGTGTCGTCCTACTCACAATTCATCGTTCCAGGGAGACTTCAGACACATGTACGTACAACTCTGAAAAAAAATTAACAGAGTGCTGCAGTGTCTGCATCAGCATGTGTGTATGTACGACAGCCATTCCATTTCTGTGTCTGTTGAATTCCAACACGAATGCACCTTTTTCTACTGAATAAACACCTGATCCATGTCTTATTAAGAAGCAGAAGTATAAAAACACTACTGTGGCCATCACTATCTTCTTACAATAGACTAAAAGAGTTCTATTAGTTCCACAAAAAGTAACTAGAATCCAAAAGTAACTCTTGAAAACTACTGGACTTCTGCTCTGACAATGTTCCCAAACTGAGGACTGGTTCTTCTATCAGGACGATGCTCCTGGTCTCAGCAGGTCCATAAAGGTGTGGATGATGGACCACCAGATGAAGACCCTGTCATGGCCAGCCCAATCTGCAGACCTGAACCCACTGGGAAATGTCTGGAGGAACATGGATGGTCCAAGCCATGGAACATGTCTGAGCTTCTTTAATTTCTGCCAGGAGCCGCATAAAGTCATCCAACAGTAACGGAGGAGAGCCGAGACGTGTGAAAATCAGGATTATTCCAACAAATACTGATGTGTGAACTTTTCCACAGTTCCAACATTAGTTTGTGTTGTTTATGAATGAATATGAACTGGTTTTATTTCACTATTTCAGGTCTGAAAACACTGCATCTGTTTGTTATTTTGACCATGTGTCATGTTCTGCAAATACACGCTCTAAATAACAATATTTATCTTTGGAATTTGGGAGGAATGTTGTCTGTAGTTAAGAGAATAAAACACAAATGTTCATTTTACTCAAACACATGGCTATAAATAATCAAATCAGAGAAATTAATCATTTTGCAGTGGTCTCTTAGTTTTTGATAAAGCCTCAGTTCCTTCCACATTCATTGTGAATTATTTTGGAAACTTTAAAACACACTGTGCAGCATTATGTATACAATATTGAAAATGAAACCAAAGGTCCAGCGATGTTGCAGAAAAGCAATTGCGAAACCCGGCCTGTGAGTCGATGCAGTATAAATAATATGATTGACACTTTATCTGACCTGCCTTGATGTGACTGATGTAAACTCCAGAAATTTCATGCTTCCAGCAGCCTAAACAAACAAAATCACATTTACAACACACGCCTGTTGCACTGATATTGCTTTATGCAGGTGTGTTTTGGATTAAATAAGGCAAATACACACACATATAGGCAGAGGGAGATGTCCAGCTATAACATAGATATGAGAATTATGTGAGAGTTTTACAATGAAAGGACACTATTTCTGCTCTATGGTTTTCAGAGCTAAAGTTACTGTTTCATATCAAAGTCGGAGCCGTTTTGACCCCATTTAACCTATATATTGATTTTCTTTTCCCTTCATGGATATAATTTTAAAGAGAGAAAACCCCTTGGAAAAGCAGCCTGTATATTATCCACATTAAAAGGTCATTTGCATACAAACAGAATGTATTATCCCTGTAGCATGTACATTTTATTAATCCTCCAAGCCTTGCCCCTTACAGTGATTGAGGTGTTTACTCCCTTGCATATGTTTTATAAATCAGCACAGGGAAGGCATCTGCTTAGTGTCCCATTCTTCCTTATTATGCTTGGCAGGGTGATGGAGCACATGGCGATGGATCAATATTCCCCTTCACACTCGCACTCCTGACGAAGCAACACGTGGAAAACACACTACCTAGCACCTACGAACTCGACATCCGGCGAATATACCTCAATAGCTACGCACATTTGCATATGGGTTTGTGCCCATTTTCCACGTTATGAGATGATTAGCATTCCGTTAACAACAGTTTTCCTGCCCTCTTTGTGCCACTGGTGCCGAGGGTGGTGGTGATGAAGCTTTGTCATCAGGGGCTATGAATCATCCTCTTCCTCAAATTAAACATGCTACCTCATGAACACATTATGACCAAACCTGCAGTTCTGAATAGATGCGTTCAGAGACAAATGTGTGAATTGGAGTCTGTGTGTGTGTGTGTGTTTGACTGAGTGCCTAGTGTCCCAGTTAAGTGTAATAAAGCACAGGGCTAAAATAATGTGATGAGTTTAATGAGCAGACCATCCATGCATTCAACCCCTCATACCCCACCCCTCACCCTCCATCTCTGGCTCGCAGGCCTTTTTCTCATGCCGTGTGTGTGTGTGTGTGTGTGTGTGCGCGCGCGCGTGCGCGCGCAGGGAGTTCGGAGTTGGGCTGGGAGGTAATGTGATTCGACTGGAACGATTAATCTTGCTCAGGTGAGAGTGCATTGGGAGAAACAGGGAGGGTGACAGGGGGAAGAGAGATGGGTAGAGATGGTAGTTTAAATGTAAGTGGGGGGAAAAGAGAGGAATGGGAAGAGGGAGAAGGATGACATATGGTTGGTGATTTCTCTTCTTTCTCTCTCTGTCGCTCACTTTCCATCAGTGTCTTTCTGCATAAGCAAAGTCCCTTTTTTTTTTTTTACTCTCTGATCCAATCATTTCATTTGTTGCATCACCTTTTTTTTTTGTTTCCTGCTCCTCATTTTTCACCGACCTCATATACTCCCACCTTAAAAATCTTCCCTCCATCCTTTTATTCGCCGTAACTTTGACCTTCGACTATTCATGTTCAAAATCCCAGCAAACACCTGCCCGTTTCATGTAGCGAGCCCTGTACACACATGATATCAACATCTGTAACGGCCTTAATAGTGAAATAAATGAGAAACGCACCTCATCAGACTGTTGCGCAAACATAAAGGCCGTTTACTGCATCTGACTTAGTTTTGAGAACCATTTTCAATTTGCTTTAAACTCATTATCACTTCGAGCATTTTACGCGTCTTTGTGACTTTCCTTGAAATTACGGCGGCCCCTTGTTGCTGGGATAGTTTTAGAGACATTGTAATAAGCCATTATGAGCCAGCCGGTGTCTATTCTGCTTTAGCGATGCAGGATTTCCTAAACCATTAGTCTTTGAGGTGAAACGGGAGAAGATTAGCAGGTGAACTGAAAGTGAGGCACCGTCACATTGCGCGTTTACTAAAACGCTGCTGCTGTGATCCAATCAAAAGTTCAAAGTATGCTTACACTTGGCAAGGTGCAAGTAATCCATAAGCATCAGCAAACAATGTCCATCAGCTTAGTTGATGAAATAACAATGAAACCTAAACGAAGAACTAACAGTATTACTGGCTGGTGTACAGTGCTGGATCTGTGCTAATTTCTTAATTTGATTTCCCTCCTCAAATAGAGCGAGTAATTTGTTTAGGGGACCAGAATTTGCCCAATTTAGCTGGTAAGCTCCTTGGCAGCAGTAATGGGGATAAACAGCTAGCAGAAACTGTATCCTAATTATAGTGCGTCTGCTGAACTCGTACACACACACACACACACACACACACGGAAAACATATCAAGGGTTCAGTGAGTATAACCAATATAACCAGTAAATGTTTACCTAGCATTCAGAGAAAACTAAAGGAGCATGTTTCCTTGCCTCCACAGCTGTAAACTTTAAAATTACAGCTTCATAAGACCAATCAGCATGCCAAGTAACCTGTTAGCCAAGTCCATTTGTACAAAAACACTCACACACACCAAGGAATTCTGATTTGCTGCCTCTCCAGTATCCACACCAGTGTGACTTCCGTTTAATTGTAGCTAAAGCAGCAGGCGAAGCTATTTCACAAAAGGACATTAGTTTTCCCCCAAAGAGGTCTGTGCTGGGTACCCAATAGCGATAGGTTTTCTATGTTAGACAATTACCGACATTATTGTTAATCAATTAAAGTATCCAGTGCTTAAACGAGAACGGGCCAGTGCACAAGCACAGCAGAGCGACGCCCAAGAACTAAACCAGAGAATGAGAAGGAAATTATGCAACGGCGTACAGAAAACACATACAGAGAAATAATGGGGAGGAAAAACTGTGGATATTCACGCGGACAAACATGCCCATGCTTAGTGTTTTATATACAATGTGTTTTTCAGTCCGTGGAGGATCAGAAATATACGTTCAATATGAATAGACATGTCTATGGCGAGTTTATTGCATCACTGGCTCTCCGGACTGTTTCACGGAGAGGCTAATTGGTCACTGTGGTCCTGGGAAGTATACACAAACACACATCTCTACTTACACACACTTAATATTGTACAACAGAGTTCTGCAGAAATGTTTCCCTGGGCAGACATTCACAGTTACAGAAATGCAGCTTAAACCCACTTTGAGGCACGCACACACAAACACACCGACACTCACACTCTCCACCTCCACGTGCAGGTATTTTTCAGAACATCACCCACCCAGCACATTCAGGCCTAGATAATATGCGTGATAAATTAATATTGTGTGGTTAGATTATTTATTTATTTTCCCATTATGAGGAAGTCCATGTGACTGTTTTTCACCTTCCTTTACCTGCTTTGTCAAACTACCCCCCCTTGTCATTTCTTTATTGTTTGTATTATTGTATGCTACTGTAAATTAAAGCTCACCATCCGCTAACAGTTAACACATAAAACACCACTGAATCCAGCTCAGCATCACCTATAGACACATGGCCATGCAGGGAGGTGGTAAACAATTTCAGGGCCTAATATTGTTCTCATCTCATATAATAGAAGTGTGGGTGGAATGAATGACATGTAGGTTTGATTGACACATAGCCCCAAGATAAAAACCAGACAAAGCACCTATTCATTCTACATAAACTACTGTCAATGTTCCTGCTTTTTATCTCCCCACCCACTTGCTTCTTTCAGCAAATAACGAACTCTTTCACCTCTTGAAAGGTATTTTCCTGTCACTTTTCTCACAGTTGTCTGTTGTTCGTAGCCTTTGTTATCTGACTAGATCCTCTCATTTACTTGTATGCACGCTCTTGCTCTACTTGCACTTATTCTCCCCTCCCATAGCCTCATTCCCCTTTCTGCTTTCCCTCCTACGCATGGCTCATGACCGTACTCTTCTTATTGAACGTTCCCCAGATCATCTATTCATCATTGCAAAACACGGATAAGCCTGGAGTCATGGAGGAGTCAGTAGTGCAATTCCAACTGGTGTGCCGAGTGACAGACTGTTGGCACTATTTGTGACATTCAGTTGATAACTAGTTGCCTACCCATTTATTTAACTGGGCATGGCAAAATGGAAAACAGGGTCTCATTTTCACAGCAGTGACACCAGAGTAGGGAAGCATATGTGCATGAAAAAAAACAACACCACACACTTCTAGGAGGCAATGCTGTTATACTAGTCTTTTCCTGACTCTTTAGGCACAGTTCTTCTATGTGAAAAGGTACAATTTCATCCAAAAAGAATGTAACTAGTGCTGGGATTTAAACCGCTTCACCGTTGTCTAAACCAGCTGAAGAAATCTCTGCTTCTTTTTTGACATGGATTTTGCTTGGAGCAAGAAGTTAAATCTGTTTGAACTCTTGCTGAACTCTGCGTCTCCTGTGGTGCTGGGAATCCCTAAAGTAGGCAAAATATCCTGCTGAATTTTCAGAAATATTCCATAAACCTTCATTTGTTCATTTCACGTTTGATGGATTTGGAATGAATGAATGGTTTATTTTGGTTTGTACATTAATCGCTGCACATAGTACAACAACCATAATAAACAACCGAAACTAAAAAACGATCAGACCAGAAGTAGAAGCTGATTTTTTTCCTCTCCTTTTCACCTGATACACACCACTTACATCAAACTAAATGTGTTCATCAAGGATTTGCATTATAACAAAAGAATCAACAAAAACACATCTACCATCTGCAGTTAATATTCCTGAATGATCTTATACTTAAGACATTGTTTTAAACTTTGTCAGAGAAATTAACAACTTAAGTTCATCATCAAAGTCCATCCCATGATTTCACACCCATAACCCAAATACATCTGGATTTCACATTTGTTCTCACTTTCATCCATTCAAAAAACATGAAAGACCTCTTAAATTATTATAACTCTCTTAATTTAAAGAACTCTTGAATGTCATTTGGGACAATTTTATTTTTTACTTTGTAAATCATCTCTAATATTTTAATTCTTACAATATCCAGCAATTTTAAATGGTATTAAGTTGAATAAATAAATTATTGGTAGCTTTGTAATATCCCACTTAATTAAAATTATTCTAACTGCTCTTTTCTGTAATTTTACTAATGCATCTATAATCATTTTTCCTGCATTTCCCCATTTTTCTGCACAATAAAGTCAAGTATGGCAGAACCAAAGAACAATAGATCCTGTACAGGCCGTTTCTGTTTAGTAACTCCCATGTTTTACACAGTATGTCTACAGATTTGGACACTTTACTTTTAATATTCTCAATATAGGGTTTCCAACACAGATTACTATCAATAAAAACTTAGCTTCATATACTCTTCCTATTTCCATAACATTTAAATATAGTTTGGCGTTTTTAAAATTTCTATTACCTGTTAAAAAAAAAAAAACACAAACTTTGCTTTATTTTCATTTAAAGATGTGTTATGATCAAACCATTTCTTTATTAATACCAGTTACTTGCCTGTTGCTTGCAAAAACTTCAATATATCTTTTTCAGTACAAAATTACTTTGTATCATCAACATGTTGAAGTGAATGCATGTTGTACAGTCGGATCAGCACCATGGACAGCTCCACATCTGCAGCCATCTAGAAATACTGCGTCATTTTAGAATGTGAGACGTATCAAATAAGACAAATATGCACAAATACACAATTAGTCAAAACAGTGACCATAGCCATAATTGACTTTTTTTTTTTAACCCTGTAAACAGCCACTGGTGACATCTACTACTGATGTGAAGTGATTATTGAACCACTCATCCTATCATTATATTTAGATAATGCAGGTAAAGTACAGTTTCTTACCTTCATCTGATACAGTATTTGGATGTTCAGATGCTCCATAATGAGCATGGAAACACCAACATCTTCTGCAACATTCATTCACGAATAAATTCCACATAGTTTGACAAAAAGCAGTAGTTGGGGAAGCTTGTTTAATTTTATTTGATATAGTTAATGGATTTTGTTAGAAACTTTTCCTTCAAATATCTGTGAAAATTAACTTTGAATCGACTGATTTTTACTTTCTTTTAAAGAAACAATACAAAAATCAACAAAGAAGAACAGCACAATAGCTTCATTTACATGCCCAAAAAGGGGTTAGAAGAAGTGCAGCTTATTGAAACCTGCCCCTTCTCTATACAATAATAAATATTTATCTCCCAGACTCTTATGAACATCTGCAGGATCAGTAAATTAAATATAGGGAAATACCTGATTTTTATTGATAAATGCAAATTAGAGGATAAATTAATACATAGTGAACAGTGAAATGTAGAAGGAAACTCCTCTGGAAGTCACCACAAAAATAGTTTTAGGTCTTTAAGAGATAAGAGTTGGCAAATTTTCCTTTGATGCATGGAGGTTTGTGTTTTACTTCAATGCAGATGTAAAGTTGATGGCACAGATGTGTTAAATAACAGTGTAGTGAAGGTTCACCCATTGCTTGGACTAGTGGAGGGAGCATGTTAACATCACCTTAAAGTCAGTTTGAGTAATGATTACACTGCAGAACAAGTAAAATGTCTGAAGAATAAAAATTAAACCTGAAAGTTTTAGTCATTAATTCAAGAAAAATTAAGTCAAAAATGCTGGTTAGCTGGAGTTTGCAAGGTGCAGTCTTGGGTAAAAATGTGAAATTCTGAGAATTAATGAGGGAACGGGTTTTACTCAAAAAAAAAAAAAAAAAAAAAAAAAGTGGAACATTTATAAATGTATTTTA
>JAQQZY010000006.1:16583339-16594445 GCA_030068375.1 Ostorhinchus rueppellii | reverse complement strand
TGTGGGAGGAAACCGGAGTACCCGGAGAAAACCCACGCAGACATGAGGAGAACATGCAAACTCCACACAGAAAGGTCTCACCCAGGAATCGAATACGGGACCTTCTTGCTGTGAGGCACGAGTGCTAACCACTGCACCACCGTGTCGCCTGAGACAGTAATATTATAAGGAATTACTTTTAAATGACAGCAACAAGTAATCTGAAATGTATTAAAGTCTGGAAGTAACTTAGTCAACTACTATCTATTACTATTACATTGAGTCTTAGTAGTTTAGCCAGAGATCATGTTTATATTGTTGGCTTGCATCTGAATCCCCAAATCCCTGAAACTGCTGCATTGCTCCATATAGTAAATCACCCTGGATATGAGCACCTGCTAAATTTCCCCAGTGCTGTTGTTGAAAAGAAGACAGATCCAAGAGTGATGTTTGAGCAGCTTCGAAAACTTGGAGTTGTGCGTCGGTCTACAACTCTGGGGAAGCATGTGCACACATCTGCAAATACATAAGCTGGATACAACGATGAAATTGTCTTTAGATAATAAAATCCAGCTCATTTGAGGATGTTAAACAATAATGTTTTTCATGTTGAGGACAGAGAAGATAAAAAGGCTACAGTGGATTTAATGTTGTAATCCCTTGTGTAATCAGCCAAGGACAACATTTGCATACAGAATACCAATCTAGACGTCCAAGGAATGAAACCCCCCAAATGGCGACCATAGAGGACACCACAAAACAATAATAAATCCACTAGACCATCTGAAAGGCAGCAGCATTCACTCTGTACCTTATCTAAATGTTCCAGTGTTGAGCTCTTGCATGCTGGGGTTATCAAGTTGGCACCTCCCTTCACAGATGTTTTGTTGAATTAGACCCATGACACCACCAGAAGGCTCAGCAGTGGTTTCTACCATCCCAGACCTGCACTTATACTTAAAGGACAAAGGCTGGTGTGAGGCATTTCAGGGAGATAAAATATTATTTCACTTAAGTTTACTCAGAGACTCTTTTCAGTTCTTCAATTTAAGTTGTAAATTCAGCTTCACTAGTTGTACCCATCACAATATCATGGATTTGTTTCATGTAGTCGCTTCATATCTGTAAATATATTTAGAAATATCACCAAGAAGACTGACAGAGGTTAGAAATAGTCCATTTTCGGACTGTAACCTTGAAAAATAATCAATGTGCTTTATGCGCTCCCACTCTTTTACAGGAAATTTCACTTTTAATGGAAAATATCTCATGGAGTCCTATACAAGTTGAACCAAATCAGAAACATTTGCAGCACTCCAACAGTGAACCTTTATGTGAACCCATAAAGACCCAAACGCGCACTAGCAACAAAACTAATCTCCTGATCTAAAATGTTTAATAACTTCTGAGCCTCTAAACCTATTAATATGTTGAAATAATTGGTGTAAAATACAGCCAGTCACCTTTTCATGGTCATCAGATATGACCCAGTTGGACATTCAGAGGCTCTGTCGTTACCATGGAAACACAGTTTGCCAGAAATGCCAGAAATTAAAATGCACACCTCCCCCTCTGAAGCCCTTTCCTTTAACCCATAAAGACCCAAACAGGCACCGGTGAGCAAAAGCATCTACGGATTTCAAATGTTTAATAACTTCTGATCCGTTAAGTTGTTTTCAAGTATTGATAGGTTTAATTAAAATGCAGTTCCGTCACCTTTCCATGGTCAGATTTGACCCATTTGGACAATTAGAGGCTCCGTAGTTACCATGGAAACACCCTCATCTTCTACAACATTGATTCACCAGTAAAACCCATGGAGTTGGATCAGTGACAGGGGACTTGAAGTTTGTGGGTGTTTTTTTTTTTTTTTTTTTGGGAGTATTTTCTCAACATAGTAAAAACTTTTGGGCATGGTTGACAAAAAGGAAAAAGAAAAAACGATTTATTTTATTTCAATCAAGTAGACAAAGAAAGTAAAAACAAAACAAGACCCACCAGCCAGATATCAGTAGTGATACTTAGAAGGGTGATAGGTAAACAATGTTATGTACAATGTAAGTTGTAACAATACAACTAGCAAATAAAGCGACATGCTCGAAAAGGAATAGGAAGTATAAACCTATATACTCCTACGCCCAATCTCTATTCCTCATGGTTTCTATGCAAATAGCAATTATTATCTTACAATAATAACAATAACTAATTTAATACCAATAACAACATCATAATGTAAAACCCATTTTTGATAATTGCACCAATATAGAAATACCCTTATAATTTTTATAAGAAAAAAACCCCAAAACAAATATCAATAAGGGAAGTAATATTCTTATATAATATTATATAGCATAATAAATTAATATTCTATGGAATATTCTACATAAAGCTCCATCATCAGCAGACCACCGTGCCCCGCCCCCTCATGCCCTGTCCTCTGTATTTTGTAAAAATCATTTGTTTATATTTGTTTTTAAACTGTTTGATGTTTGGACTTTTTTTTTCGTTCAATACTCAGTCTGTTCCATAATTTTAGTGCATTATATGATAAGCAGAGTTGTTTCATTGTGGTTCGACATCTTTGGATTTTAAAATTTATCATTTCCCTGAACTCATCCCCTCCCTCCCTTTCCTGAAAGAGTTTCTGTAAATGGTTTAATGTTTAATCAGTTTAACTGCAACTCACTTTTAATGAAGACATTTTGGTAATACCAGGTGATTTCATGTGTACAACGCATTTGCAAGATAAGAATGCCATTAATTCCTCAACTCCACACTGGGTTTATGTTCAGTTAATGAGATTGGACTGAAAAAGTTTATTTTTGATATAATAACCTTTGAATTTATTCCATTTTCATGAACATCTAGATCAAATGTGGGAAATTAACCATAGGAAAATGCAGGGTTTCCAGTGAAAAATGCAAAGTACAGAGGATAATATGATAGTAAATGTGATAAATAATTTTTTTTTAAAATGGAGAGAAAAAAATCATTTGTGAACTGCCATAGATTTAGCACTGGCTATTTATGGGTTAAGTCAAATCAGGCCTGGTGTAATCTAGAGCTTTTGTCTTACTGTTGTATGAGCTGCTTTCATCTATCATGCGTATGATCGATTATAGATCACTGGTGGAGGCGTTGGTGGGCAGCTTTCAACAGTGTCTGCATACGTGGAGTCCTGCTCATGACATTAATGGTTTTTAATGACATTGTGCTGGATGACATGATCAAGATGCATCATGTCAGTTCCAAACCAAATTGTCTTTGTCTTATGTAATGCAGCCACTAGCTAAATATACTTTACAGTCATCAGTTTGTATGCATTACTACAGGAAGTTCACATTCAGCAGCTCAGAAAGTAAACAATCCCTTTCCAATCTCAGGTTCAGCTTAGTTTAGCTCCAGTTTGGCTTGAGCAAAACCTTTACCCCGCCACTTCCTGAAATAGGACCGCTGCCGCTATCATACCCGAGAGACCAGCGAAAGCCATCAAAACATATCAGAGTTAAAATGTTTCAAGTGTCCAAACTGTTTAATATCTCGGCAAGGCATCGGTAGGCCGTGCCAATGGTGGCTCTCAGTCAGAGCTGGGATGGCGGAGATGAGAGATGGTGCAGGACTGCAGTTTCACTAAATGATTGAATTTTGAAGGCAGACTGGTGACACTGTAGAGAGGAATGGCGTCGGCTCAGCATCCGTCACGGTGCAGATGACAGGGTGGGTGCTCGGTAAACAGCTAGACTGGGGCGACGAGTGGGGGGAGATAATGTGGTGGGTGTCAAGGTGTGGGAGGAAGGGGAGATAGATGGATAAATACAGATGAAAAGGTAAAGATGGAGTTAATGAAATCAGGAGAGAAGGAAGGGAGATAATATATAATGGAAAGAAGAAAAGCGATTAAATAAGTGGATGAAAAGGGCGGTGAAGGATAGTATGAAAGAGGGAGCAACAGAAGAAGGAAATAAGACCAGAAAAATGGGCAGAGAAAAAAAGAAGGCAAACAAAAAAGAAAAACAAAGAAGAAAAACAGGAATGGGATTTCAGCATAGCATTTGTCACAATCTCAGTCAACACAGTGTGACTCTAGTATTCATGTAACTGTGGCTGGGCTGGAATAGGAGCTGAAACAAGCCACATTGCTTTTCGAAAACCTGGATTTGAAGCAATGTAATATTGATATACTAAGGCCAGCTGGGTACTCTGAAGACAGCGCTTCTACTGATGGAAAGTGGGTGAAAATGGAGACACAAGTACTCTGACTTCACAATACATGCAACAGTTTCACATTCAAATGTTAACAAATCATATTTTCCTGCCTCGTGTTCCAATGTTTTTATGTTTAAGAAAAAAAAGTAGTTAAAGGGGCGGGGCCAAATAAGGTGAATATGGGTGGATGGATACTACTGACACCACTGAGGAAAATTACAGGATGAATTTGAACATTTTAGGAAACCTGTAATAAAATAAAACATTACAGGTTTCCTAAAATTTTAAACCCATCCACCCATATTCACCTTATTCTGCCCCGCCCCTTTAACTACTTTTTTCTACTGCTTTGTGTTGGAACTTCCAGCTTAACCAGGGTTAAAACTATTTTAAAGCATTTACTCCTAAACCACATCATTTTAAAATCTTTTAAACTGTGTGTTAAACAATCAGTAACAGAACAAGCAGTCAGTAACAGAATGTTAGCTCTAGCAGCAAATGTAGCTAGCATCTACATCAGCAAACTGGCATTAGAGCAAAGTAAACTTTATGTGAATTTACCCGATCTCACAAGCTGTCGGTGCAGACGTCGCTCCGGAGCTTCATAGCCAAGCCATTTCTCAGGATATGGGAGCTGGATTATAGGTTTCCCATCCACAAAGGGAAACGAACAGACATATGGCTTTTTCAGGTTTTTATTAACTTAAGCGCCCTCAGCTAAAGACGCCGGTCTTCTTCACTGTGAGGAGGTGGATAACGATTAAAGACCGGCCCACAACATCCACTCCTTCTCTTCCCATGAGTAAAACACTTGTTGAAGAGACAAACACATCTTCTTCCAGTTACTATGGCCAGTAACCACAGAGAATAGGGTCAACACAACTAAGGAAGTTACGCTATGAGGCTAACAATAAGTTAGCAATTTTAAAGATACTTTTACACTGAAAAATACTTGCATTTTGTTGGACTAATGGCAGTAACCTGACCTCCAGTCTTGAGAGAAATGGTTCAGTAGACTTATCACATGTCACCAACATCAAAACAGCCATCACCTCCAAATATTTCCCTTTTTTCTTCAAAAGCTGGGTGAAAAAAAAAACCCCCAAAAAACAAAACATTAAAATTGTAAAAGTTTTAAAATACATAATTCCATTTTTAAAAAGTAAAATATCACTCCTTTTTGGAAAGCTGTGTCCTTAGTCTGTCTTTTATCAGTAGTTTTGTCCTTTATGATGAATTGTTTCTTTTCTCTCTAGGTTTCCTCCATCACTTCCTTCACTTGCTCCTGGGCCGATTTTTTCCCCATCATTTGCCTTTCTTTGTCTCTCACTTCAGTCTGACCTCTCTCTCTTTGTACGTATTGTCAAGTCCACACTGTACAACAACCTGACATTGCTTATACACACTCATCCAAGCAGAGAAAATCCTATTGCCTCCTCAAGCATTTGTCCCATAGCGCTCTGCACTGTAGATAGCAGCAAACACAGATAGCAGCAATCTGCTGAAAGCCCTGGGTTCCCCCTCCACCTCTAATCCACAATCTGTCAATAATAGGCTGATGTCTGACAAGATGTGGTAGGGGAAATAAGAAGCCCATTGAAATGTTACAAAGGTTTGATGTGTGATGTCAGGTACTCCCCTCCTTAAACATGACACCCTCTTCAAGTTCGGACTGCTGAGCGGAGAAATGTAATCTCTTATCTTGTCACTCTTATTGTGAAGGTGGGGAGAGGGAAAGGAGGTCTGGAAGAAGAGAGAAGGAGGAGCGGCAAAAAAAAAAAAAAGAAAAAAAAGGGTGTATTTTAGGAGGTGGAAGAGGGATGCGTAACAACAAGAGGAGATGGAGCAGACAGAAGTAGAGGGTGGAGAAAGTGGAGAGTTTTACAGTAAGTCTGTCAGGAGATGTAAACCCACTCAGGTTAGTGTTAAAATCTAGATTACTGGAGCAGAGGGGAAACGAGGCGCAAGAGAAGCGAAACATAAAATAAGAAAACAGATAGAGAGAAGAAGGAGGTACGTGAGGAGATGAAAGTTTAAAAGAGAGAGAGAGAGAACAAGTTGACTGAGGGGGGGGGTGGAGGAGGCAGCGAAAACCACAGCTCCATATTCACAGATTTTTCTCTCTGGCCATCTTGTAGTGAGACGCCACGTCGGAGGCGAGAGCAAGCCTGCATCGTGTAAAGAAGATAACAGTGAATTTAATCCCAAACTGTACTGCATCTCATAACTCATAATGTGCTCCACATTCAGCCCGTATCAGAGCGGCCGGGCTGCCACCGCTCCAGGTTTGGATCCAAAATGGGAAACAGGCAGGAAAAGCAATATGTTTTAATGAGTCGGGTACCACAGAGAGAGGCTAAATAGAATAGAGTCCCAGGCTGAAAATATTTACAAACAGCCCTCGCCTGACACTTGTATTACACAGAGGCCTCAAAATTAACATGCTAAGCAAATACACACACCCGCCGTTACTTCCTGTTCAGTATTTCCACGGTGGGAAGCTGAGCTAACTGCAGCGTGAACATAAAGCCCTTGGCAGGCAGCTCAGAATGATGTAGGGCCTTGTAATGAATTTGATTTCATCCTGCCATTTCAAGCAGTAAACATACAAGCTTAAGATGCATGGGGTTGTAAATTTTAACCAAAGCAGTCTTTTCAGCCGGGTGTGTGAATATTGGAGAATAGCGAGTGCATGACACACCGGCTGGAGAAAGGTCGGACCAGACGATCGTGTGCATTTCTTTAGCATTTGTGAGAGATAACCTGTTTTACTACAGTAGGTGGTGGTGAACGATACACACACTGTTTTTGTCCAGAAGTAAAAGGCCATCAACAGCATGTAATGAAAATGATGAGCACGAGTGATCGGAGTTTCAAAACCCATATATTTGGAATTTTGGTATTAAAATAAATTAAAAAAAAAAAAAAATTTTTGGTATCTACTCCATTACAGTATCGATCACTGATTGATAAATGTGAAATAAAAGTGTGTGTGTGTCAATTCTAGATATTTTTAGGTGACTTACTCCAGTGTTTTGTGCCGAAACACCCCCCAGCCCGCAGCATATTGAACTGGTCCATCAGTCACATGACCAGAAGAGCCTCGAGTTGTGTGTGTTTACCCTGTTCGCAACACACAGCACGATATGAACAGGTGAATTTGAAAATATGAAGAAACTGCCGACAAAACGGAGCATTGTATGGATGTATTTTTCACCAGCTGATAAAACTTCAGCCAAATACAAATTATGTATGCATTTGTTTAACTTCTGTATTTTGAACCGTGCACATTAAAGTTATTACCTGGCCAGTATTGGATAGTATTTGTTTTTAGAAAAACTAATAATATGATTGAGAAAAAAAAAAGTCCCCAATAAGAAATTACCAGTTATCGGCATTGAATATTTATGCAAAAAGTAATCGGTATCGTATCGAATCTTAAAAGTGCGGTATGGCCCATCACTAAGAAACACTGGCCTCTACATTTAATTTTTAACCCATAAAGACCCAAACATCCACTGGGGACCAAAAGCACCTACTAATCTAAAACGTTTAATACCTGTTGATCCACTAATTCTGTCAATACATGAAAATAACTGGTGTAAAGTACAGTTTGTCATCTTTTCATGGTCATCAGATATGACCCATTTGGACGTTCAGAGGCTCTGTAGTTACCATGGAAACACCATCATCATCTTCAACATTGAGTCGCCTGTAAAACCCATGGAGTTGGATCAATGACAGCGGATGGACACACTGGGTTATGTTTAGTTGTTGATATTTTTACTGAAAAAGTTTCTTCATTTCTGAAAACTCTGATAGATTTTTTTTTATATCTCAATAGGACAATGAAAAGAAAAACAATGTCAAGTGAAAACCAAAAAAAAGGTTAAATAGAGGAAAAATAATCATTTGGGAATGGCCACAACAATAGCATTGGGTCTGTACGGGTAAATGTTTATTGGCTATACTTACCCATCAATACTTCCATCCCTCAGTGATTAAAAACCAGACCAGTGGTTTTGCACAATCAGCCCAGTAAATCATGTATTCTTACAACTCGTATTACCAACATCCATTTCATAATTAATAGGAGTGTGGCTGTATTAAAGAGCTTTTCCCTTCCTGCGTGGGCTAAATGGGTCTAATTCATTTCTGTTTCCGACTTGAATCAACTCATGTTTAGTATCAGAGGCTTGCGTCTTCTCAACAGAGCTGATGTTCTGTAAAAATATACAGATGGATGACAAATTGTAGAAAAAACAGCACAATGTACCTCAGTAAGGTGTCGGGCCACCACATGGCACCAGAACAGCTCCGGGGCTCCTTGGCATGGATTCCACAGTCTGTGAACTCTGCTGGAAGGAGTGATTTCTTCTGAAAGATATTCCCTCATTTGGCGTTTGGATGATGGCAGTGGCGAGCGTTGTCATGGGTCCAAGACTCTCCCACAGGTGTTCAGTCGAGTTGAGATCAGGCGACTGCTCAGCATTTTATACATGACACAAAAGCATGATTGGATGTTAAAGCTGCAGGAGCTGGAATCACACAGAAATACCAGAAATTAAAATACACACCTCCCTTTTGAAGCCATTCTATTCACTCATAACGACCCAGACAGACACCGGCAACAAAAAGCATCAGCTGATTTAAAGTGTTTCGTTACTGCTGATCCAATAAACCGAGCAATACTTTGAAACAATTTAAATAAAATGCAGTTTGACGCCTTTTCATGGTCAGCAGATGTGACCCATTTGGATGTTCAGAGGTTACCATGGAAACACAGTCATCTTCTACAACATGGAGTTGGATTCATGGCAGTGGATGGAGACTTGGTTGATGTTCAGTTAATGATATAGTCACTGAAAAAGTGACTTCTCCTTTAGTTTACTCTGCTTTTGATATAACAACCCTCAATTTCAATCGAAGCTTTTATGTTTTATGAACATCTACATCAGGACTGTCAAACTCATTTTAGTTCAGGGGCCACCTCCTCCCTATATGATCTGCGGTGGGCTGGACCAGTCAAATAATAATATGTAAATAATGTCAACTCCATATATTTGTCTGTGTTTTAAAGTGAATAAAGTGAAATTATATAATGAAAAACTTTACATTTACAATCTGTCCTTTAAAAAAAAATGTGAACATGAAGAACTTTGAAAAAACTGACATTTCTGAAAAAAATAAGTACAGTTTTTACAGTATTCTGCAATATTCCTCTTTGCCTGTTTTTAATTCTCTTCTTAAAACCAACCTGTTCTCCTTTGCCTTTTAACTCGTACAATGTTGATATTTTAGTCTGTTTTACATTTTAACTTGCTTTATTTATTTGATTTTAATTTTTTAAGGTTTGTATTCAATTGTATTGTGTTTCTAGTGTTCTGCACAGCACTTTGGTCCAATGTGGTTGTTTTAAAGTGCTTTATAAATAAAGTTGGAATGGATATTCTGTCTCAGTTTAACTTTTACAAATGTGCCTGATAACGTTCAGATCACAGTGACTCTACAAATACACAAAACATTTAGAAACAGGCAGAAAATTGGTCCAATTACACCTCAGTCTCTTAAGACATTTCAGGTTGTTCAGATTTGCTCTGGTTATGCACTCTTGTAACAGAATAGTGTACAAATGTAAACATTTTCATGTAATTGTGCTTTTTTAACAGTAAAACAAAGAGAAGACTGAGTGAGTTTACATTATTTATAGGTTATTATGATAGTGTTTTACTGGTTCTGATCCACTTGAGATTGATTTGGGCTGAATGTGGAACCAAAAATAAAATGATTTTAATATCCTCGATTGATAACATTATATTTGCATTTCACAAATTCATCCCATGGGCCACACGTTTGACACCTGTGATCGACACGATCAGTAAATTAAATATAAGAAAAAAACAAAAACTGATTTTCATTAAACAACTGTTAATACAGATGATAACTTAAGACTAGTTAAATATAGAGAAACAAATATTTTTGGAATTGCCACAAAAGTAGCCCCGAGTCTTTATGGCTTAAATATCAATGTACAAAATGGTGTTTCATTCGTGTAATGACGGGACCTAAAACTACTTTCCTGTTGTTTCAAATGACTTTTTTTCCACATCGAACATTTTCTCTGTAATTTATCACCATTTATTGCAATATTATTTTGTGCATTTTGCATCAGATGGTTTTCTAGATTTAATTCTGTTATATCAGAACAGAAAAAACTGAAGAAAAAGTGCCTTTTTTTTTTCTTTTTAACAAAATATACATTACACTGAAGGTAAAAACAGACACGTACAACCGCTGTTATCTGTCAAACTCCATGGGTTTTATTGGTTAATCAATGTCACAAAGGATTATGTTGTTTCCATGTTCACTACAGAGCCTCTGACTGTCCAAATGGGTCAAATGTGAGGTTACCTAAAAGCTGAGAAACTGCATTTTGCCTGAATTATTAAAAAGTACTGATAGAGTGGTTCAAAACGTATTAAACATTTTAAATCAGTAGATACTTTTGGTCACCAGTGGCTTTTGTAGGCCTTTGAGGTTGAAACCATGCACAGCTTTAGAATCTACAGATATATTTGTTGGTTTAATTGTTTGTTGGTGCTTTATGTTAATAATTAATCTCAGTTTCTTCTTAAAAATATCATTTTGTAATCTCTTATACTGAATATAGTTAGACTTTCACACTAACTGCAGAACTTACTTGGAATCTAAGCAAACAAAGGATGACAAACTCACCTCTGCCAGTGACTCAGCAGGTGTTCGGAGCAAAAGATTCCCCTGGCAACTTAGGAACCTGATATATGGATCCAGGAGGGTGGACACACGCACTCACGCACGCACACGCGCACACGCGCACACACACACACACACACACACACACACACACACACACACACACACACACACACACACACACACACA
>JAQQZY010000006.1:16439322-16457913 GCA_030068375.1 Ostorhinchus rueppellii | reverse complement strand
TTGATTTTTTTTTTTTTTTTTTTTAATTAACCTATTTTTCATGGGGTAGCAAAAAAGTCCACTCAACTCAGCTGGTCACCATGTGTTTAATTTTTGAAGCAAAGAAACATGTATTTAAAATGCAATGTCATAAAATGACATACTGTGTGAAAACTATGACATAAAACATTGTTAATGCAGCTGATCTGATGTTTGCTCACATTTTATTATACTCCAACACTAGTAACTATTCACTTCATGGAGATAATATACAGGAAAAAAAAAACAACAAAAAAACAAAAAAAACATTTTGTTCCAGAAAACTGTTAATTACAGTTTAATATCGATTAGCATTTAATTTACACTCAAACATGTTACTGCAGATCAGGTTTATTAAGTTACAGTAATGGTATGAATTGCAGTGTATGAGATGGTGTGTGTGTCCACTGTGTTGGGTGATATGCAACTAAAACAACAAAACTCATGAATATACCAGAGAACAGCTGCAGAATAGCTGTCCACTGTAGTGACCATTATGCATGAAAGGGTTAAAATAGACCCACAGTGCTTCTAAACTTGCGTCATAACATTAATATACATGTTGTTTATTTGGGTTTTTTTTGGCCTCTCTGTCCTGCTTTTAAGCACCAGTTTCATAGAAGAGCCCAAATGGAAAAGTCCCAGCCAGGTTCTGGAAAAGATTAAACAGTTCTAAACACTATAGTAGGACACATTAACCACTTCACATCCGTTTATAATTATTCATCGATTTGAACTAAGCTTTTAGAATACTTTATTTGCCACCCATTTGTACAATAAAGAAAAACCCCAATTATGAGTGCTCCAGGGGTGTTCAATCCTGGTCCTCAAGAGCTGTTATCCTGCATGTTTTAGATGTGTCCCTCTTCCAACATCCCTGATTCAAATGATAAGCCTGTCATCAAGCTCTGCAGAGGCCTGCTAACAACGGTCAGGTGTGGTGGAAGAGGGAAATATCTAAAACATACAGGATAGTGGCTCTAAAGGACCAGGATTGGACACCCCTGTACGAGACCAATGCCCTCTTCCAATGAATGGTCTAATAAGTGTGAAAATAATGTGAAAACATGAAAAGGGCTCTAATAGATATCACCTGTAATAATGGTAAAGTTAGAGATATTTTGTCACCTTTTCCAAACAAAACAAAAAGAAAAAAACTAATGCAAAACCCATGACGGCCTTCACAGTCTCCAGATCTAAAACCAAACGAACACGTGTTTTTACATCAACAGTCTGTCCCAGTACAAAAACAAAATGTCAAATGGCCATTCCTCCAAGTGTCTTTTGGAGGGAAACAGAAGTATGGAGGAGTTCATTCTTCCAGTGGAGTTCACAGACGTGCAGAATCGATACCAAGGTGCACTGAAGCCGTTCTGGAGGCACACGGTGAACAGTTCCGTACTGAGAGGCTTTATTTCAGTTTTCCTTTAATTTGTCACCTTTCCGCATGTGCCTTGAGCAACCACCGGTTTAGTTTAAGTGTTACTCACCGTGTGAAGCGATGATTCCCTTGCTGATCTTGAGTTCCTCTGTTTCCTGTAGCAACTACTAAGACCTGTGTTCCAGTTTCTACCACAGACATAAATAGGATAAGTACAAGTTAAACATTTATACAGGATATTTCTTGTAAAGTTTGCATGAGTCTTGAGAGCTCCAGACTTAATAATTCATTTAAATATAATAAATTACCAAACATCATTACGATTATTACCATTACATTATTGTTTGGATCTTATCACTTCATTATTAGTAAATTAATGCAAAATTATGTGTGAACTGTCCATGGCCATAAACAAAGTTGTGTGTGAATGCTTATTTGTGTGCACATGTGCCTCTACCCTTGGCCAGAAGTCTCCATTCACGTTCTAGACTGGAGAGTGCATGTGAGGTTGTGTCGGCATCCAGGTCAGGGTCTTCACAGCCCGTCTGGTCCACGTTGCAGATCTCCATGATTTCTTGCGCTGCACGTGATAGTGGACGACATCTAGGGTCCGGGTCTGAAAACAACAGGAAAATACAGCAACAGGTAAATGTTCTGATGCACATAGGTAAGTATCGAGTAATAACTATAATTGTATACATAAATAGCATCTTACAAAAACAGTTAAAGAAAAATTTGAGGGCGAGAAAGGGATCTGAGGAAGTGCTGAAGAAGACAAGAGAAAGTAAAGACAAGGAGGGGGTTACACATCTCAGGACTCAATGAAGAAGGTGAGAGACAGAGAAATGATCACAACAGTCAGTGGAATGAGTGGTGTTTCATCCCTCTCCACTGTGAGCCACATCAAATTGAATCAGATTGAACATCCATCCCCACCTGCTCACTGTAAATTACATCGAGGCCCCCATTGAGAAACGATGATGGTGTGGGTGTGTATGTGTGCAGCACACGGATTCCTCATGCTGCGTGCTGTCTAACCAGTTTCAGCTACAGTGTTAAGTCTTTCATTCTTTCAATCTTCCATTGTCTCCTTGCTCTCCCTCCACCCAACCTTCCCCCTTTCAGTACCTGGCTCTGTCTTTAAACTGACACACAACCTCCACTTAGTGCTCCAGCTGCACTGTCAAACCAGCAGCACGGCAAAAAAGGAAAGATGGTTTCAGTAAAATCCCACTAACATATGTGCACGTACACACACAACATGTATCTGTATCTCTGTAGATTCAGTCTTCTCGAAATATAATGGGACATACTATACTTTATTGCACTGTACATCTAGTTTCTGTAAATAATTGTATCTGTGAGTTGGTGAGAAATGAGTGGAAGATTCAACAGTTTAAAATCTGATAAAGACTTTCCGAGTCAAGTGAGATTTCAACATGCACAAATGACTCTATGTCCACTTATAATATAAATAGTGAACTTGAAAAGGAGTTCCCTGTATACAAAGATGCTCAGGAGCAGAGAGGTATTTCAAGACATTTATGGATGGCACATGGGAGCCAAAGCACAGATGTTTCAACAACAGGCCTTCTTCAGGGCGCTGTCAGACAGCACACTGGAGCAGCACGCTGCGAAGATGGCACAATGAGCCTCAATGAGTAAGCCAACTCTCCCAAACGTCTGCACTTATGCCACCGAATTAAAAATACTGAAAAATGTTGAGCTTCTAACAGTCCCAATGATGACACTATTAGGTTTGTTTAAAAAAAAGATTTCAACTATCAAGTGATTTTACAAGTGTGGACAGTCTTTCCTGAATGAAAGCAATTAAAGAGGATGTTGCAGAAAAGAACAAGGATGAAATGATGACAGAAACTTTAAAAGGTGGAGCTAAATGGCAAGACACTGTGACAAGAACAGAGTAAAGGAATTAAATATTTTCACAAGTTAGGAGAAAGATAGCAGAAGAAGGTCTTATTGTGTTACCAGTGTGAAATATTCAATGAGTAAAACAGATTATGTTCTTGCTTTGCTGGTGTTGTGTCTCTTCAATAAACACACCAGTGTGTGTGTGTATCAGCATAAACACATTACCTTTCTCTTTTTGGAATCTGAGTGAGTGGATGTGAGAGAATGAACACAGATGTGTGTGCCTGACTGTTTAAGAATGAATGAATACACTGCATTAAAGAACTGCATTGTCTGTTAATCAAGTGTTAAGAGCTGATGAGTATTGATTGTGTATTTTCTGTGTGTACATGTACTTACCAGATGTCGCTGCTATATTTGTTGAAATGTCTGACTTTCCAGGCGGCTGTGTGTTCTTGTTCTCCTTCTTCTTAAAGTAAGTACTAAGGCTGCCGCATGATCTGTATTCTGCAGACTCTTAAGGAAAATATAGACAGTGTGCTTCCATTAGTGTATTATATAGTGTATTACATTTTTTTTAACATCTTTCGTATTTGCTTTACATGGTTTAAAACTCATTTTGAAAGTCTGGAAACAGGACACATTGAATGAAATCCAGACATACAGATTGTGCAATATCACACTGATATCAGAGTTGACTTCTAGCTATCAAATAGAAATAGAAATGCATTTGCTTTGCTATCTAACTCCAGCAGTGTGTAAATTTTGTATAGATTCAATGCATGGAATAACTTGGCTGGTGCTACCCAGCAGGATACGAGGAGTGAATTATAATAAATGGTTAAAAAAAGAAAAGTAAAACTGGGTTGTGATATCTGACAGTAACAAACAGTAACATCTGCCACATGCAAAATATAAATACCCTTCCTTTATTACATTTGATACACTAATCCATTTGTCCATTCAGCAGCAGTATCTGTACCAAACTAATATCGCCTAACAACCCTGTTCAGCCACTGCTGACAGCTGCAATACAATTACTGCTGTTTTCTTCTTTCTCTCCAGTGGTTAGCCAATCAATTAATGTTATTGACTGGAAGGAAACTCTACTAACTAGTCTAAATCAGCAGCAAATGAAAAGAGGAAGGAGGAGAGGACTCTGACAGCAAGTGTCGACACTCACAGAAACAAAAGAAAATCACAGATCATGCATTAAAAAAAAAAAAAACATGCTACTGAAAGCCTGTCACTCTGTCTGGTTTTGTTTATAACTCTATTTCTTTATCCATTTGCCTGCTGGTCTGTTTCTTGTCTACCTATTTCTCTGGCTATCATGACATCTAACTGAGTGCAGCTGCCTGTATCCTCTGCCTCTACGTCGGATTTACTGCATGTAAGTCAGTCAATCTGTCCGTCTGTCGGCCTGTTTGACTGGATGCACGCTAGGCAGAAACTGCACACTAACAACCTCATTTTCTGACTGACCGGGTGACATGGAGTAAAAGCAAAAAGGAGAGAGAGGTGGAAAGGTAGAGCAGGAGACATATAAAACCTGTTGGATCTCAGCCCTGCCTGGGAAAAAAAAAAGAGAAAAATAGGGGAGACAGATGGAGGGATGGAGGAACATAAATGAGTGTGGAGTGTTGTCAAGGTGATATGCCTCCTCTCTAACCTTTCTCTCTCATTAACTTTGGAGCTTTAACGATGGTGGCAGAGACAGTGCGGGGTTTGACAAGCGGCTGGCTGCATGGTGCGAGGAAGGCCGTGGTGCCCTTGTGGGAGATTCTCGCTGTCAGCCTCGTTCGTTTAACACAGGCATGACAATGAAACAGGAAAAAGATGATTTTTAAGTCTTGATGAAAGGAAAGGTTGGAGGGATCATTTAGGCTGAAGCAATTTAGTTAAGCGACCAAAATATGAATTAATCAATCTTATTGAATCAAAGTGCCAACCCTGGTTTGAAATGCAAGGTAATTCCTCCTAGAAGTAGAAGGTATAATGAGCAACATGTGGCTCAATAAATTGCAGTATCTGATTCAGTCCAAATGATATTACTTTAACTTGGAGGCAATTTCATGGTGCTGGCTAGACTTCTACCAACCTTGTTAGACAGTCTGAGCAACTTACAGACATAGTTAGTAAAACCATTAGTGTTTAAACATCCAAAATGTAATATTCATTCATCATTCATCAACACGAGAACCTTGAGTGCCTCTGATATTCCGCAAATTAATGTGAATTTTCTGTGAGCATTTGGTCACATCCATAATCCTGTAATAAAAAGTTTAGATTTTAAGCTGCGACTTGTCTCGACAGGTTTCCAAAGGTGTTGGAACGGGAAGATGGCACAGCACTGAGGACACGCTACGCCTTTCAACACTTTACTTTACAAGTGAAGTCGAAGAAAACTTACGTGAAGGACACAGACACTATTATCTTCTCTGTTCAGCTGGGAAAGAAACAAGAAAAGGATGTGTTGTGATGTGTGTGGGTGCCTTTTGTGATAAAATGTGGACATGTACCAGGGGGTGGAGCTTTGGAGGGCTATGTGTGCGTGTGTTCCTGAGTTCACGTGTTCACCTTCAGTTTGAGGAAAAGGAGGTGCTGAGTTCAAATATTTGGATGAAAAATCACTGCGGTATACATATGTGTGAAGGCAAAGATATATACACACACCAAATAAAAAAGGCATCTCAGGAGTGCTCCCCTTGGACCCACCAGTAATAAATTATCAGTGTTGTCCCCCATCTCTCGTTTTCCACCAAGCAGCCAGCGCTCCTCTGGGTTTAAAACTCATTTTCATCTCTCTTGTAAGCTCTATGTTTTTACATATTTGTTCTAAATCCTATTATGAGGCCTTTGTGATATGAATAACGCTTGCAAATTGGAAAGTATCTCCAGGCAAAAGTTGGACACAGAGGTAATCTTCACAATCTAATCTCGAAGTACAAAAACAGCAGTGGGACTTTCTGATGTAGTTTATAGGAAAACATGAGCCAGTTTAAGTAAAATAAAAAAAAAAAAAAAAAGCACAGAAATTCAGGCATATGCACGCAAATACACATAGACAGAAGAGTTCTCTGCTTCAGCATACCTGTTGGGTCTGAGGCGTGCCGCAAAGGTTGGCACTGCTGCATTGCCTCAGTATGTGTGTATTCCAAATTGTGGATGGAACTGATGCCCAAATCCTGAGGCGAAAACCGGTCTACATGTCGGAGCATCCCCGCTATTACCTGGAGGGCAGTGAAATAGACAGCGGATGGGTAGGAGAAGGAGATACGGGAGAAATAAAGGGGTAAGTGTCATTAAGGGCAATGCTAGTATTACAAAAGGGGCAGGAGAATAGAAAAAGTGAAGGAGAAAGATGCCTTTTTTGAGATAAATATGATGTACAAAGAAAGATAGATGGGAAGAAAAATACAAAGGGAGAGTGATACGGTAAAATAATACAAGAGTAAAAGGAATTAACAATTAGGTGTTTAGTTTGAGTTTCATTTCTATCCAAACAGAATCAGTTCAAAGGACAATCTGAAATTCAACATCAATTTAACTTGTAATAATAAAGGTAAGGGTGTTACAATTGTATTTTCCCCATTTCCAACTGTGTAAATGCATATTAATAAGCCTGCATCTTCAACTGGAGATTATTCCCCTGTCTGCCTGTTTCCTTTGTTTCCACTTGATGAATTGATTTTTAATTAACCCCTGGAGCTGCTGAGAGCATCTAACAATGTCGTTGTGGGTTAGCCGCTCTTCCAGAGCAAGTGTCCTCCTGCAAGATGGGGGTAAAATGAGGAAGCTCTGTTTAGTTAAGATTAGATCTGTTGTATTAACATGCTAGCCGTAGCACTGCAAGACACCGCACCCTGGCTAATGGAAAATAGAAAGGGAAGCTTGTAGGAAGAGTAGTGGTTAGAGTGAGGGTGGAGCAAGAATAGAAGAAGAGCATAGAAAAGAGCAGCATATCAAACTAGGGAAGAAAAAATGAAGTTGCCGTTGCAGTGATTTTTTTTTTTTTTATAGCAAAAAGATGTAGCTGTTATGGTTGCATAAACTGCAGACTAAAGTGAAACTATTAATAAGGGAAAGAATAAAGAATGACAGAAAATAAAAAGAGGGAGGAAGGAGAAAGAGTCTAAGAAATGCATAAAGGGGAATGAAATGGCAAAAGAGGAAGAGGTCTGGAAAAATCACTTGATAATCATAGCTGCTACCTACGCAATCTTGAACCTCATTTTGTTAAAGCTTTTTAATGAAGTGCAAGGCCTCCCTTATTTTTTCATTCTTCTGTCACAGCATAAAGGATTCATACCATTAAATGGCTGATAGGTCATTTGGGACCATTCAAGCAGTGTCTTTTTAATCCGCTGTCTTTTCTTCCCTCAATGCTGTGCACCTATAACACCATGCCCTTAGGTGTCTCTGCACTATAGATGAATGATGTAAAGTAATTAGAGTGATACAAATGTTATCTAGTAGATCAGGTCAGCTACAATAAGAAACTAGCGGTTTTGAAGCCCTCTCATTTTTAGAAGTGATTATGTCCAAAGTAATGATGTGTTTCTTTCAACCATTTTACACAGAGTACATTTATTCCTTTTACTACTCATTATTAAAATACTTCAGTGACACTGACCTATAATTTTTTTAACAAGCCCAAAATTGGTCAGAATTTTGCACTACATTTTTTTTAATCACTTTAAACACATTTTTTTTTTAAAAATTGCCACTGAAATCAGGGAAACGTCTTGTTGTTTTATGACCAAAGTAACATTTAACACCTCATTCACCAATATGTTCTTAATGTTTTCTTTAAACTGTTGTTAATCTACATCTGCTTCCTGACCTGGTGTTAAATTGAATTGTTTCTACACGTCATAATAACAAATACCTTTTTTTTTCCCCTGTAAACTGAGTGAGTTAAGTTTACAGAAGTAAACACCAGACCAATTCCCTTAAAAGGTCATTCGACTGAAGGGTTGAGTCCAGTCAGTCCTCACTCACTCTGGTGCACCTTTCCCTCAGTTAAAGACAAAGCTCAAGTGTCACAGGTCATCAAGTATGCAAGCAATATAAAAGGCCCCACAGAGTCCTCCCTTTCAGACCTTCATATTCAGGCAGGCATACGGAAAGTCAACACCATCATACATGACCCCTCACACCCACTCCACAACTCATTTCAGCTCCTCCCTTCAGGCCGTCTTTATAGAGCTCCTCCAGCAAAGGCAAACGTCGCGAAAAAAAAAAAAAAAAAATCACTCATGTCAACTGCCATCATCATTAACAAGTCTTCACAAGTCCCTTTAAGGTCAGATGTCTTAACGTAATTCACCCAGTAATATAATTAACTCATCTATATGCTCTATGCTTTTAACTTTGTTTTTTTTTTTTTTTTTAAACATGTGTATCTATTCCTTGTATGTTTGAGAGCCATATCAAAGATGAATTTCTACTGCTCTTGTGAAGTATAATAAGGCCTCTGATTCTGAACTGCTTGTCATATCTAATAGTTCCAGTAGTAGCTAGAAAAATTTAAAAAAAAAAAAAAAAAAAAACATAATTCCTCAGCTGTTGTCTTCAAACACACCTTCTCGGAAGCAGTGTTCTGCCTGCTTTGACTCCTTTGACACCTGCTGTGTCCAAAAAAGATCCAGTGTTCTTTAAAGATGTCGGTGGTGTTCTGGATGATGAGAGTTATATGTGTGGGTCCAAAAGCCATCGAAGAATTGATGTTAGTAAGGTAACATTTAGTGGAGATGCTATATAAAGAACAAAGACCATGGCTGATGGATGCCTGCGGTATTCCCATCCTGTGTACAGCCCCAGATAAGAAAAAGGTGGAACAATATGATAATGCAATTAAAAAAAAAAAAAAGCTGTGATACTTAAATTTAGTTTGACTCTTCATTTCATTTTATTTGTAGATATGTATTCATTTTTGCCACATTGCTGTATTTTCCCTAAAAAAAACTTGATAGACAATTAGATACTCAACATGTGATGTGCCAGTGCTCGCTCCCTCTTCTTCCTTTGCCATGTCTTTGTAATGTGTGAAGATTGTGTGCAGTCTTTTTGAAATATGCATGGTCCTCCCTGATAAAGCTGTCACCTTCTTAGAAAAAAAAAAAAACTTGGAATATTGACTGGTCTGACCACAAATCATGTATCAGTGAGTGATGGTCCATACCAGATGCCTCTAAGCCCAGAGAAGTCAACGAAGCCTCAGGACACAGTTAATACAAGATGTCCTTTTGGCTCTGTAAAGTACAGTACATATGATAGAACCTGACAGAGGTTTAGCACAGTAATCCTGACCCCGTGTGGTTCAATCTGCGATAGATGAAAGATGGCTCTTGATGTGGTATCATTTGAGAGATCAGTGATCACTGGCTCAGGTTTGCATCCTTGCCTTTTATGCCTTATGTTTTTCTTAGTCTTTCAATTCTGTTTTGCACCATAGGGACAGTGCTATCTAAAAAATATGAAAATATGAAACAATGAAATATCCAAATCCCTTCTTATCTTTTCTGTTGACAAACTGGTGATCCTCAGCCCATATTTGCTCCTAAAGCACTAGTTCTTGCCTCTCCTCAGTACTGCTTTTGAACCAAACCATGAATACAGTCAACTGTTCACATCATCTGTTCATCATAATGTTCAATAAAATTAACAATTTTTAAAATTATTTAACTCATTATGAAGTCAAGTACATTCTAATGACACTGCTTTCTGTTTTTAAATGTAATTTTTCATGCTGCTCAAATATTTTCTTATACGGGAGTTTCAGAACCAAAGAAAAAACAAAGGTAGAAGTGGTGTTTAAGGGTTTAACTGTCAGTTCCTCTGAACTACTTATGAGGCTCAGAGAGAAAAGTTCTTTCTGAAGTATGTGAAAAGGTACTCATCACCTTCTAATGATAGTATGGAGTTTAGTTATTTTAAAAGGTAAAATGGAAAAAAAAAAAGTCATCAAAATGAAGTCTATGAACTACAAATCCTATAATTTACAAATGCACAATTAAAGAAAATGCAATCACTTATTTTTTTGATAGATGTGCTCCTGAATGCACATAGAATTTGCTCTGATGGGGGAAAAAAACACTGACAGGTCTTCGTAGAAATGTACACAAGTGAATATCTTTACTCTTGAGAACATTTTATTTCATGCACACTTTTTTGTCCTATTAATATTTCATTTTCTGTAAAAGCGGTGAGCAAAGATTACTGGGAGCCGTGTAGGGTTGCAGTCGATAAAATTTACGGACTGTGAGGAGTGCACAATATCTTTTTGACTAACAAGTGGCACCTGCTTCCTGGGAAATAGTTTTATCAGTGAAATTTCCGAGCCCAAAACCGTCCCTGCAGGTATTGAAAAGCATGTGGAAGTGTGTAAGCATGTTACCATGGATGCTTCTGACAGCTGTTCTGGCTCATCAGTCGGCAAATCATTTTCTCTTTCTTCACTTGCACGAACACAGAAATCTTCTAAATGAGGGGTGGCAGTCTTCCTTCTATCGCCTTCTTTGGATGTTCCTTTCTCTAAAACTTGGTGTATTTTTGCAGATTCATCCAGATGGGCTTCCTCATGGGGTACCAGACCCAGGCTGTCACTGGACATTTCATCTTCACTGTCTGTATGAAAAATGAAATGATTTGTGAAAATGTCAGATCTGCAACTCATAAAAGATGTAAAGCAGCAGGTATAATATTGTGAATTATTTTTTGTATATTATTTTACACATAACACCCAATATTATTACTGGAGTGTGTATAATATAGAGCTATGAAGTTCTGCAAAAGATGCCAATTAGGGCTGTGCAATTAATCAAATTTTGATCACGATTTTGATTTTGTTGTCAAACGATCTCAAAACTCATATACTCGAGTTGAAATAATTTATTTTCCTTTTTCTTTACGCAGTTTCCGAGAGACGTGCACGCGCAGTAAATTCCATTCCACGCGGCCCTGCTGACTAACAGGATAGCCCATGCTCTCTCACGCAGTCGAAGAGCAAAGGAGGTGTGTCATTTGGTGTTCAAAAACAGTGAGCAAGATTGAGAGCGAGTGAGATTGAAAAATGGTAGAAGGAGGGCCGAGTCGTTTGGTTGACAAAAAGGGTAAAAAAAAAAAAAGTTCTCCTGTATGGGAACACTTCAGGTTCGAAGAATCCGACGAGAAGCAGAAGGACATAATGTGCAAGATTTGCCACAAGGTAATATATAACACTACAGATTTATTCAACCATCTCAAACAAAAGCACAAAGTCACTCATGACAAATTAATAAAGAAAGAAAAAGACAAAGCCAGTGCCACAACCAACAAGACGTCAATGCAGAGTCAGTCATCGATCACAGACACTGTATAATATGACTCCTTATCCAACAAGTTCAGAGAGGCACAAGACATTAACAGCTGCCATTGGATATTTCCTAGGCAAAAGATATGCAACCTGTTAATACAGTCGAGGGTGATGGTTTCAAGAAGGTGCTCCATGCCTTTGATGCATGTTATACGTTACCATCTCGGCACCATTTCACCAGAACGGTTCTGCCAAACATGTATCAACAATGTCGGGAAGAAGTCACAAAAGAAGTGTCTAAAGTGGATGACTTCCATGCCTTTTAAATCTTCAGGAAAGTATATTTGTTTTATTGATTTAATGCTTTATACACTGCCAAACAGCTGTAAAGTACATATTTGTAGCCAAAATGTATTTTCAATTTGAATGTTCTGCATTAAGAATCAATAACAAAGTGTTTTTTTGAGAGAAATGCTGAATAAATGCATTATGAAACTCAAAATTAATCGTTTGAATAATCGTGATTTCAATTTTGACCTAAATAATTGTGATATTGATATTTTTCCCCATAATCGAGCGGCCCTGATGCCAATGTATTATTAATAGTGGACATGGATTGAATCTATTTACACTGAGAAACTTATGTGACCACTAGAGGGAGTAATGAGTCACTCGGGTGGTCTTCCATGGTGAGGAAAACTAACACTGCTGGGCCTTTTTAAGTAAAGCATCAGAAACAGACCAGATGAGATAAGAACCACTAAGAAACAACTTTTAGAGTCAAAGAAAGTGACAGTGGTAGTTGCTAGAAGTAGTGTTGCCATTCTTACCACTGGACACAACTCTAAATGAAAAGAATGGAGTTGAAGCTGAAATGAGAACATTTCTTCTACAAGGGTGACTTTGATTGTAAGGGTTTTGGGGGTAGTTGTTTAAAAAAGAAAACTGGATAATACCATAATACAGTCTCTCGATACAGAGCATTGATGTTTTTAGTGGTGTGTTTTGGTGTGCAACATCCCTGTACTGTTGAGACTTTTTAATATCAACATTACACAGAGACCCTTTAAGCAACTACGTATAATGATTTCTTAGGGTGTTACAGCAATGAAGAAAATGATGTATTGAACCATTTTGGACCAACTGGCAGACTCGTATAATAATGTTACAGATAGCCTACATTATTTTAGGACCATGTGGGCCTGCCAGTTGAAGGTTCAAAAATGAGACAAAAATTAAACAGAATTTCTTCCTTTTACATCTTCAGGGCATTAATGATCTTATGATGACCCATACATTACATAAAGGCACTGAAACATTTATTTACATAAATTATGATTTTCAAGGTGAACGGCTAACGTTGCATTCAAAAAACTGATGCAACACTTTCATCTCAAGTATTAAAGAAAAGATTGAAAACCCGTATATGTCCTTCACATTGCCACCAACATCAAGATCTAATAAGATGATAAAGTAGGTGTTCTGTGGAAGTTTGTCAAAGAGCTGTTGGAAGTGGAGGCTGATGCAAAGGATGTAGAGAAAACAAGGATGATGGATGAAAAGACTGAAAAGGAAGAGGTCTAAAGCCAGAAAGTAAAAGCAAGATGAGACGGGAGGACTTCAACAACCAGCACAGTTGACATAAAATTAGATCCTTGTTTTGAAGGAAATATTTACTCTACATGATGTAAATTCTAAACTGTAATTTTTTATTTTTTTCATTTTCAGATGTTTTTGACAAACATTACCTTTGGCAAAGTGTAACTTCACACACACACACACACACACACACCTTCTGAAAGTGTACACATGGATCTAGACTATATAGTCAGCAAAAATACATCAAACAAACAGCTCTCCTGTGCTCTGAATACTCAATGTGTTCACCTGCATGTATGGAAGATGTATGTGTTTGATTCAGTAAATCATAGGGGAGCTGGGTGTGTATGTGTGTGTGTCTACAGTGCACTAAGGGAATTCAGGGCCATTCTTCACCCTGTAATTACCTCCCTGCCTGTTGTAGCATTATGTCAGGTATTTACTTAAAACCCTAATCGATATAAAAAAAAAATAGAGAACACTTTTTATTGTTGGATCTAAATTAGCTTTGACAGCCCAGTGGGACAAGAGGAAGCCATTACCACTGATAACCACAAGCACTTTACTCACAGTATCAGTCTTAACCTAAAATTTTGCTCTTTACTGCATCCTTCCCTAACCATGATTACTGTCTCAAAATGTATCGTAACTATTATTTAACCTGGGCAAGTTAGAACTTAGACTGTCTGTCTTATTAGAAGAATGTCTTTTTTTAAAGATTACCCTGGCAATGAAAATAAAAACATACAGTATGGAGCAGGAATGAAAAAATATAAAACTATAAATGTGATGATAAATATGGTGTGAAAGTGTGTTTAATGTAATTAAGCATAGGCACAGTAGGAGGTAACCTTCACACATCCTACAATCATGAAATCACAGCAGAATTTGTAATATTAAAAGAGAAATAACTTGAGAAAACAATATATTTCACACTTGAAAAGGGGTCGCTATAAATGCATAATGGTGCCATAAAACAATTCACTTACCCAGTGGCAGATTGTCTTCCTCTCCAATTTCACCAGGTGATGGAGGACTCTGGGTGACATTTAGGAGATCTGAAGGAACAGACAGGATGTGTTGTGTATCCTGATATGACAGGCATGATTCATGGTCAGTAGACACGGGGGTGGAGGACAGAAGAACCGGCGCATCCTCATACGTATAGTCATGAGCCGACTTCGATCTAGAATATGCACCTGTCAGGGACTCTAACGGATATAAACTGGATACACTGGGAAGTGTCCTTACAGGCGCTTGGTAAGGCACTGGGTTTGTTCCCAATGGACTTGAAACAGGTTCCATGGATTTTACCAGAGCATTTGGACTGGCTGACACAGGTAACGGAGGTATCTGGCCTTGATTACCTGATAGGAGCCCCTCTGGGTCTGATAAAGAATGCTGGGATTGCTTTAGGGAGTCCAGATTGCTACCCGTTGATTGAGAATTCTTTGGTGATGGGATTGGTTCTGGGTATAACTGGGATGATTGCAGTTGCTGTGGCAACAGGGTAGAGTCAGAGCTGTTTTGTAATGGGGTTGATTGATATATTTTGGGCAATAGCGCTGATTCAACAGAGCTTGATGGCGAGACTGTGAAAGTAGATCTCAGGGTACAAGAAATGCCTGGAGAGGAAAGCTGGTCTTCTGGCATTACTGATGGACTACTACCCAAAACAGAAGCACTAGGATGAAATGAGGGAAGGGAATATGAGGTAGGGATCGCAATTTGGGAAAGTGGTCGAGGGGGACACAACAAAAGTGATGGTGATTGGGGTGATTCACAGCCAGATTTTGTTTTGTGAACGGCAGGAGACCAATTGGGCCCTTTGTGGTTGGAGGTTTCTGGCTTAAGTGAAGTCTTGTAAGTATCTGGTGTCGTCTCAGCAGAGGGGTGTGCAAATGGCTTTTGTTCAGAGAGTTCTGTGAAAAATAACAGATAATTCGGGCATTAATTGCTTGTGCATGGGAAACATAGCAAAAACACAAGCAGGACTTAAGTGCTTAGAGATTACAGTGGCTCATCCTCATGTACTATTTGATGTGTCATATTATCAGTATATCTTCATTGTGGACACATTTGCTTTAGTTGTGTGTTTCCGCAAAATGCATATATGTAGAAGACAATATTGTCCTGATACATAATCAAGATCCTAGAGTCTTGAGGAAGACAAGAGAGCCACAGGATCCAGGTTGCTTTAACACCAGCATGAAGTTTTCATACTAAGTGATGATTTGTGATGCCATGTCACTGGTGTTGGTCCATTGTGCTTTCTAAAGTTCAAAGTCAACAGCGCTGTCTACCGGGAGATTTTAGAAAGGTTTATGCTTTTATGTCCTAACAGGCTTTATGGACATGCTGTTTTCCTTTTCTAACAGGCCTTAGCACCTGCCCACAATGCTAAAACTACTTACAGTTGGTTTTGCTGACCATGTTATAACTGTGCTTGATTGGCCAACTGATCTGACTGGAACCCCATAGAGAAAATACTTGGTTTGTTAAGAAGATGGGAGACGTCAGACTGAGTAATACATATGAGCTGAAGGCCAATACATGAGCTTCCATAACACATTAGTAGTTCCACATGCTGATCTCCTGATTTCTGTATTACGAATCCACGTTTTTTGACTGACCTTTGGAAATATTCTAGTATTTTGGGAGACTGAATTACTTATTTTCCTAAACTGTAAGCAGTATTATTTTAAATTCAAACAAAAAAGGCCTGAAATATTTCACTTCATGTAGAATATATGAAAATTTCACTGTTTGCATACAACTGGGCTCAAGTGGGCTCGAGCTGGGGCCAATCCATGTCTGCAGTTACTATGTATAAACCAGTATAACCAGTGTTAGAGAGATCTTACCTTTTCCCGAGGCTCCTTGTGGTGAAACCTGAAACTTCGATGGATGGAGTTTTAGAGGTGGTTTGGTTTTTGGTTGTGTTGGGCAGAGTGAGGAGGGCCCAGTATTGATTAAGGTTGTTTGCTGTTTGCTTGAGACTCGGTGAACAGATGGGACCCTGAGTATCGAAAACATACGTACAGTATCTTTTTACCACTCTTTTTGGCACAGCCACATTTTCGTAAATTGCACTAAACATTTCAACGTGAAAAAGCAGGCAAGAGCAAACTGGCAGTAAATATTGTTTTCATCACTGAACCACATATCTACAGCAATCAGACCACACTTGTGTTTAATAGATTGAAATAAAAACTGTGATTAAGTAAATGAATTGACATAAGTTTGACAAATTACACCATCCACTGTATTGAAAATGCTAATCCTACTACAGAGGGTGGTGAAAACTGCAGAGCGCATCACTAGAACCCCACTTCCTGCCATTAATGAAATCTACAGGAAGCGCTGTATCAGGAGAGCAAAGAACATCTGCAAAGATTCATGTCACCCAGCGCACAGTCTGTCTTCTCTCCTGCCCTCGTGGAGGTGCTTCTGGAGCTTTCGGACTAAAACAACCAGGTTCAGGAAAAGCTTCTTTCCATCAGCCGTCTCCCTGCTGAACTTGGCCTCCCTACCCCCATCCCACTATCTCTTTCCCACCAGGTAAACTGACTGACAAACTGACATGACAATGTTGCACTCATAGCCTCATCCTTACATATTCACATTGCCTTATTCTTATCCTACTGCTGTATTCGTATTCATATTTACTGTATATATTATATTGATACTGTTTATATTCACTCTATATTAATATTCAGATCTACATTCTGGTTAGACGCAATCTGCATTTTGTTGCCTTATACCTGTGACATGCAATGTCAATAAAGTTGAATCTAAATTAATGTCATTTTTTTTTCTTGCTCATACCTTACATAGACAAACTATGTAAACACTCCATAAAATAGCCTCCTTGTCCTCCTTCTTCAACTATAGAGGATCATGGTAGACCACAACAGACCTTGACTTCACATTTTATGCAGCAGCATCATATCAATTCACAGACATTTTCTCTCCAAGGTATTGAATGTTACCTTGGCATATTGTGTACACATCTTGAAAGATTGATGAACTAGGTCCGATCGATATAAAATGGAGATAGAGTGATTCTTACGTATCAAATCAACAGTTTTCAGAATATGATTTCACTTGTTTGCGGGCAGAAATACTGTGCATGTGCATCGATGAACACTTCAAAAAGAAAAATACTCACTTTCTGTTGAGTTCTGCCTTCTTCTCACGATCAAAAACGCCATTCATATCAGTGTCCTGTCAGAAAATATAGAGAACAATGCATTCAAACATGAGAATGAGACACAAAGAAAAAAAAAAAAAAAACATGCATTGGTTTCTGAAAAGCCTTATGTGTAAGTGTGTGTCAATGCCTTCATAATCTGTCTGGAGTCACTGTGTGTTCAGGTAAAGGTAAAGCATTCCAGTTAAAAGAACGTGCGTCAGTGATTCTTACTTCATCCAGACCGTCTACTATGGTGAGGTATGATTCAGGTCTAGTAATCTGAGTCGTTCCACTGCTGACAGGAACAGCAAACAGTGATACACAGTACTGATGAAAATCCTGCTCTTGAGCTGCAACCACACACAGTACACATATAACCAAAATCACAACAGGGAGATACAAAGCAAAAGGGAAGCGTTATATTGTGTTGCATCCTGCGTTTCATGTTTTTTATTGCAATATTATTATGGCATTGTGAGAAAAAGTTAATAGAATAATGACACACGCATAACGCATGTACCTGTGTCACTCAGCATCTACAATGTCAGCTGCTACATTCATAATCATATCAACACAAAACTATTCAAGGCGTCACTTGTAAGTTTACATTGCCTGCCTATTCATTTGATAATTCATTTCTCCAGTCTGTCTTTTTGACTTTGATCTGCCACCTCAAGTTACCGGTATATGTCACCAGCCCATTCTCTCACTCCCATACTAACAGCTCTTCTATCACATCACCGCATGGGTCTGACAGCTGAGGAAAACGAGAATTTAAAACAATGGAGTGTTCCCCACATGATGCCGGAAAACAGCTTTTATTATTCATGGACACACATAGCCAACCCTTTCATATTCAAAGAGAGGAGAGGAGGAGCAACTTTGCAACCTGTTGTAAATGGCAATGCGTTGAAAAGTTTGAAGCAGGTGGAAAGAATAGCTTATCAGCTGCTGCGTACTTCGACACTTCTCAAAGACCACATCCGTCCATCAATGGACAAAAACAATGGAATACAGTTTTTTTTATGTTCTGACCACAGAAATGAAAAATATCAAGTAAATAACTAGAGTAAAACACTTGAACTATGAAACAGAATGGTCAAAAGTACCAAATATTCCTTTAGGAGGCAGCAGGAATTGGACAGTATGAACCCTGATCAGTGTGACAATTCATGACTTTTTCTTCAATGTACTTTCACATTCATTAAAAACAAGATTTAACTTTAT
>JAQQZY010000006.1:16391491-16412843 GCA_030068375.1 Ostorhinchus rueppellii | reverse complement strand
TGTGTGTGTGTGTGTGTGTGTGTGTGTGTGTGTGTGTGTGTGTGTGTGTGTGTGTGTGTGTGTGTGTGTGTAGCACAACTCCAAGACAAAGATGAACAATTCATATACTCTGGGAGCTCCGCGATCTGAGAGACAAGCAGAGAGAGAAAAACAGAGTGGTGTATAACACAGACACATAGTACACTCGACTGCCTGAGCATAAATCACAGCTTGAAGATCTATGGTAAAGGCTTGTCAAAGGTACTCTGGCATGTTCGTGGAGGAAAAGAGAGGTAAGGAAGGAAGCTTGGAGAAAATCCAAATAACCTCCTCCTCATCATACACCAGAACACCTCATTAATCCCACCTTTCCTCCATCCTTCCCTGCTCTTCCCCATTTCACTCCAGAGGAAGTGTTTAGAATCTGCTCCCTCTTTTTCATTAGTGGTGTACCAATTAATTGATTCAAAGTGTGAAGAAAGGTTTCACATCTAAAAGCTGCTGCATCACTGCACCGCTCACAGACAAAAGGTTAGAGATGTACAGTTAGATTTATGGCAAGTGAGTTCCAAAGCCTGACAACATGTGCATTTGTTTTGGCATCTATTAATGACAATTATTTAATGTACCGTTTAATCTGAATTTTTGTGTTTTCAGATTCATAATTCTCCACTAACTGTGCATCCTCTCTCCCTGAATCCTCCTCTGCCTAGTGTGCCATCTGCTTTGCGCAGAATATAAATATGAAGCACAAAGTAGGTTTTAAAAACTGATTAAAAGTGCACATGTTAAACTCTAGCACAACTAATCTTCTCTCCAATCCAGTCCTAAGTGACAAAAGAACTTGCTGTGAGTGCCCTCCCTTTACCCAGCACTAGGAGCGAAAAGGTGTTAAAGTATTCTTCATAAAAGCTCGACACAGTCAAGACTGATTAGTTACACTACTGCACGAATCAGCAAGGCATTATTAATCAACAATGGCCTGTCTGAGAGGAGAAGCTGCCTAATGTTCATCTGTCAACAGCAAAATAAGAAACAGGAACAAATGGTTTTAAATAGGAAGTTGTCATTCTGTCAGTTAAAAGTAGCCTCTCAGCCACATTCTTTTCAGGCAATGAAGTTTTAGCCATTTATGTTCTGTTGGAGTGAATTGTCACACCTTCACAAACCCTTTCCCACATATACAGTCATACTTACACTTTATCTTTCCACTCCTATTCAAGTTACCTCTAACCCAAATATGAAATCTGTTATATGCTATTCAAAGAGTGCACTGCAATGTTTCAAAGGCGAGGGGCTTATGCAGTGTAGAGTACCATTTGTCTTTAATGATGAAGGAACACCAACACTCACATACTTTGTCAATCTATCCCCTCCTAATGAAAATACACCCAAGAAAACACACATAAATCCCATTATTTATAGACGTCTTCTATCAAATACACACACAGGCAGCCATGCACACACCTTGTCGTATCTTAAGGCCAGTGGACCGGTAAATGTTGCAGTATTTCAGTGTGACAGGAAACACTGTGTTTATGAGCTTATCGCTTGTGCAGCCTGGACAAGATGGTCCTTTTTCCCATACTGATGTATGGCTTCTTCATTAAGGCTCGGCCTCCACGAAGCAACAAGAAAGAAGTTGTACACAAAACACAATAAAGTATTTTCTCACAATTGTAATGTACTGTCTATTTGCCTTTCTGTGTAATTTATGAATATGAGCCAGCACAGAGGAGCCCTCTAATCATCAGTTCTAAATCATTCTTTCGTTCAGGGACTGCAGAGACTGAGGTACAGGGACTTATCCCAGCTATCATCGGGTAAAGACAGGGTACACCCTGGACATAGCACCAGTTCACACAGACCAGTTCTAAATCACTAATATTATAATTAGCTCTGCTCTAAACATGTGTGTGTCTATATATGTGCATGTATCCTTTTCTAGCTATTAATACATGTATTATGCATCTTCCTGAACCCTGAGTTATGTGCTCATATATTGTGATATACATCCTTATTACACTGTTCTCCATTACTTCACTTTGCGTAACACATCTTGGAGTTATTAATGAAATGAGATGAAATGAGGTGGAGAATGGAGAATAAAACAATCACGTTAATAACAGTGTTTGTTTTCATTCTGCAAATTAATTTTCTGCTCAAACCGGCTGAGATGCCCCTCAATCTGAATTTGCTGAATAATAGCCACTGTAATGAACCAGTTATATACTCTGTTATCAAATATGGAGAATAAATAAATACTGGTGTATTTGTGTATGTGTGAAAGAATGGAGCAAGCAAGAGAGAGAATGCATTTTTTCCCCATATAATTTGTCTTGATTCCCATGAATAATGACGTTCAATATCAACAGCCACTTTATAGGCAGTGTTCTGGCCACTGCTGATCATCACAACAGGATAACAGACAAAACATCATCTCTTTTGTTATGATGACACCTATCATCTGTCATTTGACAAATGAGAACTTGAATGAAAAATATGAAAAAAGTCTGTTTCTGTTGCTTACTGGATGTTCAGTCTATTCACTGACTTTAGACCTGGCTTTTAACCATGTTCACATCATGTTTCTCACTTTTGTTTTATTCAGATAGCAGACTAACAGCTCAATTTCTAGCCCCTGAAAGAGCTGCTTATGTTGGAAAATGCTCACCGAACTGTATTATGGGAATAAAACATGGTTCACCTGATTTAAAGTGTGATATTTACCAGCCTCCAAAACAACACAAAAAACTACCTTGAACTTTTCTAAAGTTACTTGCGTAATTCTCACATTTATCTTTGTCTCAGTCACTCAAAATGAAATAATATGAGAGGCATTTATATAACATAAAAAAGCAAAAGCCTCTCTGCACAGTCTGACCAGAAAATATGTGACTCTGAAGCACCATGGCAGTCAATATATAAAATGCTACAAACAGAAAGTAGTCCTTTGGCTATTGAAAATACAGCTGCAGTTAAGGGTGTTACAGCAGGGGAGAATAGCTGACAGGTATTATAAAGATTAGCAGTTATTAATATGTCTGGTAAAGGAAGAAAAACAGGGGGACTAGTAAAAAGAACAGTCATAACATCATGCTCTGTCTGCAAACTGTTGCTTTAAAAACAAAAACAATCTTTTTTTTATCTGCATTTCTAACCCATTGCTAAAGCATACAATTATCAAATGTTAGGGAATAAAATCAGGTTAAAACTGCATAAAAATGTTTTGAATAAGTTTCTACAGGGGTCTTCTGATCTTACATAGATGTTAGATTAGTCTACTAAAGCAGAGGTCTACTGAGTTTGAGTGGATTTTTACAGTTCAGAATCATGTTGCTCCTCCACCACCTTTTCTTGGTCCAGATGCATGAATCCTTGACCACCTTCCCTCTCACTTATTCCTCTCCTCCATCTATTTCTACCTCTCTGCCTTCTTTGTTGCTCCCTCTTTTACAGCTGTTCCACTCTGTTTCCCACTGTTTCTCTGCCTCCCACATACACAGTACTTCATAGGTCCCCTGCTTGGTTCCCTTTGTGTTCAACTGCAACAGCCTAGACTTCAGGTTTCTGCATCTATATGTTAAACCTTTCACGTCCCAAAAATCGTTGTATTCATCGCTTAATCCCTTTTAATATAATTTGTCTTACCCGTACTCCCTGCTATTCTGTTTTTCATCACCCCTCTCTTTACCTGCTGTAGATGTGAGCCTCCCTCTGTCTGTTTTATTTCACCCCACCTGTCTTCTCTCTATATATTATATAACCTTTATTTTTTTACTGCATGAACTGTTGTATAACTACTAAAACTTCAGCATGTTATCTGTTGTAACACTCGTACAACACTTAAAAACAAACACTTTATATGAGTACAACATATTCTTAGTTTTGATTAAAAAAATATCAAAATACCTTTGATAAAAAAAGGCAAGAAAATAATCACAGCCAATATAATTTTGTATAATAGTCTCTCATTTAATAATGATCATTATACATTATTCAAAACTTCAGTGCTTAATCCATCACCAGCCAAAAATTTCATAATTTCCTTTCAGCATATTTTAATACAAGGAGAAAAACAAGATTTCTCTTTTTGGTTGTTTTTAAAAGCTGCACCTACATGTACAATTACAATGTTATATATACGGAGGTGTCTTTATAGCAGTAATGGCATGGTAATATGTGAGTGACAGGTGTAATTGTTACCATTCACTGTTAAGATTCCATAATGCATCACACTACTACTCAAGGTGCTCCAAAATGGCAACACAAAAGTCATGATAATTTGGCTTCAGTCTTCCATTAGAGCATGAAACAGTGACAGGTCATTTATGTTTATACTTAGAATTTTGTTTTGGCCAGAGATGCTGAATGAAGGTACTGAATTTATTTTTATATTCTGACATTTTCCCCTGATTTCTGCCTCCTGCCTGTTTAACTGATAAGTGAACTTTGGAGCGGCAGTACTTCTTGTCAAAACTACATAATAATTGTAGAAAACAAGGAGTTACTTATAAAAGATCCAGTCGTGTTTATGTTGTAAATAACAATTAGTCATAATAGCTGCCGAGCTCTTGTTCCAAGTCAAAGTACTGGAATATCAAACAGACTGACAGATGGGCAGCTTAAGCCTAGTCGTGACTTCCTGCCCTTGGGACCTTCAACATAACACAGATACTTACACTCTCTCCTTCTTCTCTTTACTCATGCTCTCTTTCAGCTGTTGCAGTTTGTCCTCCATCTCTGTGCTCTCTTGGGCCAGAACAACAGTCTCCATCTTCAGCTCCTGCAGGTTCCTATGGCAACATGCACACACACTCAGATATATGCAATCAATCAACAGCAATCAATCATACAAATGACCTACTCAGTCAGACCGCCAGGCTTTGGTCGATACGTTCAATTCATCTGCTGCACTAGCAGATCCCTGTTTCACATCTGATCAATACTTTAATCAATTAGTCACTGGATCAAGGTACTACCACACCAGACATCAATTCAGTCAATTACCTTTTGGCAAATGAGAAAGTACAGTAGGAGATTGAACTCAATTCATCAAGAAGAAAACAAATACACAGTGCAGCAAACTATCAGGTCCAGGTCACAAGGATCTGTGAATTCTCTGTACAAAACTTGCACAGACACAAATAGCACAACAGCGAAGTAACACTGATGAGCTCTACCAAACGCCGTAAATCACATAACTGATCTTATTCCATCTTACCTGGCATTGAGCTTGGCAGATTTGGCTGTGTTGTTAGGAACCACCACAAAGTCATTTAAATTCATGTCTGCACAGTTTTCTCTCCTGCAAAAGTAACCAAGAGTAATGGCATAAAACAGGCTATGATGTGAAGCTCAGTGTAAATTTCACACTGCCATAAATGGACACTGCTGCAATAAAATTACCAAAATAGCAGGAATAAAATTGCCCAAATATAGAAGTGGCACTTAAAACAAGCAACATGGTATGTTTAAATTGTATCTGGCAGACTTATTTACTTGACAAATGGCTGGTAACTCCCCTAGGCTGTAAAATACCATTACAGAAATTAGTCAGCAAGGCAGATACAATATGTTATTACAGCACTGCAACCACATAAAGCAACCTGTTAGCTCCTTAGCTGTCAGCAACTTGTCACTAGTAGAGTTGGCCGGCTGCTGGAAGTTTTATTCATAGCAGTCTTAACACATTTCCCCTGATGTAATACTGTTTATGCAGGTTTTACACAGCTACAGGGCCTAGAGGTGAGGAAACAAACACCTGGCAACCGTAGTGAGTGCTTTTTGGCAACAACTTTAGTTAGCTTACATAACGTAATGTAAATGTCATCCTATTGCATACTGTCTACTTCAACTATTGTGGTATGTGTCGTGAAACGTAAAGTAATTGAATAGTTTATTATGTCAAATTTCTTGTGCATTATCATTTTTATCTATATTTTCTCACCTTGTGACAAACAGTTATTTAGTTAACAGGTCGGGAAACGTTTTATAGAAGCCCTTTAACAATAAAGGTGACAAATTAAAATAAATAAATAAATAAATAAATAAATCATCACTAACGTGGCTGCTTGTTTAGCTAAAACAAAACTGCACCTGAAGCTAATTAGGACCTAATTTGGCTAATCTTACTAACGTTACTAACAGTAAGCTTACCTTAAGTTCCTATTGATTTACCAGCTTGGTGTTGGGTTTATTTCATTTCTTTAACTTGCTGTCAACAACGTATTCTGGTATTAATTACTAAAACTGGTCAAAAGTAGCCTACTACCTTTCGCCTGGCTCCACATTCTGTGTCCTGTACCAGACCGCCTGTGTTTGGCTTTTGTTACCGTGACAACCACTGCTATTCTCGCGATATCTCTTCTACTGACAAGCCCTCTTAACTGCGGAGAATTCTGTTGTGAACTTCTTACTTCTTTAGTTGATTCATGTTTAATTTTGTTAATATATATTTTTATATGTATATTTATATTCTAGTATATTTTTGTTTGTTCAGGGAATAAATACAGGATTAAAAGACATCTAGGCCCCAATTGCTTTAGTTATCTTAGGCTGCGGGAATTCCCTTCTAATCAAACTCCTCACAGCATCAAGATAAATCTTACAGCACTGATAAGAGCTTTGAACCTCTGTTACTTTTTAGGAGATTTTTGGAGTTGTCTGTAGTCATCTGAGATTATGTTTAGATCTGTCATGTTGATAAGCATTCCATTTGCCCCATAATCTGGATGTGTTGGAATGGATCTGGTGAGACCAAACTGTCTGTTTGTGTCCACAGGAGTATAGGAGTTTTATTTTATAATAGGAAATTGTAATTTATCACAAATGGATTGTGGTTCCTTTGTGTATAAATCTACTTTGTGTGTCTTTCTATCCACATCCATCTAATCCTCATCTGTATTCAACCATGAAAAAACTTACTGGTGGTATTGAAAAAGCCCCCCCCCATCAGACCATGCCCCTTCTACTGCTCCATTTTCTATGTCTCTATTCTTGCTTGCCATCCTCCCTCTAAAACCACAGGACAATTATGGCTCAGCCAGCAATGAACACACTTCCACCTCATTCCTAAATCCTGCTGTTTCACCCCCCCTCTCTCTTTCTACATCATTGGTGGATGGCCTATTGCACCTGCCATCAGGGAAGTGTGGGTGTATGACTTATTGAGCGAACCTGAATGTGTGTGCGAGTGGATGGTCATTTAGGGTCGTGACCCTCCAGCTGGATTCTGTCTCTGCTGCTAAACAGTGAGTCTCTCCCGCCCTGTCTCTCTCTCTCTCAGTCCTACCTGCATAGACAGCTGAGCATGCACAGGCATACCGATGAGCGGACCAGAGAGAAGACAAGAGAGTGCAGGGGAAGAGAGGGAGCAAGGAAAATGAAGGATGGGGTAGTGGGGAGGGGGCGAGAAAGAGGCCAGAAGGCGCATAGAAAAGCAATGCAAGAGAAAGAGCAAGAACAAGAGAATGACAGAATGCATGAAAGGAGGGGTACAACAGCAGAGCAGTTGCAGGAAAAAGGACAAGCGTTGCACTGTGAAATGTCACGGCTATTTAATTCATTAGGAGGCAATGATTATGGCACTGTACTGAATGTCATCTGCTGGGTTAAACCTTTCTTGGCGGCCTCATGCTGGATATATATTGACTGTTTGGCAATCATTTGGAAACCTTTTAGCAATGACAGAGTGACAGCAATAGGGTAAGAAAGAACAAAAGAAAGGCTGAAAGAAAGACAGGTGATAGAATAGAGTCTGCCAGACCGAGTCAACGCAGTTTGTGGAACTACTGTTATGCACAGGGGAGAGCAGTGTATCGACCAAATAACAGAGAAATTGTTAAGTAACCTTGAAAAGGGTGTTTGTGAGCTTTCATTCATCCATCTTCTACTTGTTTCAGTTTGGTCTCACGAGGGACTACAGACTGCCTCTGCATAAACAAATGCCAGGGTGGTAGATAACGACTGCATGTCTGGATTAACACTAGACACATACTCATACATGACTACGGTTATATTTAATCTTCTACTTCATCTGACTAATCTTTGGAAAAGAGGCAGGGACCAGTGTATGAATTAAAATCAATTCTATTGCTCCAGTTTTCCATAATTATCTCCAGTAACTTAAATTTCCCCAAAACCAAAACAAATACTAGTGAAGTACAATACCATGTGCCTGTACAGAAACAACTTCCTTGAACAAAGAAATACATGCAAATACTTCATATTATGTGATCTGATTTAATTTGGCAAGCCACACAGGTCAGTTCATCATCAAACAAATTTATTGTAATGATTATGCTCTGGCATGACTTCAACTTGAGTCAACAGTTTATTAGCTGCTTTATTCATTCTACTGAACATTTCAATAGATAAATGATTTATGTGTCAAAAACCAGTACATTTCAGTTGTCTTGACAAAATATCCTGTAAATCTTTCTTGTCAATTTCATTTGCATTATAACACAAATATTGCATTCTTAATGTTTGGGTTGTCAGAAAATACATGGGTTCCTGTTGAATGTTGTTTATTTGCATAAATCTCTTGAGTTGAATCTGGTGGTTTTTGTGTATATGCTTTTATGACACCACAACTCAAGAAGTTGCAGCATGATTGGTTTTGAGTAAGTTCAATAGTATTCAAATCACAGTATGAATGCCCGAGTCAACCACAAGCAGTGAATTTGAGATTGTTACTGACATTGTTGCAAGTAGACCAGATAAAAACTTGATCATAGCTCATATTGTCGCACTGCACTAAATCCCACTAGCATTGCAGCGCTCCTTCGTTAAAAACTGAAATACTGTTAACTCCTGACAATGGATGTTTTACGGGCTGCAACCAATAATTTACTCCCACTGCTGTGTGGAACATCCAACAGGAACTCCTAACCACTGAAAATAATGAGAATCCTTCTCACTGAGGTTCTCATCACTGAAAAACTCCTTCAAGGCCATAACTGAAGAGAGCTACTCAGTGGGCATGCCAGTCTAAAAAAAAAAACAAAAAAACTGCAATCGGTGATGAGGAGAGAGGCAGGAGTAGGGAATAAGGATAAGTGTCATCACTATAGGCCACAGTTGGACATGAGCATGGTTGGGAATACTTGTCCAAGTTCTTGACATCATGAGGAGAGTCCAGTATAATGACTCTCCTAATAATGTCTTCATTCTCCGCTGACTTCTCTCTAAAGGTCGCACTGAGTATGTGGTTAGCTGGCGTGTGCAGATACTGTTATAATATGTAATATATGTGGGTGCTACATGTGGATGTTATTGTGTTTCTATTCTTGGTGCATAGAAAACAAAACAAGGAAATGAGATTAGCAGAATGAGCTGAATAAATAAAGCAATATAGACATGAGAGAGGGAGATGACAGGAAACTGACAGAGATCTGTGTTGACATTCAAACACTGTAGTCTGGTAAAGTATGTGACATTTACTGTAGACTAAGCTTTAGGAATCATATGTCACTGACATCGGATATATGAGTGACAGACACAAGTAAAACACAGCCGAAGCTCTATCCTCGGAGACAGCAGCAAGCATTGGAGGAAAAAGAGAGAACTTTTGACAGCAAGTATGGCCAACAGTCAGTGAGGATCTGAGTGAATGGATTGAAAGGTGTGTGGGAAATTAGAGAGGAAGAACAGAAGTGCAGCGAGAGGGAGTAAGTGACAAAACGAGTTGCAGCGAGAGTGAAGGAAAGAAGAGAACGACAGGGAGAGGAGGATATCAAGGTGTCAAGAACTGATGGTCAGCCAGTCATTGAATGTCACCGGGAAAGAGACAGAAAGGTAATGAGAGCGGTGGGTATGGCAGAGACGAGAGGCCAGAGGGTAGATGAAAAGGCCAAGTGAGAAATTGAGCACCAGAGGAGAAAAGAGAGGAACGGACAAATGTGAGCGATGATGATGGAAGAGAGGGGTGAGCGCTGAGAAATGAACACAAGCAGCCCTGCCTCATGTACAGTATGAGCTGATATGTGCAGTCACACACAGTATACGCACAGACATATAGAATACATACAAGCAAAGCAGTCCAACATGTGTCCAACGTCAATGAAGCATGAGCAAAAACCAGCACCTACTCACAGGATTTACATTTCACATGCAACTCGAATGCATCCAACTGTGTTTTGCTCTGTTCATTTGGCTACAAACATAATCTCTGCCTTGAATTTGTTGCAAGGAAATATAAAGTGACAGTAAATCATCTTTGACTTCCTTTGGCTTTTCTCAGGATGACGGTGATTTGGTTGGAAGGAGTTCAAGTCAAAGTTAGTCAGTTTTATTGTCAGTTTTGCACATACAGAAGACTATAAAAGCACTTTGGTCAGGGTTAGGAAATAATTTAGTCTGTTTTTGATTTTAAATACATTGTGGGCAACATTGTATGTGATTTTTAATGTTTTTTTGTTTTGTCACTTTTTCTGTATGAGCCCTAGCCCAAAGTTAATTCAGTGCTACGGACAAGCTGTCAGTAAAACCAGCAGATACTGTACACCAAGTTGGTGGATTTGAATAATGTATGTTTATGTTAATCAGCCAAGTTTCACAGCTTTACTTAAAAAAAACAACAACAACAACAAACAAACAAACAAAAGGCTGTTTACTGCAAAAGAAATTCCATAGAAAAAATAAAATTTAATAATAAAATGTGTCTGAAAAAAATGTTACATCATGCTGTTTCCAATCGATCAACATAAATCAAAATAAATTTGTGGCCACAATTTTGTTGCTCAACAGCACAGAGTTGTAAAAGGAAAAATAAAAAAAAATATCTCGGAAGACACAACCATTTGACTAAAAACACAATTGCAGAGCAGAAAAGTGGTGAAAAAACGCTCAAGTGAAAAAAGGAATGGTCCAATCCTCCATTGGACAATGATGAATTGTTAATTTTGGCTCAGGTGTAAGGTTTGACAGGAACACTGACTGCCTTGTTAAAGATGCACCAAAATAAAATTACGTGTCATTCCTTTTTTATTTCTCCACACGATTCTCCACTCGATTTTATTCAATTCCAGGAAAGCTAGTGAGTGCGACAGTAACTGTTATGTCGGAATCTGGGTCAGACATGACATTTAATAACCAGGGAACAAGCTGATAGTGTTTGATCACATCAGCCTATTGTTCTGCCATGGATTATAGAGACAAATGGTGGCATGAACAAGGTTTAGAATAGACAATTTTCCCTCCAATGTCTGTAAAACAAAGTGCGTGAGAGCACAGGTAAAATAAAACTCCAATACCTTTCACTGCTGGGTTTTTTTCTTTTTTTTTCTGCTTGATCACTCTCACACACACTCTCTCACTCACACAAACACAAACAGGTTTTTGCAGGTACACACACACACACACACACCTGCACATGCACCCACTCGTAGTTATGTCAGTGAGCTGCACCTCTACTGCCATCTAGAGTTTATGTTTGGAGCATTAAAGCATCTGATTTAATACACAGGTAATGGGATAGGGAGGGGATCGGTCACGGTGCTCAAGATATCCTCTGGGAAAACTAATTTGATGTGTAACATGTCGCAAACAATGTGGGCATCTCTACTAATTTATCCCAAACTGTAACAAATACCTGAACTGCACTGAGTGATAGGTATGACTGTTATTAAAAAAAAAAAAAAAGCTGTAGGAGTAAAAGGGAAAAAAAAGTTCAGAAATGGTATGCCATCTGTTTCCTCTTCAGTATTTGTGATGAAGCCTCAAAGTGAATGACTGGCATTGAAATTATGTGTACATTCCAGTGTCCATCATTTGTGTGTGTGACTAATGCCTGTGTTTGTCTATTTGTATCTGATATGACTGTTTGTTTGTCAGGTTGTGTATTGTATGGATTTACAGTTTTGACTGTTTGCCACGATGATGTTTGTCACTGTGATAAGAGCTCCAGTAGGTTAGGGGAGGGTTTTGTAAATAGCAGATCTGGAATTATTAGGGATGTTTTTATTTTATTTTTTTTTATCTGTGCATGAAACCAGAGCTGAGAAACCATTAGCTCATGTCACCATAAATACTGGAAACAACTAAATAAAACTTGGCTCTACTGAGGAGTTACAAAAATATGCTTAAATGTCACAAATAACACTCTCTCTCGTTTGTTTCCCTTTGTTCACAAAGGGAATATAAAAGTGTTGATTTGTGGGTTTTAAGAGGGAGTTATGAAGTATATCAATCTGTCCATCCACATAAAACTACTTTGACTTTGAGAAGTCACTGTGCCAAGCTAGTGTTTGCCAAGTATTAGATGGAGCTCATTATTTCTCAGAAAACTTTTTTTTTTTTTTTTTGTCTAAGGATTTAACAGACAAGTCACAGTGTATAGAATAATAAGCTTCAGGACTGTAAGTGGACAAAGCCAGACAAGACATGATACTTCAGGTTAGCTTGGACGCTATAGGTAGAGAGGCTAAGATCAAGGCCAAGAAAAAGGTTAAAGATAATTAGGTTAGGATTAGGATTAGGGTTAGGATAAGGATTAGGTTAAGTCATTTTATCATCCCCCTTTTTAATAGAGAAACTCAGTCCCTGCTTTTTATTTAGCCTCGTAAACAAAAAGCACTTAGCATTAGCAGTTAGCATTTGCACTTAGCATACTTTAGGTGCAGTGAGCTCCCACTGAAGGTGCTTTTGGACCAACTCTAGGTCTTCATCAGCAGAGGAAGACTGGTTGATTACATTTTTTGTTTGTCCAAGGATTTAACACACAGGATGCAACGTGTGAAAGGATAAGTTTGAGGTTTGAGAGGACAAAGTCAGACAAGCTTATTTTGTTTGTATTAAGCTAACCTAGCCTCACCTCTTTACTAGCAAGGAAGCTATAGGCAAGGTTAAGGCTAGGGCTGAGGTTTAGGCTATGGTTAAGATTAACTGACTCCATTTTCCATTTATTATATGGAACTTAAGTCTGTACATTTTACTCATCCTAATAAACACACAACACATGACATTAGCAACAGCATAGCAATTGGTATTAGCACTAACACTTAGCACACAACGCCAAATCTTCTTCAGCACTGTGATCAAACAAATAAACATTGGTATCGTTGCTCAAATCCAACTGTTCATCCATGAGCAAACACAGGTCAAACTATTAGTTAAAGCTACTTGAGGGTATATTGCATTCAGGGAAGTCAGCTTTCTCTCTAGCACACATAGAACAATTATATATGCCATCCTTTTCCACCTCTGTAATATCAAGCATTAAAACTACTCTTTCGTAGTAGTAAATGGTATTTAATTAGCTTGGTTGATTGGGGTTCATTTATTCAGCCCCCAACAGTAAACAATCCTGATTTTTAGTTAATCATCCCTGTATCAAACCACACCACCTGCTAATGCTGATTATTTATGCATTAATGGCCATATAAGCACAAACAAAACTCAGAATCATTATATCATTGCATTTTCTCTGTGTTTTTCATATAGAATTATCTCCATGAATACACACGTACATATATGCATACATAGACACAGCACTTGGGATGGACAGTTTCTGTCATCACAGCACTTTCCCAAACAGGCTCTGATTAAACAGCAGCTTAGAGCACTTTAATTTCATGGAAGAACAGACAGCAAGAGAGGGAGCGATGGAGAGAGATGGAGAGAGAGGGAGAGAGAGGGGAGAGAGAGGCCTCTGGATGCAGGGAGGAGGAGGAGGCTGATAGGAACAGAGAATGGAACCAACAGCAGACAGGGAGAAGAATTAAAGGATGGATGGAAGATGAGAAACACAAGTGATACCCAGTGCAGGGAAAAATTATTTAAACAGTCGAAGGCGGTGATGATGGACAGGATATCGGGGGAAGAAAGAGGATGTGGAGACATGTAAGGGCACAGGAAGGAGGAGGGATGTGATAAGAAAGAAAGGAAGAAAGTGAGAGATCTGAAGGCTGGAATTTTAACCCATGAAGACCCGAACATCCACCGCTGATAAAAGACATCTACTGATCTAACATGTCTGATAACTGTTGATCCACTAATTTTATCAATACATGGAAATAACTGAGATAAAATACAGTTTGTCATCTTTTAACGGGCATCAGATATGACCCATTTGGATGTTCAGACGCTCTGAAGTGAACATGGATACGCCATCATTTTCTGTTGTTTCACTAATAAAACCCATGTCGTTTGACCAATAGGAGTGGATGGAGACACTTGTTACGTTCAGTCAATTATATGTTTTGTTAAAAAGGTAATTTTATATATAATATTTTTTTTAACATCTATGTCATAAGTAAATTAAATAAAGGGAAATGTCCAATAATCACAAAAACATTCAAATTGCAGAGGATGATGTTATTTTAAAAATGGTGATAAATCATGTGGGAAATAATAAAAAAAACAACACACACACACACACACACACACACACATTTGGAAGTTGTATTAAAAGTAGTGATGGATCTTAAAGGGTTAAAAACCTGAAATTTAAGGAGAGAGGAGACTGGAAAACATATGTCCCGGAGGCAGGTGGAGGCCTTCAATATTTCAATTGCATAAAATTTTTTATCTCAACTTAAATCTGCAAATATTATTTATTTGTGATTCATCGTACTTGCCATCACACACTGCATTCATGACACATTCTTATGTCCTCTGTTCCTATACTGTTTGTATATGGACCCTATATTACGTTCACAACACACATGAGAGGTTGAATGGATGGAAGGAGGATTATTAGATCCAACCCGGGGATGTGACCACAAGGCCAAACTGTCACACCACATTCTGGGTTCAACACAAAACTGGAGTGTGTGGGTGTGTTGGCAGAGCCTATAGCAAATCAAAGGATTTAAGCCACGAGCCCCGAGCAGTTTCAGTGTGTGTGCATTTAGAGGAGCTGGTTACGGATGTGTCATATTATAGATTTCCACACGAAAGTGGTTTAGTCAATGAGTTTTGAGCATACAGAGAAGACAATATGGACTATGGAAATGCCCGCATGCACATAAAGGCTGTTTAAAATGCAAGGCTTTATAATATATGTTAAAGTACTCACAAATCCATTTCCTTTGAAGAGCTCACTGTGGCCTTAAGGAGAACTATGCAGTCGATAGCTAAGGCACCAGAATAGTAATAATATATGAATATTAATGCCACATTTTCCTTTCTGAACTGCCTATAGATGGCACGGGACCTTTGCTGCTGGATGTGAGTGTTTGAATATGGACCACTTATGTGAAGAGCAGGACTGTGCATAGAATACAAACCCAACTTTTACCTGTAAAATGCAAGCACACACCTTTACATTCTAAGACTCGCCATAATTAATATTTGATGTACTCCAGGTATCAGTTGTGTACGTGGAACCATAGCCTCAAGGCTGCAGAGCGGGTGAGTTTTCTAACTTTTAATCTCTATATTTTGCATCATCCACAGCTGTTGAAGTCAATTTCAATGATCATAACCTCTGACACGGTGTCTGAAAATATGCTTGCACTCTGCGTGAAGATCAGCGCTGTCTCGCAAGCAGTAAAGACAGGCATTAAGAGAAAAATAGGGCAAAATACTACATGTCAGGTGGGGAAAATGGTTTTAAAATCAACTGACATGCACAGATTGGTGTATCTTAGTATGTATCTGAGACATGAGACAGAGTCAACAACAGCGTATGTGTCCAGTGCAGTCAGCAAACACACATTCATACTTTAAATGTGTGTAAGTTGTTGCCAGGCTGTTAATGAACTGGAGCTGGAGTCTTCAACACCTTTGGTCTCCAAACTATTGTTATCTTCAGTTGTCTTTCCATCTCACACCTTCTCTTTATATCATTCCCCCACCTCATTCCCTTTATCTTTTCTCCTGTTTATCTGCAGTTCCTCTTTTGCCCCTCTCTGTCTAACCTCTACTCTCTCATATCGGCTTCATCTCGTCATTTCCTCCATTTCTCTCTGCTCCTCGTCCTCCTCCCTCAATCTGGTGATTCTCTCCTCTTGTCTTCTCATCTTGCTTCCATTCCTCTCATCTTTGCCCCCTTGTTTCTTCTCTCATTGGCTATTCCTTTACTTGTTTCACTCAGTTTCTACTTTCTATTTCTCCCAGTCCTCTCTATACACATCTTCTCAACGCTTCCTTTTATCCTATACATATCCCTTCTCTTTTCTCTCCCCTCGCCCCTTCTTCATCCAAAGTTAGACAGACTAGGGTAGATAGAGTGAAAGAGAAACCTGTTTTGACCAGTGAGGGCATCAGTATTTACAACCCAAGTGTGTGTGTACCTGCTGATCAGTAGCAGCCATAGCCCAGGGAAGCAGCATGCAGTGTCAAAGTGAATTTATTGCCCTACACCTTCACAGTATTAAGACTGTTTAAAAGTGCTGTTTAGCATTCTGATAGCATGCATCTTTCCATACTGAGTAAAATGTTCTTCTTGCACTGATTCAATCCAGATCTACTCAATCACACACACATGCACTTACACACAATTGCACTGAAAATTTCAAGTACATGAATAAATGTAGTAATACTCTTGTATGCACACCCCCCTTGTAGATGATGTAAGACACATTACGGTCTACTTTTATAGCACACTGATGGATGGGTTTCAGCTAAATCTTGTGTTTTCTGGTCTTATCATTTAAACGCATTTGTGCTTCAGTTTGGTACACTCAGCATGCTGCACACATTCCTTCTCTCAGGGGGACAATAAAACGGTACATAAGCCTGATTTTAATGATCAGCATTCATTATGCTATCATTCCTGTACATCGCATGCAAGGATGGGTTGAATAGCCTGTAACATGGTCAAATTTACCCTCTCCCTGTAGTCGTCTCCCTGATAAAAATGTAATATCTGGCCATTTTTATCTTAAAACTGCAGCAGTAATCATAATGCAATAAAAAATGCACTCATTCAGTAGGTAGCCATTAAAGCTGAGAGGCACATGAAAATGGAGTTTACGAAAACAGCCGGGATTCACAGCGATGCAATAGTCAACAAACTGACCAATCAACACACAACTACTGGAAAGTCCACAGGATAAGAAAAAGATGGTCTTGAATTTGGACAGAAGACAAATTGGTTTAATATATAACAGAAAATTCCACTAACTGGAAATTGATTGGACTCTTCATTTAACCATTTATGTATGTGTTAAATATAGTTTTAAATGAGATTTATTTGGAAATATTCAATGTGTAGATGTGTCTCCTCTGTCAGATTCCCCATGATGTTTACAACGTGAATGATTTGACACAGTTTCTTCATGTTTCATACAGAAATTTTCATTTGGCCCTAAGCTTGAACTGACCAGAATTTGGTGGCCAAAGGTCAAGGTCATTAATGAAAATAACAACAACAAAAAAAAACTATAATAATCCCAAAAATGCCTAAAAATTTTCTCACAAGCACATCTGATTTTTTTCTCTGATGTGCAACCCAGGTTTGTTTACTTCATGACAGTATGAACAGCATAAATCACAAGGAATTTGACCTTTTGTTATGACTCTGATCTGAAACACGTCCATATATGGTTCTGAATCAGACACAGAACTGATCTGCTTCAACATGAGGCCACTGATTTTTTTGTCTGTTTGTTTGTTTGTTTACATTGTCGAGCTTGTTTTACTGTATGTTTTAGTTGATTTTATATATATATTTATATAGTTGACAGAATATGAGATGATTTGGGTTTGGATGGGTTTGAGTTTTACATATATACTTTGAAATCGAATATGGAAAAGCATTTTACAAAATTTAAAAAAAAAATGAAAAATTAAGTCACTGAACTCTGAAGATCATTCATCTCCACTGCCATCAAACTCTATAGCACTTGAGTTTGATGACTGACAACCTTTTCATTTTTTTATTTATTTTCTGCAATCTGTAAATCAGAATTCAGGTGACTTTATGTTACGTTATCTGAATTCAGGAACCTTTGACAAAACAAAACCATTGTATATATCTAAAACACTATCAGGGACCTTTAACCGAACAATGAACAATTTTCATCACACTTGCATGTTTTACTTTAAAACTGAGATTTTGCAAATATCAAATATATATTTTCACTGTGTGTATTCATATGATCACCGAAGAGAATGATCTGAGCACTTTTTGTCTCACTGATTTTATGCATTTGTCAAAATTATGCAAATAACAACATTTTTTAAATCCACTGTAATCAATCACAATTCAGCGTTGAGGCTGGTGCTGCCTTACTATGACTACTAATAGCAGGTTGCTAGTAATTGAATGAACTGTATATCAAAAGCGTTTTATGTGTTAATTAATTTTTGATAAGCATTCAACCAACTAATATTCTATTAAATATGGAGTGACAAGGGATTAAAACACTGACCACAGGAGATAATAGTCAGCTGTCTCTACTTCTGCACCACGACATGCCTCCTGACAGACTGACGATGAGGATTTTGTGTTTTGTTGATGTTGCCCCTTCTCTAAATTAGATGTGCTTTATCTTGATGTATAATTTCACAGCTGGGAGGCTGACAGTTTGCATGTGTAGGTGAATTTATCCCATTATTACTTGAAATAATTGAATTTCCTTTGCCGTCTGTTCTGAAGGCAATTAAAAAGTATTAAAAACAGAAATCATTAGACATATATAGTGGCATTAGACATATATAAAAAAAAGTTTTGTGGTTTCTTTGTGCATTTTCTTTACAGTGTTAGACATTTGAATATTACATTAAACTAATAAATATGCACTGGTGAACATTAAATTCAGTAGAAAACGTCAAGTACATGCACGTAAGAGTCAATGAACAACACAAAGGGAGGTCGATACGAGCTGTGACACGTGGTTCAATATATCAGAATGGACTGTTGATACGTGTTGCTGTCGGATTGATCGGTCACTTTCTGTACAATAAAACATGGTGTTTGTTCGCTGTCCCCGTTCTACCTTTAAACTTGCTGTATGTACTTGTACCTTCAAACACAGATAAGTTGAAAAAAGATATTTATTTGACAAAAGTTCATGTTTATTCATGAAAATATCCACTGATTTCCCACTGGCTTTCTTATGGGCTTGGATTCTACTTATATTTGGGGTCTGAGCGCTGTTTAGTAACTGTTACTTTATACCGGCTCTAGGTGTCTGTTTAACTCACATCAAGCACTTCACCAATTATAAATATTGGTATAAGTGTCAGCTTAAAGGATTGTGTTGACAGTTCATCCTGTGGAGGTGTTTAAATGGTGTATCCAAGCCATCTACATACCTGAATCATAACAGCCGTCCTTGGTAAACAGACTGGTAATTACTCCACAGAGAGCGAGATGAGACATGTGAATTTGTGAGTGAAACTGTATCTGAAGAGTCAAATATCCATACACAGTCACATTAATACGATCGCTCCTTGGAGACATGTGTAGGAGGTAGATGCACAAGTGTGTATAGTGTGTGTTCCAGTTATTAATCTGTATGACAATAAATCTTATTTGTGGTGGACACTATTAACCAGGCAATAGCAAGAATAGAAGTAAACTACACGACAAATGTAAATTTGATTTATGGTAATTATGCTGCAATCAGGCAGCATGACTGCAATGTGAATGCAGACTCAGACTAATTCACCTGCCACCAAACTCATACATACAAATGAAGCTACAGTATCTTAAAAATAGAATATATGAACAGAGATTTATGCCCCATTCAAACAGAGGGTAAGTACACAAGGAATATTACAAGTCCAGCTGCTTCAGATCAATTAATGTATAGAACATGCACTTTTTGATTTGCATGCATATGTGCATTCAGAATATTATATTTGCAGTAACCCTAATATCTATTATGTAAATTACCAACAAATGAATCTAATTTTCCGAAGGTAGTATTTGTAGGAAATTCCGCTGTGAAATTGCGTTTTAATGGCATCCACAAATTATACAAGCCTATATGATACGCATGCACATATACTGGAGCATCATTACAGTGCATGCATCAAGGAAAGATGTACGCGTGTGTATGTGTGTGTGAGTTTTTAACAATCTGAAAGTCACCTTAGAAATGAATAAATGATTGCGACTGCTTTATTAAAATAAAGTGAATAGACAGCATGCAAATTATGTGAATGCATACACACACACGTTCACACGCAGGATTGGTATATTGCAGCAATAGGTCCATTTAGCAGTGCACTTTAATCACAGAGTTCATTTCATTTCCTCTCCTCTCTCCTTTATCACTGGCTTCATTCTTATTCATCTTCATAAGGAAGTAGAGGAAGAGGAGCCAGCTCCTAATAGCTTACTGATTTACATGATGAGTGTTTAGCCCCATAGACAAACTCCTGGGAAAGAGGACAGGAGAAAATACAAGCACACACATGCTCACACACAGGAGCGTTTTTTTTTTGTTTTTTTCTTTATCACATTACTAAGAATCACAAGTAGATCCCTATACACACATACCCCTCACGCACATATGCAGTATACCTAAACACACACATAAAGAGAACAAACAAGGAAGGCCCTGCTATAAACAGATGAGTTAGCAGTCGCACGCTGCTTTGCTTGTTTAGCGTGTAACTCAATTTGAAATGCTAACACTGCTATCAGCTCAGGGGCATGCAACAGCAGCAAGCATCATCAGCCCACTTCCTAGCAATTTAACTCCCTGTTTCTCAACACAGAACACTTGTGCAGTGGCCCCATATTTTACACACAGTGAATAAAATTAATTAGGATTTTTTTTCTTTTTTGGGGCACATTTTGCACGCTGGACCTACTTTGAATTGCAGATGAAGAAGAAGCAAGGAGGGGATTGTAATGTACCATAGCGTATTTATGTATGTAAGGATGTTGTGTGTTGTTGTGGTTCTGACTGTCTAGGTTGTGCTGTATATCTTACATAATTGATAATGACCTCAATCACCATCATTAGACTCAGTCAGTTATCAGTTTCAGATCAGTTGAGCTTGGAGGCAAGATGGGGGTACTGACAAGAATGAGGCAGAAGAAAGCGATGGTTCAATTATTCATATGTAAATAGGTGATTTACATATAACATAAAGCAGAATAACAGGGCACATAGAATCGACACAGTTAATCCCCGAAGAGATAATGTATTAAAAAAAAAAAAAAACATTAATAGAATTACTTAAGAATGGAAAAAGTATGTTTTTCTGTAACATATACTTTCCTGTATGGAAATGTAGAAAACCGTTAGTTTATTATAAATGATTGTTGGAATACATTCATTCATTCATCTTCTGAACCCGTTTTATCCTCACTAGGATCATGGGGGTCGCTTGGAGCCAATCCCAGCTGCTTCAGGGCGAAGGCAGGGTACACCCTGGACAACACCCTACACCCTGGACAAGTCGCCAGTTCATCACAGGGCTGACATATAGAGACAAACAATCACTCTCACATTCACACCTA
>JAQQZY010000006.1:16331505-16342303 GCA_030068375.1 Ostorhinchus rueppellii | reverse complement strand
ATTATTATTATTATTAGTAGTAGTAGTAGTAGTAGTAGTAGTAGTAGTAGTAGTAGTAGTAGTAGTAGTAGTATCATTATTATTATTATTATCATCATCTTGACTGATTTATTTTCCATTGTTCATTGCTCTGTGTTTTTAGAAAAGCCACCTATAGACTGGTGTTGAAAACTAGCACGTGTACTACATACACCCGAGCAAAGCATCTGGTCTGTCCTCTGGGACAGTCTCAATGGGCTTGTGATGTCCATATCAGATAAATAAATAGAATGAAAAATTCTGATATTTTTAGTACTGAATGGTCCTCTAATGATCTTTAAAGCTGCACATAAAATAAATATATAGTATGTTGGTTTTAGCACAATGGAGAGGATCTCTGTTGTTTGAATCTTAAAAAAAAAAAAAAAAAAAAAAAAAACTGAAATAGAATGTTTGGATTTGGTTTAGTAATCATAAGAATAGACATACAAAAGATTAACTGTACTAAACCTATAGGTCTCCTAAGAATTGTGGAAATACAAGAGTCAAGCAGAGAGTCACATAAATATAAATTACTTGCCTTTGTCAAACTTAGGGTCACAGAACAGTTTTCACTGGGTTGCCAGTTGTCACAGTAAAATACACAATAATATTATGACACGGGTCAGAAGTTTCCAAATTAAACTAGAGGGAGAGTTTATACATTTTGACCTCAACAAAGAAAGTAGGATGGAGTGGACTGCCAGAAAGACATGAAACACAAGAATACAATGAAGATGAAAACAATCCAAAAGATAATAATGATACAAAAGACATAATAAGACAAGAACAATGTTACAATGTAAGATATAAAAAGAACAAATTGGCACTAGGAAATATATCAAATTAATTTGATTAAACCAGTTTGGATTTTCAAAAACTGTGAAAAGTGCCCTAATTTTAAAATCAAGATAATTCCTCTGGAGACCTTTCTAGCGCAACAAAAATTCAAGCTGCAATTATGCAACTAATTTACTTCTTGTAATATATTGGTTTTCAAAGTGAGTCATTTATGGCAGAGCTTCTGCAAAAAAAAAAAAAAAAAAAAAAAGGTATTTTTGGGTCATTTTTGTCTTCAGTTAATGCAGCAACACAACAGTCCACTGAAACTGCCCACAAAATTGACAGAAAAAAAAGATAAGAGTTTTCTTTTTTGCCCATAACCCCCTACCCAAGATTACAACAATGTAAAAAAAGACACACGTGACAAAACAAGGTTAAAGACAAAAACAATTTAAAGAAGAAAAAGGCTGTAAAAACAGACATCAGACACTGTTTAGACAGTCGAGCATAAAAATGTGAACGCGATGGTATGTTCATGGTGTATTTTCCTACATGTGTATCCCAAACAGACATTGAGTAGAGTTTTTGCATCCTGAGCTGAAAAAAATGCGGGACCTTTAATTATTACACATAGATATTTAATTCCTCTATGTCACTTCTTAGTGTTTGTTCCTTGTTATTTCCATATTTCCTTCTTTACATTATAACACTGTTACCTCATAAACTAATGAACCTTTGCACCAAATGAGGAACTTTACAACCTTCTTGTACACGACTTGTTATTTTACCAGAAGTGTCATCCACATTTCCTCCTGATGCATCCAACATTTCTCTATCTACCTAGTTTGTTTGTGTTGTATTTGTTCTTACATCACTTCATTTTCTCTATTCCCTACCTGATTAAAGACAGGATACATAACAGAGTAGAGAGCCATAGAGGCAACTGAGGTCTTGTCTGCTTCGTTCTTCATGTCCTCCATAAGCATCCTTGAGCAATCGATGGCCCTTTTGTGCGCGCTTGTCCACTGATGCCAGCTTCACTGCATTCAATCACTCATGGAGAATGACAGAATGGGAGCAGATGAGAACCTGCAGAAGACACCAGGGCAAATGAACAAGCAGGGATACACAGGAGGCGGTCAAGAGTAGAGAGAAAAATAACAGAAATAAGGGATAAATAAAAACAAAAACCCATAATGTGCTGCTTTTATCTGTAAAACTTCCTGCAAAGTAATGACACATCGAATAATGACGTATTTTACTGTTTCAGAGTGAAAAAAGGTGAAAAAGAAAACAATATGGCCCATTTCTGAATAAGAACCACCCTTTAATATTGCTGCAAAAAAAATCTGGATAAAAAAAATTACAAATAAGCCGGTGCTAAATAAAACACTATCTTTATTTACTACTATATAAATCTTATCACAACGAAGAGGGGAATCCTGGTAGTTCAAATAATTAGTAACAAATAAGATGACCTCATGTTTTATTAGCTGGTGGGTGTGGTATTCCTCTGCCTCACACACACCCATATCTCATACCTGTGAGAGGAGTTCTGCCTCAAACCTTTACCTATTATGACCCAATATTGTCATCATTCTTCTTCCTACTCTTCATAAACAGGTCATTCATCGGTGGACAGAAACATTCATCTACACTCCACGTTTGTGTACGTGTTTGTTTTTACCTCCAATGACCTGACAATGACTTTGTGCAGCTTTCTTGCACCTCCTATTAGAAAGCGCTTTAGTTTATGAGAGGCTTTGCACTTTGATACCTGCTACTGCACAAATACAAAGGTGTGTCACTTCATAGTTGAAGTGCCAAAGCCTTTTCATGACAGCAGAATGAGTCAGTGTCTTCAGACTGGCATTCACCAATGGTAAACCTTTAGCCTTAAGTTAAACACAGAATAAGAACTCAAAATCAAAATATTACACAAATGACTGAGTATGGCAAAGTACAATCTCCAGATCAAGAGTACTTTCTGTCAGCCCATTTCTATTTTATGCATGTGATCACAGGCAGTCCTTGTGGTTTTGCTAAAATTGAAAGACCCTAAAAATAAAACAATGCAAATTAATTCTATACATTACTTTTTTTAAGGGCTTAATCTTTTTTTTTTTTTTTTTTATTACACTGTGAAAAAATATTTTGGGAATAATAATAAAAATGTGGTGAAAGCATAAAAACTTCGTTATCTACATATTTTAATTAGATATTTAGAGTTTAATTAAAACAATTACACCAATATCAATCCAAAATGTATTTTTTAAGACTTAAGTTAAGTTTTGAACTCCCTATCTACGTGAACTCTCATTGTAGCTGATGCAAAGGTTTAGCAATGGCATAAGTAAGTCATAAGAGTTACTTTACACTTTAATACCAGTACCATGTTATTGTTTTGTACTAGTAAATTGTTATGATCTGCTGGTAGAAAATGTTAATAAAATATTAAGTCACACCTGCAGCCACATATCAAACTATCATCTGATTTAATATACTGTAGTCAACTGCAGTTATTTCTAATTAACACAAAAAGACCCTAACAGCCATCGACTGATCTAAAATGTTTCATAACTTCTGAACCACTAATCCTATCAATACATGTAAGTAATTGGTGTAAAATGCAGTTTGTCCGCATTTAATGGTCATCAGATATGACCCTTTTGGATGTTCAGAGGCTCCGTAGTGAACACGGAAACACCATCACCTTCTACAGCATTGATTCAGCAGTAAAATCTATGGAGTTTGATGAATGGCAGTGGATGAAGGCACTTGTTTTTACAATCAGTTGTTGATATCTTTGCTGAACAAGTCACCTTTTCATATTTTTTTCAGAAAAAAATAAAACTAAACTTTAAGCTGATCTATTATGACCACCATGATCAGTAAATTAAATATAGGAAAATACATGATTTTCACTGAAAAAAAAAAGCAAAATACAGAGGATAATTCTAAGATTAATTGTAACAAATCACTTTTAAAAAGTTACATTTTGAAAAACATTAATTTAGGAAGTGTCACAAAAGCAAGGTCTGGGTTTTTATGAGGTAAAAGGGTGCTAAATCACATACTGGCCAAAAGAACCACAGAATGCACAATAATTGGATTAACTGTCTTAAGAGTGATCATTAAAAGAACAGGAACTTAGGCATTCAGCTTGTAGAAAAACAAAAAAAAAGTACAACTTAGTGCCATGTAACATCTTGAAATTTTAGAAAACTATTATTATTATTATTATTATTATTATTATTATTATTATTATTATTATTCAGTTTTGTTGATTTCTTCTCTACCTTCAGCATGGGCTAATTATTACCATTTTTCCAACTGAAAGTGTTAAGCGACGTTACTTCACCTGACATCCCATTAATTTATCATCAAAAACCAGGCAACCATAACGTTTACATGGATATGTAACTCTTCATATACTTACCAGTAGTAAAGCAGCTGCCACTGAGAAGACACTACGTACAACGAAACCGAGGTAAAAACCATTCAGAGGTGTTTGTTAACTGTTTTATCTGCCCTGTATTGTTCGGGGAGATTAGCCACTCAAAGCAGGTGTCAACTCCGACCTTTGCTAACTAATGCTACACCGCTAGCTAGTCCGACAACAAAGCAGTGCAGGAGAATGAAGATGCATCGACAGCTGACAAAAGTATGAAAAGTTCGAAAAGAGAGATACACAGTCCTTGTTGTGGATTGTATTCAGGAAGTTTTCTGCCAGATACTACTAGTGTAACGCTAGCCGAGAGGTGGAGTGGGCGGTGTTCGGAGCTGTCCGCCAGTGTCACCCGAGAAGCTTTTTGTAGTTTTTTCGGTAAGTCCTCTCAATGGATTGTTAATGTAGTCACCATAAGAATAGACTTCAAATCCCAGATATATACAGGTAATGCGTTTATTAACTATTTGAGGCACATATTCCACTTTATGCGTGCGACGTAAAATGAGTGTTATCTGTTATATTTCCAAAGAAGATAAAAATGGCTGTACTGTAAATAACCATATTGTGATGTAGTTAAAGCAGCAGTCATTAATTTGTTTTTATGTTAGCATAAAATGATTTATTGTTCTGGTGTTAAATTAAACAAACACATACACATACTGTATGTAAATATGCCTGTGTAGATGTGAATATACTGGAACGCATATACTTAAAACTTAGAAGTTAGAACGAAATGACGAGTGAACTAAATTTTTTTAAGTAGTAATTTGAAATTTGACATGTCTTTTTTGCTTTGCTGAAAACATGAGTTTATCTGTGTTGCTTCACTTGTAAATACTGAGCAATTCTTGACCTTCAAATCTGCAATAAAGCTACATTTAAAAAAAGAAAAAGTTGTGACATTGGCAATTTCGGGCTACTTAACATAGTAATAAATTAATTTAATTAAATACAACTGTAATTTGAAACAGATGATGTCAACAGGTGATTGTAGGTATTATTTGGTCCAGAGGCCATCCAGGAAAGATTTAAAGAAAGGAAAGATCAGGACACATCACCATCTTATCAACAAGTGTTAGTGAAAATTATTGAAATATTATAAACAATGTTCATCAAATGAAGATAGTTGGGGATTTGGATATTTATTCTAACCCTCTATGGTGCTAAAGACATTTAAAATCAAGGAATCTGCGTGTATGTCACTGCATAAAGGACAAAAACATACTGTATGCCATGTCCTTTTATACAACACTGTGATCTCTGATCCCTCAGACAACACCACATCAAACACCATCATTCATGTATTAATGATAGAACCACATGGGTTCAGGACTTTATCAAACAAACAGTACTTACTGCCACAAACTTTACTCAGACAGATGGAAGTCTTATGTTAACTGTGAGCAGAGGCACTGTTGACTTTTCTGTGGCCCAGGACTATCAGGAGATGAACCATCACTCTGTGGATACATAAACTGAGGTCAGAATAATCAGTATGCCAGAAGAATATCAGAAGTATGTTGGGGAAAAATGGACATTGTCTTCTTCAAGCCAAAGACAAAAATGACCGTCCAAACTGTTTCCAGCAGCAAGTTGAGAAGCCATGGTCTGTTATAGTCTGGGGCTGTGCCAATGTCCTTGGCAAAGGTCACTGAGAATATGGAGCAATATTTCAAGATGACAACTTCTCCAGGGACAGGGACGTCCATGCATATTTTAACAAGACAATGCAAAATCAAATTCTGTACACAATACAAAGACATGGTTGAGGAAGAAGAGGGTACAGGTTTTGCTCAAGCCAGTATGCAGTCCCCATCAGAGAATACTTGGCACATTTGAAATGCAAAATTCTACAAACAAGACAAGAAAGAATGAGGAAAAATCACACCTGAAACACCTAATCTTTAGTACCCCCTGTCTCTAAACATGTTAAAGTATTGTGGGGGAAAAAAAACTAGCAGCATTAATAAGTGATAAATGCTCCTAATTTTTTTTCATATATTATGTTTATTAAATTTTTTTTTTCATCCACATTTGTGTACATCACTCACCTTTATTGTATGTAAATTAAATATTACATTATATTTTGTCAGTTGACTCTAAGTCACCACTGAACAATATAGATACTGGATTTATGCAAATATCATAGGCTAATAAATTTTCCAACAGAATAGGCCTACCTCAAGATAATTAATTAGAGTTTTAATATTAGAATTATTAATTATCAGTTAACCCTCAAAGACCTAAACAGCTGCAGCTGACCAAAAGCATCTTGTGATATAAATGTTCAGTACCTTCTGAAACACTATTCCTATCAATAGCCTACATCTAAGTAATTCAAATAATAATGTAAAATGCAGGTGACACGGTGGTGCAGTGGTTAGCACTCGTGCCTCACAGCAAGAAGGTCCTGGGTTAGATTCCCGGGCGGGAACCTTTGGGACCTTTCTGTGTGGAGTTTACATGTTCTCCCCGTGTCTGCGTGGGTTTTCTCCGGGTACCCCGGTTTTCTCCCACAATCCAAAGACATGCCCTGAATCGGCTAATCTAAATTGCCCATACGTGTGAATGTGAGAGTGATTGTTTGTCTCTATATGTCAGCCCTGTGTTGAACTGGCGACTTGTCCAGGGTGTACCCCGCCTTCGCCCTTAAGTAGCTGAGATAGACTCCATACGACCCCCGTGACCCTAGTGAGGATAAAGCGGGTATAGAAAATGAATGAATGTAAAATGCAACTTGCTTTTCATCATGATCAGAAATGACTCATGTGGATGTTCACAGGCTCTGTAGTGAACATGGAAACACTGCCATCTTCTGCAACATAGATTCACCAATAAAACATATGTAGTTTCACGTGATGGTGGTTGTAGATGTTTGTTTTTATGAGAAAAAAAATCACTTTTTCTTCAGTTTTCTCTGTTTTTATATGCCTATAGTAACCTTTTAATTTACTCTGGGCTTTTATGAAATGCTGCATGACCAGTAAATTAAATATACTATTATTGAAAATATACAATAAGCCACACTTGCAGGTACTCTCAAATCAAACATCGTGGTATAATTTGTCAATTAAGTCTCAAGTTGATTGAAAGAGCGACATAAAACGAAGACGGAAATCTGAAGGGATAATATTTGTCGTCTGTAGATACTCTTTGGTCGGCGTTCATTGGACCAATCGACGCGGAGGGGGCGGGGTCTGCGGCAAATGAACAAGCAGTGAGCTGCGGCGCTGGAGGAGAACGGCAGAGAGAGAGACCGCACACATCCATCCATCCATCCCCACCTAACACCGTGTATCGGTAAGAGACGTTTTTATCCATAACCTTCCACGGTTTCAGCTACAAAACCTGGACTCATCTGTAAGAATAACCATGTAGAAACTGAAAAAAGCACCCGATCAGCTTTAACTAAATATTTCAAATTATAGGCTTAATTACTGAGTTTTTCATTGAATTGTCTGTTATGAAGGTGTAGGAATGTGTAGGTACAATAGGCAATTTTAAGGAAGCGGATGAAGAGATTATAATGTTATAATCAACATGTGTAGGATTGTTCAAGGGGGGCGGGTGGAGAGGCACATTGGAGCCAAACATATTTCTTCAACCCTATTAAAGCTGCTACCACTGTGTCCACCACCCAAAGCTATTTAATTTTGTCGGTCTCCCACGACTGGATTGGTTGTTGTCGTTGTTTTTCCACTGAAAACAAGCTTAGCCATTGCAGTGTGGTTCTTGTCCTTGAGATACAGGCAGGCAAAGGCGCAGTGAGTGGATGCGTGTGAATTAGCGAGAAAGATTGTAGTAGTCTGGTCCTACCCTATCCACACCCCATACATGCACCCCCCCAACACACACACACATGCACACACATAACTAACTTGTTTATTCCTTCAAAGAACCCCGTGCTTAATAAAGAGAACAATAGATTAGAATACCAGTTACAGCTGTAGGTTTCTAAATGCAAGAAAAGGTGTGTGTTAGAGTCTACTTTGTAAAGAAAATGTCATCTTACTTTGTCCTGAAATACAATCACACAAGGGAATTACAATGAAAATATCATTAGAATGCATTATTTTAAAGGGAATATCATTTTCACACTCAAATAACATGAAATTGCTAATTCATACAAACAGCACCATTATCACACATAACATATCTTTTTATTATTTATTATTATTATTATTATTATTGTTGTTGTAATTATTTTTGAGATTTTTGTGTCTCTTTACAAATGCAGATAAGACCGTGACCTCCTGAGTCTTCACTTAGTCTCATAGTGGCTGTATTTTCCATAAAATTACGCAATCCTTTTCAGTCATAATCTCAATATATTAATCCCATAGCATCTGAATCCGGTTAATCTCTGCTGATATGTAGCCGGCTGTTGCCTTGCGGATGTGGTGTGAGTGCTTGTGTGTCCTCCTTGTTCCCAGTGAGCGCTGCGTTAATTGCATTTCAATAATTAAATGTCTTTTAAATCAGCCTTGCATGAAAAAGAGGGGAAAAAATAAGAATCCAGACTGAGGCTGCCATAACCTTCAAACTACGGTGTGTGTGCAAGTGTTGATATGTTTCTGTCAGTTGCATGTATGAGTAAATCTGCAATAAGTGCTAGAGTTCTCTGCCCTGGACTAGACAGTATGCATCCTCTTAGAACAGAATAAAACCTGTTTTGTGCTACAGCGAGAAAAAAAGGCAAGTTTAATCCTACTTTGTCCTGAAATACGTATACGCACGCATAGACTGGAAGCAAAAATTGAATTCACACACACACACACACACACACACACAAACAGAGCGCAATAAACTAGAATAAGGTTTTGCAGAGGGTTCTTTTCTTTTCTTCTCACTTTTTAAATAGATTCCCACTCCGACACACAACATGTACAGAAACACATGCGCACAAGCAGCTGGTTTGTCCCCCTGTTCTGTACATTCTGCTGCAGCGAAGACACAGGGGATTAGTTTTTACCTGAATATGAGGATGAGAACAGAGAAAGATTCACAGAGAAAGAGGTCAGGAGCTACAGAGGGGAAAAGAAGACATTCAGAGAGTCTAGTTTAATTAGCTATCAGAGGTGTAAATTATTCTGTAGCGGTTACAATATTTCTGTACAAATTCATTTATTTGACAGCATTAAATATGTTTCTATCAACTAAAATGGTGAAGAGAAAAAAAAAAAGGAGTGGCTTTAAATATTTCTTTTTTTTCTTTTATCTAATTAAATTAAGATGTAAAAAATCACAGAACAGTCCTCAGAACAACTGTAAATTAAGCCATCACCAACATATTATACAGGTGCTTAACAATTAAAACAATAAAGTAAATGAACAGAAAACACACCATTGCACGTATTTGTCCAAAATATTATATCATAATGTTTAATCCAGTGGAAAGTGAGCAAACTAGAAATATGCCAACAGGTTTCTGCATGTCCACAATTAAACAACCTATTGCTTTAAACATAGTATCATTTCTACTGTAGATGACTATTTTGGTGTTAAGAAAATGGATGGATCTATGGATAACACTGGTCTACAAGTAAAATGCTTCCAGAATAAAAGTAATTAAACTTTATCAAATTTGAGTCATAAATAAAGAAAAAAATCAGTCCTAAGTCCTGGTTAGTTGTAGTTTCTAAGATACAGTCTTAGGCCAAAATATGACATTTTGAGAATTTATGAGAGGAATGGGTTTTATTCAAAAGGAATGTTTGTGTCAGAACTACTAGATCTACCTCTAAACAGTGTCTCCACATTACAATACATTCACTTTTCCGGTTCTTTCTTGTGGAACATTTATAAAACCATTGTATTGTACATAAACCAACACATATGTGGAATAAAACACCATCATATATACGGAAAACATGAGCTAAGCAGCACTTTGGTCATTTATTTTCTGATTCATCCTATTAAAATATGTAAGATTTAGCACATTTAATGACTGAAGCAGAGATTTTCTAAGAAATTGCAGAGCAGTGTAATCAGTTTAAAACAACTTCTTCCAAGATCCTAGTCTAATTTATCCCATTACAGTTTCAAAACATTTATCCACTTCCCACCATGATAACATAGTTTAGCTTATTTCAGACACAAACATAATACAAAACACAGGGGAATAATAATAATAACGAAACAAAATAAACAATCAAGCGAACAAAAAAATAAATAAATAAAATAAAAAAGAACAATTGTTGTGCCTGAAAGAGAGTAGGAAGAAGCCAACACTTATCCAGTCCTACCCCTGATTCCACACCTCAGACTGTTAATACTTAATCACTTACTATACAACACAAGATCAGGATTATCTATAAACACAGCCCTGCAAACATGTACACCCATACACATACAGTCACATACACACCAATTATATTTACATCTGTGCACCAACCCACATCCACACCCCCATGTATAAACACACATACCCTACAGTAGAACAACCTGACCATCCAATAACACTGCTCTGCAATTTCTTATTAAATCTCTGCTTCAGACATTAAATGTGCTAAATCTTACATAGTTTAATAAGATGAATCAGAAAAC
>JAQQZY010000006.1:16297433-16307755 GCA_030068375.1 Ostorhinchus rueppellii | reverse complement strand
CACACACACACACACACACACACACACACACACACACACACACACACACACACACACACACACACACACACATATAAACTCCCACACACTCTTGTGGCATGTGCTACTCTTACACAGCACCCCTACAGGATTGGGGGGGGAACACACTGCAGAAATGCATAGACAAAAATGCACAAATTATGACCCAGGGTCATAACATATGTGTATCTTTGCATATTCATGTGTTTCATTTCACTGGAAGTGCATATTTAGTTAAAGGTGCATTAGCCTGAAACACACACACAAAGACTCCATGCTTTGCTGTATAATTAAAATCTTTTGTGTTAACAAGTGGACGTAGTGTGAGGAGGTACAAAACACTACACAGTGTATACCAGGGCTGTCCAGCCTGTGGCTACATGTTACAAATACATAAGAAACATACAGACACAAAAACTGTTTTTGGATATTTAAACATTTTACTATTATTATTGTACACCTTAATCCAACGTTACATGTTCTTACTGCAAAAATGTCCTGCCTGTAAAGAATAAAATACATTTTTTTCAACATTTCATGAAGCAAAATGTGTGTATTGTACACTACAATAGGGTGTGATGCCTTTTTGGCCTTTGCATTTTTATTCAATCCAATCCAACTTTATTTGTAAAGCGCTTTAAAACGACCACAGTGGACAAAAGTACTGTACAGTGGTAGGTAGTGTTTGTACTTTTTTTTTAAGGTAGTGTTAGTACTTTCCTCCACCGTCTGAAGTATTCTTTATCATTGCGAGATAGGGCATGGTGGCACAGAGCTGCATATGAGGTCATTCAGCGCCATCTAGTGGAGGAAAGTACTAACACTACCTTACAACCAGAGTGGACATATCCTGAAAATGTTGTCAAAATCCATCCATAACTTTTGAGTTAAGTTGCAAACAAACAAACAAACAAACAAACAAACAAACAAACAAACCCTGGTAAAACAGAACTTCCTTTTGACAGAGGTAAAAAAAAAAAAAAAAAAAAAGCACAAACACTACCTTGGTGGAGGTCTGTGCTCTCCGAGTGCTTTTCTAGTTGATAAAATGTAACTTGGACTCAGAGATGATTACTGATGTAAATAAATGGGAATAAAAAGACGGAATGGGTCTGTGAAGACGGTGGCTGTGTCTGAAATCACTCACTCACTCACTACATGGGAACTCTATGTAGTGGACGTAGTGGACTATAAAGTGAGCTCATCAACCAAAATGGAAAACAGTTTCGGACACTACTTCGCCGCACAGTTAATTACATCATTACTGTCGCACAATTCATTTGGCACCATGGCCGCAATGCATTATGGGATATATTGGGCCGTCTAGTGACCACTGGTTGTCCACTTGTGAATTGTGGGATACATTAAGTGCACGATATAGTGAACATCAATGGTCACTAAGCATTCGGACACCACTACAAAATGGCGTGGTCACTATATAGTGCTCTACATAGGGAGTAGTGAAGGACACAAGCCAATTACTCCGACTTTACTGGTAAACATGTATTTTTCCGTGGCTCCAGACAGGGTTTTATTTTTCTCTTTTTGGTTCAAAAATGGCTCCTTAGATTATAAAACTTGCTGATGTCAGCTGTAAATATAAAATATATTCACTGTACAGCACATTCTCTCTCTAAGTGTAATCAATACAGATTTAAATCAGTCAGTGGGTTTTAATTAGTGCTTTGTGGGATGAAATTACCACACACACTCGGATCAATAGAGTCCATCAATGTGCCTCAACATGCTTCCATATCGATCCTCTTAAGGGGACTAACAAATCCATTACATGAGGCAAGTTGCATGTGATGAATACATTCTCACACGGGTGTATACATCATTAGTCAAGTCAAGGGGAACTTTATTTGTCCCCAGAGGGGCGACCGGTTCTGCAGCAGCAATAACACAAGATCACGAACACACAGTCGATTAAATATGATGATGCAACATAAAAAAGAAGCTCTGGGTGTTTAAGATGAACCTCACAGGAATCAGTCCAACTATAAAGCAACGTTTCACAAAGCTGAGTCTCCCTTTTTTCTTTTGGGTCGGAGCAGTGTAATAGCTGAAGGTCTGAGGGAGTTTGTGTTGTGTTTGGGCTCAGGGATATTTGATATTTAATGTGTGCGTCTGTGTTTGATGCTTCAAACACAGGTGAGTTCAGCGATGGCTCCCAGGAAGCGGGCGGCGTGTATCAGGTGTTGGAGATGCCCTACGAGGGAGAGGACATGTCCATGTTGATCGTTCTGCCTCGACAGGAGGTGCCGCTAGCTTCTTTGGAGCCCATCATCAAAGCACCGCTGCTGGAGGAGTGGGCCAATAACGTGAAACGGCAGAAAGTGGAAGTGTACCTGCCAAGGTGAGACGCACACTACTCATACACACATTCATACTCGTATATCATGTGACTAAAAGTAGATTAGATAAATGTGTACTGTTGTTTCACAGTCATACTTTGTACAGTAGTATAATGAGTACTTAGTGCAAAAGGAAAGTTATACAAGTAAAATATACAATATGTGCAGATTCAACGTGTGTAGAATAAAATATACAATATATGAAGAAGAAACATATATAGAATAAAATATACAGTACGTGCAGATTAAATATATGTAGAATAAAATATACAATATATGAAAAAAACATATATAGAATAAAATATACAATATGTGCAGATTAAATATGTGTAGAATAAAATATACAATATATGAAAAAACACATGTATTTGCAGATTAAATATATGTAGAATAAAATACGCAATATATGAAAAAACTCATATATAGAATAAAATATACAATATGTTCAGACGAAATATTTGTTGCGTGAAATATACAATATATGAAGAAAAAACATATATAGAATAAAATATCGAATATATGGAGAATAAATAGTTGTAGCGTAAAATATACAATATATGAAGAAAAACATGTGTAAAATAAAATATACAATATGTTCAGATTCATTCATGTAAAATAAAATCTATATGTGCAGATTAAATATATGTAGAATAAAATATTAAATATATGAAGAAAAAACATATATAGAATAAAGTATAAAATACATGTTGGCTAAATATGTGTAAAATAAGATATTAAATATATGCAGAAAAAAATATCTGCAGAATAAAATATGCAATATGTGTAGATTAAATATATGTAAAGTAAATATATTGAAATATATGTATAATAAAATATATAGTACATGCAGATTTGTGCAATAAAAATTTATTTAAATATATGCAGAATAAAGTATAAAATATTTGCAAATAAATTATATGCAGGATAAAATATACAATTTGTGTAGCTATTCCACAGAACAAAAGTATTAAAATCTTGCATTCAGCCCTATATTAGAATTATGGATGTATTACTTTTTTCTTTTTTAATATTGCAGTCATCCCCTTTTAATTATTGCACACACTGTGGGCTGATTTAATGTCTAATTGATCATAATTTATTTGTTGATTTTATTCTATATTTAACACATTAGTGTAAGTATTATGTAGCAGAAAACGGAAACACTCAGAGTATGTAAAGTGTGTCTACATTATTTATTCACCAACTAAATGAGTCCATTAACTTGTGCTACCGACTGGGATTATGGACGTACGTAAAGTTCTTTTAATCTTTTAATCAGTCTGAGCCGACTTAATAGTTCCGTTCTGTGTTTAATATTGATTTTCTGACCCACACAAAACGATTGACCCAGACATGTTGGAATAATAAATCCTACACCCCACTTTTCTTCTTCAAAGTTCTCTCTGATCTAATTGATCTTTGTCCAGGTTCAAGGTGGAGCAGAAGATTGACCTGAGGAATACTCTGCAGGATCTGGGAATAAAGAACATCTTCAACAACGACGCCGATCTGTCCGCCATGACGGGTGACGTACCGCCGCCGCATTCAGCTCTAACATCGACGCGTACAAGACACGACGGGTGTTTTTATTGGAACAACTGAAGAGACGCGTCTTAAAGAAAAACCTAGAAGGGTTCATAAGGCTCCCTTCAATATTTCTGATCCTCGGTTGTGATGTACTTTTGAAGGTAACCAAGGTAACTGGCTTTGAGTGGGCAGGTCAGGGCTCTCATATAATTCTGTAAAAATAGATCCAGTGAGCGAGACAGATAGTTCATACACATCAGGCAGAGAAACACAGACACAAATATGATGAAATAGAAAAAAAAAAAAAATCAAGTCCCACCGAAGCCAAACACAGCAGTGTACACACAAACTGATCCGCCTGTACTGGTTTTATTTTCCGAAGCACTTGCTGTAAGCGCAGGGTGCGAACTACTGCGGAGTTTGGCTCGTCTTAATACAACATGAGCTCCCGTGAAAATAGGATTCGTGAACCTGACAATCTGTGGCTACTTTTACCACCTATTTCTGTGTCTGTATTTTCATCATCATGGATTAATGAAGATCTTCAGTTTCTATTCCTACATTATCTTCTCTGACTCTCACACCGATAAATAAAACATCCACAAATACAGTAAAGACATTTTCTTGTCTTCACTTTTAAAGGATTTGATTTTTTTTTCTCACTTTTGTAAAATAAATATATTTAATACACTTTCTATGCACAGTACTTCCTCTTACTCGATGCCTCCGGTGCAGAAACATGCACAGCAGAAAGCAACAGCTCCTTCTGATTTATCTTTTTTTTTTTTTTTTTGCTGAAGTTCTCGTTAAAAGGAATAATGATAATATTGTGTAAGTATGATGTATGTCATTTCTATCCGTAAAAAAATGAAAAGCTTCAGAAACCTGGGTTTAGTTCCCACACTGTGTAAGATGTTCTGGACTTGAGCACATCGTGTACTGTCGTGTCCTCGGCGTAACTTGCCCTTAGGAGGCTGGTAGGAAGATAAAAGAAGGTATTTTAAGATGTTGAAAGCTCCCGGGAAAAGTTTGTTTGTCTAGTATTTTCCTGATCCTGACATTCTCCAAAATGGTCTTAGTGGTTTTTTTGGGGTTTTTTGACACATATATTTATTGATTTCACAAGTATAAAAAGTACAATTTGCATTGAAAGGTTAATTTTCCATTTTTCTTCAAATACACACCCTTTCATTCCCCCACCCTCCCCAAACACCCACACCATATATAGTCTGTACAGATTCTACAACATACACAAAAGTAAAAATAATCAAGTCCAAAGTGGATGATACAACATACATTAAACCACTAGATAGGTTTATGTGAATAAGTCATGTAATTGGGAAAAATAAGTAAATTCATAAATAATGATAAGAATAATAAAGGAAAGAGGGGGAAAAAAAGGGAGGGATGAATTATAAAATAGAAATAAGGCAGCAGGGTCCGATTATTCTCTGAGCACCAAAATGTTATTAGTGTTTGATTAAAACACTCAGGGCTGTCAGAGTCAGAAATAAAAATTAAAATAAAAAAAATACATTTAAAAAAATAAATGAATTAATTAATTTAAAATATTAAATAAACAAATCAGTAAATAAGTAAAGGTTTTAATAAAGGACTGTCAGAATAGTTAAAATAAACTGGATAATTCAGTCAGTGGATTTTTACCAGAGGGTTTTTCTACATGATGGGACCTTTACCATCCATCTCGGCCAGTAAACATGGTATGTTTAAATGCATGTACAGTGTCCTGATTTGGGTATATTTGTGTGTGTTTCAGATGGTAAGGACCTGTACATCGGTAAAGCTGTGCAGAAGGCCTATCTGGAGGTGACTGAAGAAGGGGCAGAAGGAGCTGTTGGCTCAGGTACACATCTAACCCTCATCTGTGTCGTCCCAACCATCAGTATCAAGACTCTTAAATTCACTAACCACTGCCCCCCTCTGTCAGTAACTAACGCTCCTGTCTGCGTGTCCCGTCTGTCAGGAATGATCGCCCTGACCAGGACTCTGGTGCTGTATCCTCAGGTCATGGCTGATCACCCGTTCTTCTTCGTCATCAGAAACCGGAGGACAGGTTTGTGTTTGGACGACTTGTGTGTGTATGCAGCTTTAAAAGCTTTAGTCTGGAAAGCAGTTTTACACTGATTTTATGTTTTCTGTGTATTGCTTTTCTCAAAAGTAATTTTACTTTGTCCTATATTGTATATATTTTAACTTCATTATTTATTATTTTTAATTTAGCCTTAAGTTAATCATGGCAATTTTATTTTAGTCTAAGTCCATTTAATTTTCCTTAAGAAAAAAACACTTTTATGAGAGAGGCTATAAAAGTAACTTAAGTTTGTTATTATTAATGTTGTTATTATTGTTAAATGCAACCATAATTAATAACCTTACAATTTGGTATTTGCTAATGTATTTGTATGCACGGGTTTTTGACAATTGGTATTAGTATTAGTGTTAGCAGATTTCATGTACAAAATAATTAAAGATGCTTTACATAAAAACATGATAGTAAAGTATCATTTAAAAACAAAACAATAAATGAAAATTAAAGCTGACTAAAATAGAATAAAGAATAAGAGCAGGTACAATGCAAAAATAAATAAATAAAAGTACAAGAGCTGAGAGTTTCAGTAAACCTACAGGTTTGGTTTTTTTTTTTTTATCTGTTCTGTATATGTGGAGTGCGGAAACTGAACGGTGCCTCTCCATGTTTAATATTTAAGAAAAAAGGCTCATGGATCGTTTATAAGGCACCAGAATAACATTCAGAACTTTATAAACCCATAGTATTAGTATTAGTGGTAGTGGTAGTATTAGTATTAGTATTAGTATTAGTATTAGTGTTAGTATTAGTATTATTGTTAGTATTAGTATTAGTATTAGTGTTAGTGTTAGCATTAGTATTAGTATTATTGTTAGTGTTAGTATTAGTGTTAGCATTAGTGTTCGCATTAGTATTAGTATTAGGTTTTGGGCTGTTCGATTATGGATTTGGTCAACATTGAAATCCCGATTGTTCAAACGATTAATTTCGAGTTTCACAATGCATTTATTCAGCATTTCTCTTTCTCTCAAAAAACACTTTGTTATTGATTCTTTATGCAAAACATTCAAATTGAAAATTAATTTTGGCTACAAATATGGACTTTACAGCTGTTCTGCAATGGAATGGAATGTATTGTGCATGCACGTCTCTCAGAAATTGTATAAAGAAAAAGGGAAAGTAAATCGTTTCGACTCGATGATATGAGTCTTGAGATCATTTGGACAACAAAATCAAAATCATGATCAAAATTCAATTAATTGCACAGCCCTAGTTAGTGTTAGTATTAATATTAGTATTAGGGTGAGTATTAATGTTAGTATTACTATTAGATTTAGTGTTTGTATTCATATGAGTATTAGTGTTAGTATTAGTATGAGTATCAATGTTAGTATTAGAATTAGTGTTAGTATTAATGTTAGTATTACTATTAGCTTTAGTGTTAGTATTCGTATGAGTATTAGTGTTAGTATTAGTATGAGTCTTAGTGTTATAATGTAGAGCTGTTTGTAAAGGTGCAGCCTCACTTCCTTTGCTGTACATGTGTGTGTTGCTGTGTAACCTCCTGTCCGTGTGCTCTCGTCCTGCAGGGTCTATCCTCTTCATGGGCAGGGTCATGACCCCTGAAGTCATCGAGCCAAACGACCACGACTTTGATTCCATGTAATCGTGGTGCGTGGTCACTAAATCTCAGCCAATCAGATCCTGACATCATAAACGCTACCTATCCTCTATCACTCTCTTCAGCTGTGTTTTATACTCTTTATGAAAAAAAGATAAACAAATATTATATGGTATATTATATATTGAAATATGAAATACGACATATAATGTGATGTTTTGATACTGGAAGCTTTAAACACTTGGATACAGAGATGCAGAAAGCGGAAATTGTAAATATTCTCTAGTTCAGGATTGTTTGTATATGAGAAAGAAGAACACATGATACTGTATGTAATCCATGCGCAACCCCTTTAAGTTCAGCAGCTTGATACTCACTTGCGCCCACACACAAGATGCACAAAATGTTTTCTCGCTCCTTCAAAAAAATAATATTTACTCTTTCTTACTCCTGATAAAAGATTGTGCACACTGTACGTTTCACTTTAATTATCCCTGTACATTTCACAGTGTGTTCTATATATGCTGAGTATTTATTGCAGAATAAACATGTGCAAACATTTTGTCCTCATACACTGAGTCTTAGTAATAATATCTGTTCCAGACAGTATTCTAGTCATTTTTTTTTTACACTGTAGGCACATGGCTTAACTGCTGATGAACTAATATGCCTTATCACATCAGAGTGGTTGATTAAGCCCCGGCTGGGCATCTCACAGGTGAGCAGAGAGGACTGCGTAACTAAGGCGGGTTGCTATAGAGACGGACTTAAGCATGCAGGGGCACGGAGAACGATCTGCTGCACCATTTTTGGATGTATATACAGGGAGAAACAGTAACACCAGCTGTATTCAGTCTTTTACTCAATAAATACATGAATGTGTTCCCATGAAAATACGTGTCCTTGTGTGTGTAACAGGAATTTTACATGAAACCAAAACCTTTAAAGAAAATATGCAGTTGATTAAAAGATTGATATGATAGATATGATGATTATAAATCAGTGATATTGGGCGGAAACCTTGTAAGTCCATTTTTGGTCTTTTTTTTCTATTCTATTCTATTTATTCTCTTCTGTTCTCTTCTATTCTGTTCTACTTACTCTGTTCTGTTCTGTTTATTCGGTTCTATTCTGTTCTGTTCTATTTATTCGGTTCTATTCTATTCTGTTCTATTTATTCTGTTCTATTCTATTCAGTTCTATTTATTCTATTCTCTTCTATTCTATTCTGTTCAGTTCTATTTATTCTATTCTGTTCTGTTTATTCTGTTCTGTTCTATTCTGTTCTATTTATTGTGTTCTATTCTGTTCAGTTCTATTTATTCTATTCTGTTCTGTTCTATTCTATTCCATTGGACAGTTTTCATGTCGATCTAACAGTTTTAGAAATATTTAACCACTGAAAAGTGTTGAAAAGGGCTTCTGACTACGTCTCTTAACTCCATTCATTTTTTTAGAATACACATCATGTTTCCAATTTACTGAAAAATAACCATTTTGGACATATGAGGTTTCCACCCGACAGCAGCAAAATGGTTGATACTAGCTGTTTGGATAGGATGAATACAATTGCTGGGGTTCAGATTATGAAAGTCAGTCTTGTACTCGTTGCCAAGGCGTCCTGGAGTAGTTTCAATGTGCAAACACACACACACACACACGTACAGATCATGTTGCTGCTCAGGGATAAACAAAGACCAAAGATGGAAATATTTAACGAATCTCTGTGTTTTTAGATGTAAAAGCAACAATCAAAGACCCCAGATTTGCAGTGAATTGAATGTGCATGTGTCAGGGATTTTAATATTCATTGTTAATGTATGAATCTTGTTTGGAATCATTTAAGCCGTATTTAATTTATTCTGCAGTGTCATCAAAACATCAAAATCCCTTCCTTTCTTTCATTCATCTCATTTGTAATGGTGTCAAACAATAACATTAAAGTGATAATTATGGTCTGGCTGTCATAGTTGTAGTCATATTCACAGTAGCACAAAAGATGCAAACTCTGAAATATCACTGTTCAGTCAAGCAAAACCTCAACAACACTAGGATGAAACGTAGGAATATTCTCATGAAAGATAGAACAACCACGATGAACCACACCTTTCACCGTCAGTGCACCAAACACCGCCTTCAACCACACTTTTACAATAAATTATGTAATGAACCTTGATAATGACACCCACAACAGATGTTACTTGTCATTATGGGCGATTTCCAGGGTGATAAACACAAAACAATGCTTTAACGTGACAAGTCAACCCGTCAGTCATGTTTTATACATATTTGTTTAGTAGGATGACACTGGTAGAAAATAAAAGGAGGTCTGAAAGAAAATAGTGTGTGCATGTGAATAATAATGAGTGGTTTGTGCATGGACTACTGTATATTTATACCGTGTAATGTTGAAGCACCTCATATGTAATAACGGTCCAATATGTAATAATATAATAACACCACAATTTGTAATAACATGCCACATTTTGTAGTAAATTATTGAATTCATTTTCATTCAATAATTTTGCAGCATTTTACAATAACTTATTACATGATACATATTGCAACTGTTATTACAAAATGTGGGTGTAGCACTTTTTTTTTTAAAGAGAATGTAGTAATTTAGTACATTATGTGGTAAACCATTAAAAAAAAACATTGAAATCCATGCCTTAGAGGGCTCATATTTATCTAAACCCACTTTTATTAGTCTTTGGTTCATTTATTTGTGTATTTGGACCCTAATAGT
>JAQQZY010000006.1:16255913-16280019 GCA_030068375.1 Ostorhinchus rueppellii | reverse complement strand
CACTGGCATCACCCGGCAAATCGTCATGGTTGGGAATAGAATTTACAAGAGCCACTACTACTGTAATCAGATTACAGTTATTGTCTATAAATGATACATTTGATTTAACAACAGGGCATATGGAACAAAAAAAGTCCGACTGTTGGATGGGAGTCACAATAAGCTTGGCGGAGATCTGTGCTCTCAGAGTGCTTTTCTAGCTTTTAATTAATTAATTAATTAATTAATTAATTAATTAATTAATTAATGGAAATAGAGACTTTTAAAAAAAACTAAACATTTCTTAGCTTTTTTGCTCTCAAACTGAACCCATCACCAATACTGAAACATTCCATTCTATGCACTTTATGTCTCTTCCAATCAGCGTAACTGTCCAGATTGATGAGCCTTTATATTTTCTTTTCCTTTTTTTTTTTGTTTTTGGAGCAGGTGTAAAATCCTAAACCTGCACCGTAACCACCTGGTGTGTTTGCGTCAGCTGCCAAAGCTCCCAGTGGTGGAGCATCTTTGTCTCTCTGAGAATGCCATTGGCTCCCTGTTGGGACTGGGAACTCTGGGAAACAGCCCACTGCGCTCCCTAAACCTGACCCGCAATCCAGTGACCTTCACGAAGGATTATCGCGCACGGTGAGGAGACAAGAGCGGGAAAGGGATAAGAATACCAACAGGCAGACGCTGCAAGGTGCCGTTATCCTTCATCTTCTTGTCTGATTTGTTATTTCTGTGTTATGTCTCCGTCTGTGCAGCGTTTTCTCCTGTTTGCCAAAACTAGAAGTCCTGGATGGAATCCCAAAGCTGCCACAAGATTCTGTGCCCACCAGACTACAGCTCCCAGAAACCACCACCATGTGCAATATTTTGTGATCATTTTTCCACAGATGGATGTGAATGCAGTAACTTTTGTGAACCTGCAGCGTTTACCAAAGCAAAAGCATGGGGGTGGGGGTTCAGGAACGTCATCTATACCCTGAAATTGCACTGAAGACCTTTTCAGATTTAATGAGACCGACTGTCTTAACAGTTTAGTCTGTGATGAGGACATAATTTCAGATATTATGATGATAATATACTTGAAAGCCATGTAGAACACTTTTCACATAAAACAGTTATTAATGTCAATATATTTTTATACGGAAATGTAAGAAAAAATAAATAGAAATCCACATTCTTTGAGTTTGTATGTATTTTACACACATTTGTACTGTACCATTACTGCAGTTATCCTGCACTTGGACTATGACGGAGGGAAATAGAAAAACAAAACTAATCAGATTGGTACATGACTCATCTCCACAAGTCGACATCTCTCAGGACTTTGCTGAGCCAACGCATTCACACTGCTCTGTCTGCAGCAAACAGGCAGAGATTTCATTGTTTTGTAAAAGAATTTCAAGAAATATGATCACTGAGGCAATACTTTTTTTTCTTTTTTCACTTTCTTTTTTGGCTTTTCTTTCTTTTCACCCTTTAAACAGTTTACAGTGATATTCCAGGCTAAAATTAAAAGAAAACATATCAATAAAAATAGGAAAATGTAATTTTAACAACAAAACAAACCAAAAAAAAAATACAAAAACAATAGGATTCTGTCAGTTTTCTTATACAGGATATGTTGTTACATTATAAATGTTTCCAGGTGAGATCAGGCCTAGGTCAGGACAATAAAACATTGACCATAATACACTGTGGTATCCAAATAGCAGTCCCTTAAGTTATTATGGGAATACCCAAAACTGCAGTCGGAGCTGCCCATTTATCTATTCAATACTTTTTCTGTGCTAAATTTGATATAATTCACCCCATAGAAGTGGACGCATCCTTATAATCAGCTATAACATGCATCTTTAATATGTTTCCATGTTGTCAAGCACTAACTGGAACAGTTTGTTGCACATCTGTAATATCTGAGAAGAGAAACAGGATGTCCGCTTTCAGGGCTTATCAAACATTTAGTGTCCAGACTCCTTTGGATAATGGCCGCTTGTGTCCTCTGACTGACTGGGTAATGACCTGTGAGTCACATGCAGCAGGTCACACACACACACACACACACACACACACACACACACACACACACACACACACACACACAGAGGCACGCAAAGAGTAAACCTCCAAAGCACTGTCACTGGTGGGTTATGGATTAAATCTCATCAAAAGTGTACAGTCCTGGAAAATATTATCAGACCACCCTTGTTTTCTTCAATTTCTTGCTCATTTTAATGCCTGGCACAACTAAAGGTACATTTGTTTGGACAAATATAATGATAACAACAAAAATAGCTCATACTAGTGTAATTTCAGAGCTGATATCTTTCCATTTTCCATGTTTTCTTGCTAAAAACCAAAATCAATTTAGTTCTTACATCAATATCTATGGCATTGTATTGACAAAAACAGTGCTTTTGGACATTTTATGTTTTCTTTTTTGTTTGTTTTAGTCACATGATACACACAGGAGTTAGTACATGATTGCATAACCATTGTTTTTGATGACTTTTGATGGTCTAATAATTTTTTCCATGACTGTATCTGCTCTTACTACAGTGAAGTACCTCTTTAAAAAAAAAAAAGCTTTCACACATACATACATACATGTAGCGTCACAGACTCACACACATATGGTAACGGTGCAGAGGTGACACACTCTGCCCCCTAATATGAGCTGGAGTTGATTTATTTATACAAGTGTATTCTCCTTTAATAATGGTTTCATTTCCAGCCCCGCACCTGAAACATAAACACACTTTGTTATCTGATATCGAAGAAGCCAAGTATGAATACTGACACACACACATGCATTGGTGCAAGCACCCATGCATGCATACTGTCTGGATCTGGTGTCCACATGCACAGCCTTATACATGCTGGGGCACATAGTGTAGACACACAAACACACTTCTCCACTCACAGTTGTGCAGAGAAAGGCAGTTTAAGCAGCCAATATCTCTCTAACAAGCATACAGCCAGGCACAAACTACCAGTTACATGCCTCATTGGGATTCATTAAAGTGTGGAGGATTGTTTGTGCAATTGTGTGTTATGGCTGTGTGGAGATAGAGACAGCGCTAAGGCTCCAGCTGATGAATGAGACATCATTACTGCTGCAGATAAACAGTATAATGAGCACATTGGATCTTCCTATACTGCAAACAGGATCCAGGTCAGGAACACAAGCCGGTGTCTTTGACAAACAGTTTTATGATGTTATCAGTTATTTCTGCAGAACGTTTTAATGTTGCTTTTTCTTCTGGTGTGGCGGCAAAAAAAAAAAAAAAAAGAGCTAAAGGAATTTGAGTTGATTTTCTAAACGTTGTGGGTGAAAAATAACGATTCTTAGCTTAGAGCTGCAGCTTTCAAGTAAATCTTGCAATGGTGCTAAATGGAAGGTTTGGGAATTTGTGGTAGCCGTGCGAACACGCATCATAAGATAGACTCCGGCTCTAGGCAGTTGACACTTTAAAATTATTCATGCCTGGTAATTCACCCATGAAATGATGACTGAGAGAGTGCCAGAATGTGAGTGTGGAGGAGTTATCATTGCCACCATGGCTTGTCAGTGTAAAAATATATGTGTGTGTGTGTGTGTGTGTGTGTGTGTGTGTGTGTGTGTGTGTGTGTGTGTGTGTGTCTCCCCGTGGCTCACTATTAGCACAGTAATGAGACACCTGTTACTCTCGTACTCCTCCAGCATCCTGCGGTCCCTCTGGGGAGATCAACAATCTCACAACAGCATGATGACAGCAAGACAGGGAGGAGACAGAAATAGAGAGGAGAGAGACGGTAGGAGGAAGAAAAGGGAGGGATGACAAAGCACGAGATGATGACAGGAAAGAGGTGGTGGAAGAATAAAGACTGAGAGGAGGAGGGATGATGGGATTGAAAGTGTTCTGGGGACAAATGTTGTTCATTAGAGGGAATTGCTTTTCTTGTTTAACCCCTTCTTATTTGATATTCATTTCATCCTGATTTGTCAGTAAATGTGTGTGAGCGAGTTCACACACACACACACACACACACACACACACACACACACACACGGACTTCACCTTCACGTCTCCATCCTGGACCCAAGAGGATAGATAAGGAACAGGAGTTGGCAGGATTTACTCTTGGGAACATGACTTGTAGTGCAGACCATGATATGTAAACTCAGCCATGAATATTTATGGTTTTCTCCTTCTGCTTGATACATATTTATGATCCACTTGTTTTCATTTGGAAACAGACTTGACAGAAGAATTGCGATGCAGCTTACGTTGAAATACAGGCCAGCTGCCAGTTCACCATACATCCATCTATATGTTTTATCAGTCATGTCAGGCAACATGACAGTCTCAGCGGTGAAGCATCCCAACGCCGGCCTCTGCGGGATCATCAGGTGCTCTCGGGCAGGCGTTGCATTCAGCAGCTGCATCAGATCAGTCACAGACGAGGCTCGTTTCTGTGATTCATTGAGTCTCCTTTACACTCTGATGAATATTTATGAGAAAACTATGGAGTTGAAACTGTCTGCTGGTTTGTTATTGTAGATATTCTTTTCACTGCAAACTTCTGGGTTATTCAGACTTTTGACTAATGGGGAAAGTGATGAGTGGTTTAACCCACCAAGACCCAAACATCCACTGTTCATGAAAAAGTATCTACTCATATAAAATGTATAATACCTGTTCATCCACTCATCCTATCAATACATGTAAATAACTCATGTAAAATATAGTTTTTCCATTTTTATGAAAAACTGATGACATGTTTTGGTGTCAATCGTATTTAGCGTTCACGCATTTTTGGGCGAAACCATTTTTGGGTGTTCTCAGGTCAATAACTTGAGAACCGAAAAAGCGGGAAACTAAATTTTTTTTCCACATGAAAGAAGAGACTTTACACTTTATTTTGATGGGTGCCATGTTTATGTAGTCCTAGAACTGGATATTCTGTGAGTCTGGAAAAATCAGTCAAAATGCTCTGAAACGCCTGGCAGTGAATGAGTTAAAATATGAAAATCAAAATAAACACCAAGTCAATGATTTAAAACTCTAAAATAACAGTGACATGTACAGCTCAGCTCATATTAAATGTTAGCATAAAAAAGTAATATGAAACTGTCAACAGAAGTAGCAGCTCTAATGTTCAGGGGGACAGAGTTCCAAAGTTTAGGACCAGTGACCAGAGTGGAATAAAGAAGTTGGACTCAGAACTGCAAGATGGAACCATACGAGTTTCATGGGCACATTGTACCGAACTACAAGTTCACAAATCCAGTAAGAGACGAGCACAAGGGACAGCATTTCCTTAAGGAACTGTGTGGGGTGGTTTGTAGAGACAGGGTTGAATGTTTGTGGCTAGGTTTTGTAGTTTTAATTATAATAAAGTAGTGTTGTTTTGGCTTCCCTAAATATGATGCATTACTTGTCTATTAAACAACTTCTATTAAATAACTTCTGGTGTATTAATTATGATATAAAGTAATATTAATAATACCCGTCAGTGTGTGTGCATAAATCAAGGATGTTCAAATCATTTTAGGTTAATTCAATCTAAAGTGGATCAGAGCTGTAAAATGTAAAAGCTATCATAATAACCTATAAATAATGAAAAGGCAAGGAAAAAAAAAGGAAAATTACACAAAAAAGTTTACATTTACAGTCTAGCCTTTTACAAAAAATATGAATAATCTGTAATGTTTTAAGAGAAGTGTGTGGAATATATCAGTATTCTGCCTATTAAGTGTTTTATGCATTTGTCGATCCACTGTGATCTGTAAGTTGTGATGCATATGAACAAATAATAAAGTAAGGTGTAATATTGTTAAAATTGCACTTATTTTTCTTAAGAATTTTCAAGTGGTTTATATTTGTTCATGTTCTGTTCAAGTACGATTCATAGATGTAAATGTCTTCATTACAGAATTTGACTTTTTTCATTCATTATTTATAAGTTCTTATCCTAATATTTATAGTATTTTACAGGTCTGGCCCCCTTTAGACCACATTGTGCTGTATGTGGCCCCTGAACTAACATGAGATTGACACTCCTGTCCTGCACTGTCTCCCTCTGTTTTGCAGCTGCAGCGGTGTTGCACTTCATTCTAAAAATATGTTTATAATCGTCATATGAGCGAAATAACGCGTATTTCTAGTGGGGTGAAAAACACAGGCCTCTGGTTCCCCATTGCCATGGTGACTTGTTGAATCGGGGCTCCATTGATGCTGTCTTTTTATAGTTGCAGTGCACATGCTTAACTCCAGGTGAAACTACTCCGAGTTGATCAAACTAACTCAGCTCAGCTGTTCTGGAACCAAGTTTCTTATCTCAATTTAACTCAGAGTTTGTTGAACCTGCTTTGTGAAATGGACCCCAGGTAGTTTTAAAAGCGCTCCAGTGTCAAATGTACACAGCGCCCCCCTACCTTATTGTACCACCATACCCACCACAGTCAGCAGGGGGTGAAGAGCTGCTGCTGACATTCTCCTGCGCTGCTTACTTTGCAAATGCATTTTTAATTCGGGTAGGTTTTTTGCAGAACTGACCACGAAAATGAAAAAGCAATGTCTGGTGTTTCCTTTTGGATTGTGTCATAAAATATGCACCATGAATAAGAAAATGCAGACTGGATGATTGATAACGAATACACCCATATTCTTAAAATGAAAAAGAATTTCTTGAAATGCATTTTAATTTAGATTCTGATAACTAATGGCTTCCATACAGTTTATGTAGACCACAGGACAATGTTTTTAAATATGATTGTATTTAAATAAGCAAAATATCACTCCTTTAAAACTATAAGAAGTAAAAGGTTCTATAACATCTTCACGTTTCTCTTCGACCTTCCTTGAGGAAACACTCCTTTTTGACCAGACCGGGGTGTTTGAGTATTACATGAACCTGACTGACCCCAGACCTCATGTCTTCACCTGATGGCAGGTTCTCACACAGAGACCCATCACATGGGCGACGGATGCAGCCCAGACCCTCAGCGTCATAGGAGACTATCAGTGGTGAGATGATGGCAGTTGGGTAGACCACGAGTGTAGATGTGTATTACTATATCTGCCTTTGCTCTTTGACTCATTTCTGTACTTTTTAGCATAAAGTTTGTTCACAGGTGAGAAATTTTGATTTGACATATTTTTGAAATATTAAAAGATTGCCTTTACTTATACCATATACCTTTACTTGGGCCATATTTTGATAGCTGATAAAGTGGAAATGGTTACAGATATCAATACAGTTACTACTAGTGCCTTTACCTGTGGGGAACTACAGGTTCTAGATGTGGTCGTTTTTATACTGGGGAGTGCTGACTTTTGGGTAAAGATGTTAGTCTGATAGGTTAATGGGCTAATCTAAATTGCCCATAGGTGTGAATGTGAGAGTAATTGTTTGTCTCTATATGTCAGCCCTGTGATGAACTGGTGACTTCTCCAGGGTGTACCCCACCTTCGCCCTTAAGTAGCTGGGATAGGCTCCATGCGACCCCCGTGATCCTAGTAAGGATAAAGCGGGTGTAGAAAATGAATGAATGAATGAATGAATGAATGTTAGTCTATATTTTATGAGTAGTGGCATAAAAACCATTTGATTAATCAAATTAAAGTCAAGATACAATTAATATACTAATACTGACATCTAGGGATACACACACACAAGCCACATAGATAAAAATCACAGATACATCAGTCAGGGTCAGCAGTTAAAATACATAGTTGTTTGTGCCAGTGTTTCCAACAGATGGGAGGTGTACCTTGTATTGTCAGATTAGAGTCTGTCACAGACAGAATGACTCCACTCCTAGATCCCTGAGAACCCCATGTCAATGCTCCATAGAGGAGTTCCAACTCATTACCAGCAGATGGTGCACTTGCTCAAACAGATTCAAATTACACAGTTATAATTATTATACACTGAGTTGGTTGTTGTGATTGTTATATTCTTCCCACTTTTTTTTTTTTTTGGCAACCCTTTAATGAAAAACGTGTTAATAAAGCCTTCTATGCAGTGGAACATATTAAAGAGGAAATAAAGAGCAGTGTGTCATGAAAAGAACAAGGTGTAAATTATGGTCAAAGGTGGGTAATCCCAGCTCCATAGAGTAAAAGTCCTGCCATGTATTTATTCCAACCATTCACTGAACCAGCCCATTTGGATGAACACAACTCCTCATCCAGGTAGATGAAGGAATAATTAGTGGAATCACCTGTGTTCAGTGAACAGGTAGAACCAATACATAGCAGGAATTTTACTCTGGGTTGGTTCGGGTGCAGAATTTTGCTTTAATTCTGTTGGAAAATGGGCTGGCTGTGGGTTTAAATAAGACCGGTACGGGCGGTTGCGGTTAAATCAGGACCGTGCAGGACTCTGATTCATAGCCTTTGGGCACATGTGTCAAACTCCGGTCATCGAGGGCTGGTATCCTGCATGTTTCAGGTATTTCCTTCGTCCAGCACACCTGGTTCAATTAATGATCACCTCTGCAGAAGCCTGATAATGATATAATGGTTTCCCGGTGTGCTGGAAGAGTGAAATATGTAAAACATGCAGGATACCAGCCCTCGAGGACCGGAGTTTGACACCCCTGACCTAAAACATAGAAAACAGTAGATCTCATGGACCAGGGCTGGTGACCCCTGCCGTAGTGCACCCACAGATGTATTTCTCAGCTCAAATCAACAAACCAGACCATTAAATATCCTTCCTCACCTTTATTACACACACAGTTCCAGTAACAAACATGGTTCAACGCAATTGAAATCCCACTTCTTTTGTATCAAATATAACTGTTGAAAAAAAAGTACATATTTTCAGCATTTCTTTCACTATACATTGTACAGTAGACTACAGAAGTTGGCAGAAAATTGCATTAGGTTTTGTGAATTTAATTCACCCAAGCAGTCGACTTGTGACTGGCCTCCATTTAAGGCTACACTTATAGTACTTACTTAGCAATATGCAAGAGGTTCAGCACTAACAGACTTCCTCTGTTCTATTGAAATGAACGGAAAGGACTACGACCAAGAGGAGGTTTCTGAAAATAGAATGAAATGTCAGGCAGACTCTCACATAAAGGTTTTGCCACACATCTCCTGATTGGCATTTCCAGAAATATCCAGTGAGAATGGCGCATACTTTAAAAAGTTAAAAAACTAAAAAGTCATGATGACACAAACTACTTCAAGTCATGAGAAAGATTAGTGTTGCACCTTTTCCGATTGTCAGAGTTGTAACAATCAACAATAAATAAGATAAAAGACTTGATTGATTGGAATGCACGATGACGGTTAAAGTCGAACACTACATAGAAAACAAAAGTCAGACTGAAACATTAGGACAATGTGAGGCTAACATAATTTATCTTTGCTTGTTTTCTTTTTTTAAAAAACAAATATTCAAAGACAACACAAAATAGAAATACATTCGCTGCCTGTCTGTGTTTTGGAAAACTGAACCAGACAAGCTATCAGGCAGACGTGTGTGGAGACAGAAAAGCAAATTAATTAAACACATTACAATATATATATAGATCCTATTTTCTCTGTATAAATTCTGTCCATTTCCACAGTGTACGCAGATCAGTCCCAACCCCCAGTGTTTGGTAAAAGTCTCCCATCTTCAGGCAGAAATACCTCAGTCTTCCTATGTAGAACTCTGAATGGATGGCTGATTTTATTCCTTTGGGAAACAAGGAAAAAAGAAGGACCTGATAGGCTTCATAGGCAGCCGGAAAGGCACTGTAACTGGTCAACGTCCGCTTCTGCTACATCTCCGCTCTCTGATTGGTTCGCCTGTCTTGACCAGCAGTATCCTCCTCTACCTCCTCTTCATAATTTTCTTCCTCATTATTTCTGTGATCCTGCTCTTTCCTTGGGCTTTCCTCATTTTTTTCTTCATCCTGAAGCAAATCACAAAATAAAACTAATTAATACCCATTAAATGGAGGTGTGTACCAGTCAGTTACAACGTCGCTGAGCTGGTCGTTTAACACATTTACACATAGAATAGAATAGAATAGAATAGGTCACTGTCATAGGAACAATGAAAATCAGTTAAGCAGCTCAGTTCTGTGTAGCAGCAAAAAGGACTGTATAAAAATATCACACAAAATACTATGAAGTAGACATGGGTATAGGTAGGCATGTGCAAAAAGCTCGAGAATGAAATATAAAATACGCATATGCTACAAAAGTACTACTAGAACTACTGAAATATACAAAAGCTGACTATAATACAGATGGAAAATAAGTACAACAGAAGAATATACGTAGGTAATATAGGATAGGATATGAACTGTTACACTGAAGAAAGCACAACAGGTGATGTACACAGAAGCCAGTGTGGATGAATGAAGTCCACTTAGCTCAGATTATCGAGCATGGCCACTCATTAGGTGAGAACTGAGCGTGTAAGAGGACCTTACAGATACACCACTGTATGAAAACATCTTAAACGTATCCTCATCTACTTGGGAGAAATGAAAAGGAACTCAACTCTGTGAAAGACTGTGTTTTTGCACCATTAAAAGGCTCTGAAATAGTCTGTGAGGTCCTGTTGCCTTCCTTTTCCTCGACTCTCCTAAGTGAAGTGCATATGATTTGGATGGTTTCTGCTGGAGGATGAGTAGACAAACCTGTTTTCTCTTGAACGCTGTACAGTGTCAGTGGCATAAAGAGTAAATTAGAAATAGATTTGGTCAGAGTCAGTTACAAAACTGCAAATAGCAGCACATTTTGTTCAAACATACTTTAATGTTCAACTGTTACTGTATTTTTTAGAGGTAGTCCAGTCTAGTAGATGGCAACTGTTAGAATAAACTATACAGGTTTCTACAGGTTAAATGTAAGAGTTTGTAAGACGTTTTTAAGATGAGTTAGAACAGAATTTAATGCCCATTTCACAGTCATACTGGTAAAAATTCACAACTCCTAGAATTTAGTAAAATGTATTTATTTACTCCAAAGCCTCAATTCCAAGCATCATTTCTCACTGGGGGCTGCACAGTTGGCAATAATTGGCTCCCAATTTCAATATAAATTGTCGGGTTGGAATATCAAATTTAATAACTTTTAAAGACTTTTTTTAAAGGTATTAAATACAGATTTGTAAATTCAAGACTAAGGACTTTTTAAGACCCCACAGGAACCCTGATTATATAATTAAATACAACATACGTCATAATGGATTTTGTAGGATGCCTACATTCAGTGATTGTTTTAGGTTGAATTAACCTCACTGAACCCTGGTGGTCACCTGACACCATGACAGACCACCTGATCTCCTTCATTTACCAGAACACACTGACCAGACTCCGGTTACACTGGCCAAACACTGACACACACGCAGTAAAACAAAGGATTGTCTACATATGTCACTTTCACTGATCTTCAAAGCTTTACCATGTTACCAGAGTTCCTCCCTGAGAACAAATGCAGGCTTCAAACATTGTTGTTTATTCTGCATTTGTTTGGTGCCATATTTTATCTTTCTCATATTATTGCTAATGAACTTAATGCACCTCCTGAGCATCTTAAAATAAAATGAGAATGGCCTTTGTGAAATTACAATAACCTATTTGGCCTGTGCTCTCGTGCATGCAGAGGGATAGATAAACTCACCTGATCTATGTTCTCCTCATTATATGGATCTTCTCCTTCCTCCTCCACCTCTTCCTCCTCCCGTCTCTTCTGCCCACCAGCTATGTCCTCCTGGGCCTTCAGGACACCAGCAACAAGGTACAAACACACACACACACACACACACACACACACACACACACAGATTAGCCTACAGTCTAGTAGTGTAGTGGCTTTACAGTAATGTGCATATTTGTGTCATTTAAGTATCAAACTGTTTTTATTTTTTATTTTTATCTCTTATGTATTAACCCAGGTCAGTATTGTGGTCCATGTTTGACGACGCGTGCCCCACACACACCTCATCCTCTCCTTCCTCCTGGTACTGGTCGTCCAGTGTGTCTTCCTGTTGGTCGGGGTTTCCAGCCATCTGAACACAAACAGCGTACAGGTTATTTGAGTCATCATCCATTTATATCATTAACGTCATTCTTCTCTCCTTCTTCCCTGGACCCTTACTCACCACTAGTTCCTCCTCCACAGCGGGTTGTTCAGGTCCTTGGTGTGTGTCTATGTGCTGGGCGTGTCCTGCTGGCTCTTCTTCCTCCTCCACCACCTCCTCAGCGACCCTGTGATGCACCTGCTCATCTTCAGCCTCCTCAAACTCATCCTCGCCCTGATTGTTGGGGTCGTCCTCAGGGTCTGGTTCTCCGTCTAATGCAGCCTAAAGTAGACGGTGACACACCATGAAAATATCAATAAAGACATTAAGAATGTAGTAATAAAAGTGGATTGTTTGTCCTCATTGGATAAGAAACACAGTCTACCTGTGTCCATTTAATGTTTAAATGAAGAGCTCCTTAAGACACATGTGAACTGGTGCGGACAGACAGATGGACAGACCTGATGATGTGGTGGGACTCTGTGATCCCCTTCTTGTTCCTCATCTTCATGTAACATATGATCATCTCTCTCTGTTAAAATACACAACACAAACTAAGACACAGCTGCTACTTGAGTTCTTTAAATAGTGAACAAACCTAGAAACTGAGATTCTCTGATTCAAGTGATTTTATCTTTCGGTCTCACCTTCATCATCATTGTGATGGTCCTCTTCTCCTTGGACGATATCATTATCCATGTTTTCATATTCAGACCTTTTTCTAATAACAACAACAACAACAACAACAGAGCAGTTCAGCCACATAAACAACAACAAATATGTAAAAACACTTGTGGGCCTGAACAAGTGGACATCAGGGTCAGTTTCTTTTTCCTCTAAAACAAGATTTTTGATTACTCAGCATGAAAGACATCCATCTCTAGTTTCTAATATTGTGTTTATTTAATTTGTACCTGAATTATAACTGGATATATAAGAAAATATGAGAATACAGTGTAAATTAAGAACAGTAAAGGTTGTAAATGAATGTATACAGCATAAATTCAGAATGGAAATAGCAATGTGTAAATAATTATAATGTACTCTCATACATTAAGAAAATTGTGGTATGCTAAATATTTGCATTTTAATGAGTAACAGCATTTTTTTTTGTATTTTTTCCCAAATCTTAAATAACTGCTGTATATTTTTCTTCACTCAGTTACTTTGTCAAGGATGATAAACTCATGTTTATATTAAACATTTGGTTCTTATTCCTTAATGGCATGTTAAAGTACTTGCTTAGACCTACAATTTGAGCTATTACGGTTGCTGCTAAATTCATTTTTAAAAACAGATATGGAATGATTGGTATTGTTGCACAATGCTTTCTCACTCTCTTACTCACTTGGCCAGGCCCTCGTGTGGTTCAGAGGGTGTCATATGCTATAATAATGCTGCCAATGGGCAACTATTTCAGTGTGCATAGTCTTCAATAAAGCCTTTTACAGTTGTTTACAGTTTGTCCCCTTGTTTCAATAAAGCTGAATGTCTGCACTGAAACCACACACTGAAAAAGACAAATGTGTCAAGACACACATCTGTTTATTTGACTTTTTGGCAGGGATTTAGTCATTTATACACTGTGACTCGCTTCTCCTCATGCAAATTCTACTTGAAGACTATTTGGGAAAGACACTGTCACAAGTGTAATTTGTCTAAAGAACTATGAGAAGAGCAAACACTGCAGAGTGTTTATTCCTATTTCCACAATGATTGTGGACGGTGCCTGCTGTATCACCACTGGCACAGCACAGAGAGCAGTGTGAGAAATAATCTGGCTAAATGAGACTAAATAAATATCATCAAGTGTTCATAAATGTCTTAACTCAGAACACTTAAATGTACAATATGTAACATTTATCATGTGCTTGTATGTGTTGGAGTCTGAATAATGTGGAGGGTGTCTTGGACAATCCAGATCATCCTGTTAACAAACCAAGAATCGAACATTACAGAACATCCTTCATCTCCATCAGATGGGGCACAGCTAATGACTGACAGAGTGATCATTACTCATTTTATTTCATTTTTATTCAACGTTCCTAGAGCTGATGGAAACTAAACTTCCTCATGGGGATAAATAAAGTTTATCTATATCTGATTGAAAAAAAAAAAAGGTTTCTGGACTCCCTAAGCATTTGTGATATACTATATTAAGATTCACTCTTAAGTTGAACTCTGCCAAATATTGCACCATCCTTGAAACCCACATGCTTCTTATGCTCTGTTTCAACGAAGTTGAAACTTGATGTTTCAGCAACATAATGAAACGCATCTAAAGCATGACATGTTTAAACTGTCAAGAATTTAATTTTGCTCGCTGGCTACAAGCCCTTCTGGAGGTAATCTTTCAGGAGTGGTCATCAGCCCATGTTAATAATGCTCAGTTTAGAACATTGGAGATATGGTAAAAGCTGCAGAAGATGCTAAGAAACTGTTGTCGTGACTTTTGAGACTTGCATCTATGGTAACTTTATACGTCTAGTTTGTAATGCTGATTAATACTCTGTTTACTCAGTTATTTAGATTTTAACTTTATTTGTCAGATGCTCAATACCAGATTGTGTGTTACACAAGGAGGTTAAAAAGGGTGTGGGGGGGGAGTGTTCTGTGTGTAATGTGGATGTTGTGTACACATTTTGTTGTGTAATGTTGAATTCCTTTGTTTATTCTTGGAAAATGAAATTTAAAACCAATAAAAATAGTTTATTACCAAAAAAAAAAATTGTTTTGCTATTTTTTCTTGTAAACAATAAGCAAAGAAATCACTTGCATTTGTTTGTATCTATTTGACCTTTTGAAACATAAAAAAAGCTTTTTTCAGCAAATATTCCATGATAATATTTGAGAAAATTTTAAAGATGTACAAAAACTTCTTTACTGTATTAGCGGAATCTATTTCTAAGTTCATAGGAAGTGTGGAAGAGCAGGAAACACAGAGACACCCACATCCTCTGCACAGACACCAGTAAACAGCTGGTTGTTAGGGTGGTAACTAACACAGTTGGGGAGGGGTCCCATTATTGTCCAGTCATGTCACATATTGAGCCTTTATGTGATGTCCGCTCTGATCTTTACGTTAATGATATCTGACCTTTGGTGCTCCTCTCTCAGCAGCTGCTCCCGTCTGTCGGCCTCCCTGTGCTGTTGCTCCTCCCTCTCCTTCTCCTCCTTCAGCTTCTGCTCCCTCTCCTTCAGCACCCTCTCTCTCTCAGCTTGCAGAGCCCCCTGTCGCATCTGGATGTGCCTGCGCTCCTCGGCCCTTTGAGCCTCCAAGCGCTGCTGCTCCTGCTGCTGCTCGTAGGCGGACTTCACTCGCTCCACCTGGGCATGTCCCGCATGCAGCATCTGGGCGTCTAAATGGGGACTCTGAACAAGACCAAAACAACATCATGTTGAGCATGAGGAAAAAAAAAAAAGGGATTAAAAGAGCAGAGTTGAAGCTTTGAGACAAATATAGACAAGGATGGTATTAACACTTCAGAAAAGTTTAGAAGATTAAAATGAGCACAATAAGTACAACATCAGCTCTAATTGAAACTAATGAACACAGAGGAAAGGGTGTCATTTATCACAGTTTCTCTGTCATTAAAGATAAATGATGAGCAATTCAACTCAAGTAATTGAGCCGACCTTGATTTGAGGACACATTCAACCAACACCATTATATCAAAACATTTAAAGTGACTAATTCTGTACCTGTGGACAGGGGTGTTTTTAACACTATAATTACAAAAAACATTTTTATTTTTAGAAGTATTACTATTATTAGTTCTGGTCTTTCTTCTTCTTCTTCCTTCAGTATCAGCAGTTTATTCATACTTTTACCTATTATTTACCAGTTTTATGATGATTTGCTTAACTTATTATTATACTTATTAATTTAACCCTTTTAATCCCTCTGTTAGCTTAAACTAGCTATGTGAAATATTTCTGCATTACATTTAGATAAACATTTTCACTTCTCTGCTTGCCAGCTAACTAGTTTTTCTGTACTGAACAGTAATAACTGGTTTATAATCCTGTTTGGTAGTCTCCCTCATGTTATGTGGGGTACACATCCTTGAACTGTGCAATGACAGGAGTGTAAAACATCTTCTAAATGAGTTTTGACCTGTTGAAGCTGATGTTTTTGGTGGTCCAAGGCGTTCTCATCTGGCTGTTCCTGCTCTGGCTCCTCCTCCTGCTGCTGCTGCTCATCCTGTTGTTGATCTGCATCTTCCTCCTCTAGCTTCTGAGGCTGGCCCGCCTGCGCCATCTCCTCCTCTGCCAGCTCCCTCCTCCTCTCGGCCTCTCCTTCTCTGTCCTCTTCTTTGTCTGATGTGGTGGGATGCGAGATGACCTCGGAGTGGGCGTGAACCTCCTCCATTTGATGCTCCAACTGACAAATAGCAACACATTTATCTACGCTTAATGTGCATGTAGATATATAGACTCAAAAAATATCCATCTCTGACCTTACCCTGGACTCTGTGTCATGGTGCTCTTCATTGATATGCTCTTCTTTGTGTGTCAAAGGTGGATGTTCATGAGTCTCATGTGTGACGACTGCTGCCTGCTGATGGGCAGCGGCATTCTGCTCAAGCTGTCTCTGACTCTGCATCCTGTCCATGGACTCTTTGAGCTTCTTGTACTCATCAACTTGGATCTAAAAGGAACCAACAATAAGGATTTCTTCTGGGGCTGGGCCATAGATCAATTTAATTCAAGTCAGAATTATAAAAATCCACATTTGTGTTTCATCATCTGTCAGTCAAGCACCAGGAGTTAATCATCACCACAGAAAATATAGTAACTTCAGACCATTTTCCTCTAAGCTTTGCTGATAAACAACAAATTGCATTTTACTTATATCTTATTTAAAATGAGTTCTTGACCTTGACTTTGACCTCTAAGGCATATGGTTTTAATAAAGAAAACTTTTTATGGTTCACATTTTTGCCTTAAGTTCATGTAGAGCACAAAAATGAACAAGTGAGAATGTGAAATGTCTATAAAGCCCACGAAAAAAAAAAAAACCTAATCTGAGATTGAATTCTTTCAGCCCCATTTCTCTGCACTTATTTTCATAGCACCAAAAAAAAAAAAACTTCAAGTTTCAGTAAACAACTAATGGAAAATGAGGCAAATTTTTTGACATCTTATTTTACAAAGCGCTGATAAACTCTATGGGAAAAAAAAAGTATTTGGATACCGTTAATTCAGGCGTCTATACAACGATAACAGTAATGTCATCTGTGCTTACCAAATAATTCAGATTTAATTTTCACTTACTTTTACTCCATAATGACATTTTTTCTATTATAGCAGTTTTAATTTTGTACCTCAATATTTCTGAAATATTCGTCATATTCCGACCATAAATAATTATTTTAAACCACGTCTCTTCTATTCAACTCTCAAAGTCAGCCAAAGGAAACATTGATTTTACATATATTATGATAATTAATGACAACAATTGACTATTAACAACTGACATAACTACTTCCATCATAATATTTCAAACCAATAGTAATTGGAATTCTCAGCTGTAGATGTATTATATATTTTTGTTCATATTGTGTACAATACATTATTGTTGAAAATGTTTCCAATAAAACAGAAAAGAAAGCTTCAGCAAAAACAAAACAAGATTCAAGAACTATATTAAATATACTCTTGCATCCATATACAGTAGAAGTACATAAGTTATAAATTTTCTGTTAACTGGAAAAGGACAATCTTTACTTTTCAACTGTGAAAAGTCAGTGTGTGATGAAAATAATCCTTCACACACGTACTTTCTAACCAGGCCCTCGCTCCAGTCTCTCCATTATATGTTTCTGGCTGATTGGCTGCAATGTGCTTTAGATGCACTGCTCTGACAGCTCAGACTAGAACAAACCCCCTGGAGTGAAGGAAAGCTGTGTGTGAGTGTCTCTGGAATATGTGTGAGTCTGTGAGTCTGAGCACTGATGGGAAACAGGGCAGGCTTTAAAACAAATTAGCAAATACGGACGGACACAGTGCTAGACAGAGAAGGACTCTCGAAAGAGTCAAAGCAAATATCCATCAGTTCAGACGGGGGGGAAGGAAAGGATTTTAGTGGAGTACTAAATACTCAATAACCCACTGAGGCAATCCAAAAGTCACTCACAAGAAGAAATGACAACATCTGATGATCTAAAAACCAAATAACGCCTTGAGCTTTTTTTTTTTTGTCAGTTTCAGAAGGCTTATACAGTACAGTTAAAATAAAAGTTCAGGTACATCACAGATAAAAGAGGAGCAGGATGTTTCTGATCATGGAGCACTAATTTATAATCACTCAAAAAACTAAACATACCTTTAAAAAAAATATAGGCAGTGAAATATGCAAGAGTCAATGTAAGCCAAATATTTCAGAAACATAAGTCTGTCTGGGTGTGAAAATGCCTAAAATGTACCTTCACTGTCTTTTGAGGCTGGGATAAACTGTGTGGGATTAAAATAAAACCTGAAAATAGTCCAGTCTTCTACCCCCACCACCACAACATGGCCTCCAGACAAAAGAAGCCACTGGGAAAACCCTTTGCTTGTGATGCTTTCAGGTAAAACTGTGAGCTGTAAAAAGGTAAAATTTATCATCCCTGTTCTCATCAGTTACTAACAACAGAGCAGTGACCATGTCAGGGAAACTGGCTATAAAAAGTACATTATTCTTGTTTCTGTGCATCCAAACTACTGCACAAGCTTCTTAAGAAGACAAATGCTGCAGCAAAGACAATGGATTTTACCCTTGGAGACTTATTTCAACTTATTAACTTTTCAGCTTAACACATTGGAGAAAACAATGGGATAAACAACACTGGACTCGTCTCAAAAAGTTAATATGGAAGAAAACATCTATTTCAATCATCCAGCTCACTTCACAAACACTGAAACAGCAAATAAAAAAAAAAACAACAAAAAAAAACAGCTTAATGATGAAGATTAATCACAGAGTTGATTTTGCTTTAGCTCTGCCTTATGGTTCGCTGACTGTACATGGCCGTGCTCTGTTAGTTTTATGACAGTTATTACAAAAGGACAGATCTTTTTCTAGCATTGGTGATAATTGGTCAGTGTTGGTATTTTATTTACTGCTCATGTGCAGTGTGAAGGCTAATGGCTAACGCTAATGAGCTAGTCAATGTAGAGCTGGATGAAGAGTGAAAAGGGAATGTAGCTGTACATGCATGCATTTACGAGTTTACAGTAGCTTTATGCCAAAAGAGTTCCGACAGGTTTGTACAAGTTATATTGAAGGCTTTTTAAGACAAGTTAGAACAGAATTTAATGCCCATTTCACAAAGTACACTGGCAAATATATGCGACTCCTAGACTTGGGAAAATATATTTATCAACATCAGCAGTGACTGAATATTACAAACATACGATACACAGACCTGAATGTTCTGTGATCATTTCTCACCATGGGCTGCACAGTTAATTATAACTGGTTCCTATTTTCAATACAAGTTGTTGGGTTGGAACAGGTGGAACCGATTAGACTAATGTGAGTTTCTTTCTAGTCTACACATTTAACACACATTTAAACACAACACAGTGAACACGCTTATGGCAACAGAACTTAACCCCTTGATTCCTGAATTTATTTCCAATTACGGAAAAAAAAAAAAATAATCACTTGTTTTTGCTTTCAAGTTGAGAGTATTTTGGTTGCATTTTGGACGGGGGGTGTTTGATTTGAATTTGCGACAATCGGCGTCAAGGGGTTAAGATAAATATGAAGGTGGGACGAACAGGTGCAGAGTAAACTAATCACAGATAAGACGGACGTGATGGTTTTGTCACAGAAACTTGAGAATACAGGGTGTAATCTGTAATGCAATCCTTATTTTAGTGTCAAGTAAACAACAGACAACAGTTTTAAAGAGATTTGATTCGCGACAAAAAGAAGGCGATGCATATGATGCACTGTGAAACACCTGCCCCCAAGACTTGTGATTGGTTTGGTATAGAATAGATCGTGTATATTTCACAAGAACTGGACAAATTCCTGACTGTTTTCTCAGTATTGAATACACTGAGAAAACTGGATGGCTGGCCAGGCTAACTAACTTTTTTCAGGTATTAGATGCAGATTTGTAAATGGAACACTTTTTTTTTTAAGACCCTGCTGGAAACCTGGTCAAAATGTGATCCTTGTCAATTGATCTATATTTAGCCACTTGCTGCTGATAAAAAGTGGGCAGTTAAATATAATACGAAGAAATAATAAAATATAATACAAAGAAATGCCCAGAAAAGTGAAGAAAATCAAATCTCCACTCTGCTTTGTTTCCACCATTACAGAAGTCTTTTATATACACATTAAAATAGTACAAATATAACTGTAAGTGATGAGATAAAGGAACTTTAAGACGAAACATTTAGTGAATACGGTAGACAGGCAGACTGCATCCTCATGCTGCTGTCCTACCTGAGCAGCAGCCAGCGCACTCTTGTGGTCTTCCAGAGTCAGTGCGAGGTGGTCGTGGGCTGCCTTCAGGTCCTGATGCTGAATCTGAGCACACGCACAAAACCAATGACAAGGAATGAACCCTTACTCCCCAAATGTGTAGTTTAACACACTCCAGATTGGACTGATGATTCTAAAATAAGGATAAAACATCTAAAGCAAGGAGGTAGAAATATGAAGCTACTCTGTTTGTAAATGAAGCAGACTAACATTTATGGCAATGAGCAGAAAACTGTATAAATAAAATGACTCCTTTCTCACCTGTGCATCTTGCAGCTGTGTGTGAATGTCATGGTGAGCTTTCCTCAGTTGTTTATTTTCCTCTCTTAGGTTATATGCATTTTCTAAAATTACAGACAGAAACATATTCAAAGAAAGCATAGCGCCTTGAGATCTAAGAACACGTACCTGAAAAAAATAGACATGCAGTATTTTATCATGTCAGAAGATGGAGACAAAGGAAGAGCAACGATGACACCGCGTGCACAATAGCTCTGAAAAGTGGATGCACACTTTGCAACTGTCAAATTATTTTTCTGCAACGGTATGACATGTACTGACATGTTGTGAAAGGCTCTACTCGCTTGAGGTGTACTCTGTTGCCATTGTTTGCAAAATACTCCATTATACGTTTGTTTTGTGGAACAGAAGTTTGTGCAAATAAATTGTACAATATCTGCTTTATGCTAGTGCGTCTAATGCAGCTGCTTGAAAAGTTACTGTCTCTTCATCTATGCACATATGCAGATTTATATCCACGCAACCAACCCAAGAGCTCAAAAAGCAGAAGATAACTGATACAAAATAAGTGTTCGTTGAGTATGCTCAAATTGTCTGCATGTCCATATTTACCCTTAAGTTGGGAGATTTCCATTTCTTTGGCTTGATGCAGTTTGTCGTAGCGGTCCCTGTGTTCGTCCAGGAGCCGGCTATGGTCCTCACCCTCGATTTGATGCTTCTCCTGCAGATCGTAATACTGCTTCTTCAGGTCCTCGTGTTGGTTCTGACATAAAAACCTATGTCATTATACTGCATGCTACTTTACACATTGTAATATCAACAATTGCACAGTGCAAGACTGAAAAACACCATTCAACACACATGATCTGATGATAAAGTGGAAGAATGTGGGGTGGTAAGGGGAGCCAAGAGGGGCAATATGAGGATGTTTATGTCAAATTCCATACCTTTAGCATCTGGTGTTGCACTTGTAGAGAATTTAATCTGTTGTTGGAGTCCTGCTGTTTGAGAATGAACAAAAATGATGAGAAAAAAGCCAATAAAACCAAAAAAACTCTAACAAGTACTGAATTGAAAAAGAAAACGTACCTTCTCCTTGTTTAGTGACTGTTGTGCTTCAAGTTTATAAACCAGATAATCTAGAAAACACATAGATTAAAAAAAAAAAAAAGATCAAACTGTTGCAAGACATTTATGAGGTTTTAATAACATACAGCTCGACAGTATTTTTCTCACCTTCTTTGGCTTTTTTATGTTCTAACCTTTCCTTCTGAAGAGACTTTTCCAACCTGGAGCGATGTTCATATACCACTGAACATGTAAAAACAGACATGATAGAGAGAGGAAGCAGAGGGTTAGTGTCTGGACTTACTCACGGTTAAGTGGAAGCAAAGCTAAACAGAGGAAAAACTAATACAAAGGTTTACACGAGCGTGAATTAACTCTTCAAAGGTCACTGAACAAAAGCAGACAGGAGAACAATGTGCATCTGATGGTTGATATGAGGTGATATTTATTCAGTCAATCACAGCTCCACACCTCGACACATTGCTGAGGTATTCCTCACCACACTGCGATTCAAAGAGAGTGTATTTACAAAAAAAAACAACCTTCACAGACCTCACATGTTCCTGCTGAGCTGTGTAGTATGCTTTTCCTTGACTTAACATCTTAAATGGTAAATAATTTTCAGATACAACAGTGAAAAAAGCCTTTTCATGTCCTGAAAGCTCCTGTTTACATCTTCATTTTGACTCCTGAGATCCTGCGTTCTGCCCTCACACAGGTCCCCCGTTAATTCCCTCCATTTATCACTTTGATCAGATTTAAGATTAAATGAAATGACAATAATCCCTGTGGGAAATAACGATCACTGAAGCAGCAGGACAGAGGACAGAGATAAAAGAGCGGCGGATAGTGAGGCTGATAACCCATGTCGTAACAACAGAAACAAACACATTCAAGCAACAAATGATGGATGATGCACAGATTAGATGAACATGCATAATTAACAAGAGTTCAAATTAAAAATAATGACTTGAAAGGGAAATAACAATATTGTTTTTTTCAATAGGCTTGTTTAACTGAAACAAACAAATGCTCTGGGAATTAATTAATTTATTATTAGATTTACTCCAAGACACTTAAAGAATTAATCTAAAAATAATTAATTCGAAAAACAAACAGAGCACAAATAAAACCATTCATGAGTGGACTGGTTTGTAAATATACTTTTAAAATGAGTCACCAATACAACAGTGTTGTAATACATTTCAAGTGTGTACAGGACACAAACTAAAGCTACGTTCACACTGTAGACAAAAGTAGTACAAATCCGACTTTTTTGTTCATATCTGATGTTTTCTGATGATCTGAACAACACATATCCAATTTTTCAAGGTTGTAGTCATTACTTGAATGTTTCAAATAATGATTATGGGATTATTAGTATACACTTAAACTTACACTGACAATTTTTAAAGGGAGATGGATCGGAGAAGGGAAAAAAGGAGCGATGTTAGCCGACCCCTGTGACAGAAATAAATATGTGGCTATAAGAAAGTGGATAACTATAAAAGTGGACATGAAATTCAAAGCAATAAAGATTTAAATAAATAAATCTGAACATCAAACTAAGCAATTCATTAATCTGGGTATCTGCGGATTTGCAGAAGCTGAATTTACTGCTTTTTGAGACATACTTCAAAGAATGATCCCTGACCTCACGACAAGAACAGCACAAACAATTACAAACATCTGATGTGCTGAATGAAACTTGGTATAAAGCAACAGGAAATTAATGCAAAAAACCTCATATTGTCTAAACAAAAGGGTGCAAGACATTTTAAGGGCACACTAAAAACTACCATTTTGGTTATAAGTTTTTTTCCCCCAGAAACTGGTGTTTTTACTGCTGTGCACACTTCACATATATCAGATTGGATCTAAATACAGAGAGTGAGAAATGCATATGTGTGGATATTAGAACTTTACAAACCTAATGTTGGCATAATGCCTTTGCACAGTACTATATATGCCGTTAATTCACTCATACATTTTTCCATTTCATAATACATGTAAAATGACTATTACACACTTTCACACAAACATGTTGCTAATAATCCGGACTCTTTTCACATGGTGCAAAATTACAAAACTGAGGAAACTCAAAACGGTTACTGGTCTTAACTTTCAGTCTCTGCTGGTTTACGTCTCTTGTCGTGGTCTGAGCCAGCCTGTGTCTCACCTATCTTAAAAAAAAAAAAAAACTGGACCTTGAATAATAAGTCTTCTCTTCTCACTTTTTCCTCACTCTGAATTTCCTGCCTTGGGGTTGGAGGGGGGGGGGGGGGGCCTTCAAAATGATAA
>JAQQZY010000006.1:16189633-16200087 GCA_030068375.1 Ostorhinchus rueppellii | reverse complement strand
GGATCGCCCGGGAATCGAACCCGGGTCCTTCTTGCTGTGAGGCGCGTGTGCTAACCACTGCACCACCGTGTCGCCCAAGTGCACAATAAGTGAACAATATTACATCTTAGTTTAACATTTATGTGAATCACAACTTACGGATCACAGTGGATCTACAAATACACAAAACATTAAATAACAGGCAAAATATTATTAAAATTCCACATACTTCTATTAAGAGATTTCAGGTTAGTCACTTTTTTCCCCCCTTTTTTTAATAAAAGGCTTGTCTGTAAATGTAAACATTTTTTTTTTTTTTTTTTAAACAGTTTTCATTATTCATAGCTTATTATGATTTTACTGGTCTGGTCTAGTTCAGATTGAATTGACCTAAAATGACTTGAACAGCCTTGATTGTTGATATCTTCAGTTTAATTTTTACATTTCACAAATTGATCCCAATGGTCAGATTGAACCCTTTGGTGGGCCAGATTTGGCCCATGGGCCCCATGTTTGACACCTGTGTTTTAAAGGATACTTTGTAGATCGGTTTGTAAACATTTTCTTCCTATAATGCAACTTTTTTCACTGTTAATATTTTACAGCTGCTGCCCACTTTAGATCATATTGGGCTGAATGTGGCCCCTGAACTTAAATGGGTTTGGCACCTCTAATTTACTCTGTCTGTTTCTGTTTCTGTCTCCTTCTGTCTATTTTCCCCTTCAGCTGATATTCTGAAACATTTGCCATCTTGTGATTTCTTTGTCTGAGCCTCCAACTATCAACTACCTTCATCTCTTGCTGTGTTTTTATCCTTGTCATGTTGAATCTACAGATGCACAAATGCTTTCCTTACCCTTCCACTGAAACTCCCACAGAGACGAGTGAAGATGTACTCAAGAACATACTGTGTGTGTGTGTGTGTGTGTGTGTGTGGGGGGGGGTTGTTTACCACCCGTATATGTGCACATAGGATTCTGGCTCTTGAAGGCATCTTGAGTGTTTTTTTCAGGCTGTTAGATCTGAGCTAAATCTGACATTAAAGTAACTTGACCTAATAAGATAAATTAAAAAAAGGCAGATGGTACAGATGAATAAATCTGTACAGTTTTACATCAGGAACCTGCTTGGGAGGTTAAAATGATGGGGACAGTCAACACTAGCCACAGTATGTTTAATATCATTTCACTAAAGCGGTCAGATACAGATACATGAGAGCTTTAGTCATATATGTGTTTATTTACACAAATAAGCTGCATCACATACATGTCATGATAACGTGATGCACTGGACTGGAGATGAGTAGATGATTACCTACAGAATGATGAAGGTGCTTTGTCTACATCGCCATCATGTGGCTGAATGTGGTGCGACAGATCCTGATGTAATGAATATGAACATGAACACCTTCAGTCCTGATTAGATGATCATAATAAATGTGGTTTTTTTTTTTTATGTATTTGTGTGACAGTCGTGTAAATAGTCAATAAAGGTGCTAGTAACATTTCGTGAATGTACCACAGTAAATAAAAATTCTACTTCTAACACCTGAATCAAGAATTTAAGTATTATCAGCAAAATGATCTTGTTTTTGTTATTTTTATTATTTTTTTTTTTCTATTTTTTTTTTTTTTTCAATATTTTTGCCAGGTTGAGACACTGTGGAGAAATAACTAAGCAAACAAAGAAGAAAACAAAATAGGAAATGGTAAACATCATCACACGACAGTCAAATATGCAAGAAAGAAAGAAGAAAGGATAAAGAAAATATCCCATCATCAGTATTAATAACAGTGATACTAAACAGAACTAAAAAATAAATAAATAAATAATGGGAAGATAAATAAAGAGTCAGTTAAGACAATGACAAACTTTCTGATTTATATTATTGTATTAAATAATAAATTGATACATGAATGTATTATTATTATTGAGAAAATCATCTTGCATACTTATAAAAAAGCATTGATGAAAATACTAAACTACGACTACAACAACAATACTACTACTACTACTACTACTAAATAATAATAATAATAATAATAATAATAATAATAATAATAATAATCTCACAAAATTGTATAAATCTCTTGCCACAAGCATGTTCTGTATCATTAAAAGGTTTATTCTCTATATTTTTGCCATTTTAGGTATTTTTATTGAACAAATGACACTAACTCACTAAAGCACAAGTCATCATAAAGTCCATACATGCACTGAGGATTATTTACATTCTTTTAGTCCAGGGGTTATCAATTATGAGCGAAGGAGGTCTGGACAGAGAAAATGTCCTCATGTATGGGTCAGCAGTGTCAACATGTTTCAGTTGGATTATAATTTAATTATACATTAATTACTGTATTTAGTAGCGTTGCCATTCTGTCAACATCTGCACCGTGTGACGTTAAGGACTCAAATCAAGCAAAGAAAGCTATAATTCAATGTAATTTCAGCAATATTTTTGTATATTTTTATATATTAATATTTTTAATTTGATCTGTAGAGCAGAAGGGTTAACTTATATGGACATTTTATGGATTTTGTGATGTTCTCTTTGTTGAATTATTGCCTGCACTGTTGCATGTTTTACACACCATCTCTTCTATTGTCACAAAATCCAATAGATTGTGTCTACTTTTTTTCTGTTTCTGCTGTAAATCAACCTAAATGTGGACCTTTAAACAATTTGTAGACAAAAATGCAGATTTATGTTTGTGATGTAATATCACAGGCTGATACTGTGATAATGACTGTGTTTCTATTTATTGTGCAGACTGTTACTATGCACAGAGGCTGACGGTGCAGGCTTATGTTGCAACACAGTTGTTTTAGTCTGGCCTGTTGAGGGTGCTAGTGCATTTCTAATCTCCATCCTTGTTTCCAGTTGTGGCTTAGATTTAAAAAAAAAAAAAAAAAAAAAAAAAAAAAGGCATAAATTCACCTGAGTTAAAAAGTCAGTGCCAGCAAATTGTAGTTTTAACTCAATATTTAACCCAAAACATAGATGTTCAGCGAAAAAAAAAAAAAAAAAAAAAAACAGACACAAGGCCTGAGATTTTTGTCTTCATTATACGTTCTTTGTGTCCCCTCAGAACTACAGCTGTCCATCGGTTATGGTGCTCGCCGTCCCAGTTGCCGTGAGATTCCTGCAAAGAGGAAACAAGGAGCTGAGCAGGAACATGTCCAGTTATCTCTCACTGGCTGCAATAGCCAAGGCCGATCTGCTGGCTGAACACACCGAGGCCATAACACTCAGTGTGCTCGGAGGTAGGACACACACATAAGCAAACGCATGCATCCTGTATCTGGATTGAACATATATAAGCTCTGTTTCGATTAAGACGGATCTCAATTAAGTGTGTGTGGAGGTGTGGATTCTGTAGCTTGCGGACATTATAGAAAAATATTTGCTGACATTTTTGTAGTTGTTCATTTGAGGCTTCGGAGCAGACCTGTAACAATGGGATAAACGGTTTTACTGGAGTGGAAAAAGGAATGACTGCTGTAATCAGTAGTGGTTGTAGAAAACCACATTCTTAGCCTATAATGGCCCACTGTAAATAATACTGTAATGACGGCTTTCTGAGGATTATAGTGATAGTAAATACCAGCTGCAATAAATCATCTATTCCCTCATGGTGCTTTCATGCAGCGGGGAAACTTAGTGCAAGTTCTAACAATTTGGGAGACAATTGGCTTTTTGTTTTGTGCACTTGTTTTCAAGCTCTTTCTTTGCTTTTTTTTTTTTTGCCCTTTTAACCTTAACAGGAGCTGTTGAAGCTCATTAGTATTGTACGGTTTCCTGAGGGGTTAGCAATGCCTGATGGAGATATGTTTACCCCTCAGGCTCTCACACACACACACACACACACACACACATAGACGTGAACAGGTTGCTTTAATCTGGGGGGATGGTATGAAGGTGTTCAGTTCAGAGTGCAAGAATTTACTTTCTTCACTAATAATTCAGCCCCAAACACTTGAGTCTTCAGATGTTTTTTTTCTTGCAGGTGTGTGTTATATGGACCGATCCAAACCATTATCAACATGTTTAACTAACACTTCACTCATGCCATCACGTGGAATTAATCACCTCACGCAGCACCGGTGGGATGCACCCACCGTGGGGATGTTCCTCTGAGCTCGGCACATGAAACGGCTTAGCTCGGCGCTGTCTGGTTCATTTTAAGAGTCAGGTTTATCCAGAAGTGTCAGAGAGATGAAAAAAGCAGTGGGTGAAAATAGAGACAAGTGTCCCAGCTAATGAGAGAATGGAGTCGGGCATTTTTCTATTTAGAGTAGATGAGCAGAAAGGAGGATAAGGTGGCATGTAGAAATGGAAAGTTGCCATATTCACATAATTCTCATAATTTTTGTACATGTGCGTTTTGTTGCACGCAGTAGAAGCCATGATGCTGCAAATGTACAGTTTACAGATGCAGAGAGGCCGTTCTTTATAGTTCATCTGTTGCATCTGCCTTCTGGGCCTTTAACCCTTAGGGCTCTGGGACAAAGGGGCCGGTGGTGATTTATTATATTTATTTGGGTAATATAATACCTCGGTACATATTTTACAACTGCAGGGAGGCACTACTTTTTTGTTATTTTGTGCGAGTTGGCTTTGGAGGGTTTGACCCGATGAGGGCTCAGGGATAGTTGCCTCTGGTGATTTTCCCTTTTTATTTGGGTAATGTAATATGTCAGCATTTAGTATTCTGGATTTCATTTTCATTATGTTTTTCTTGTGCTTTGTGACAAAGTCAAACTCAGTGCATTTGATCAAGTGGAGGGGGTAATAAAGAAGGCCCACTTTGGTTGTATCAGTATCTCAATTTAATGTGTTTCATTTTAACATTTACACGTTTTAGTCCACAGTAATTATTGGCTGGTGCGTGCAGGGCAAGTGTTGTGTTTCAGTATGTTTTGGAGACATTTCATTTACTTAAAAGTTATGGTTAGTGCAGGGGTTAGCCTCAGGTCTCCAGGAAATTACTTTAAGTCTAACCTTAAAACAACTATTAACCCTCAAAGTAATGATTTACATCAAGAGGACATGGATTTCCCCATAAATGACTGGGTAAATAGATTTGTACTACCATAATGTAAGAAATTCACTCCACAAAACTCAAAGGAGGGGGTTTATAATAGTATGTTTAGATTGATTTTTCCTCAGGCAGCTTTTTAATGTTTTAACGCAGTATCAAATTGTTCCCCCTCTCGAGGCTAATCTTCAGTTTCACCCTCATGTTTCTTTTTAACAAGCCTATACCCTATGGTCCTATGAAAACTCGGCATAAACACAACGGAACATAAACATAAGAAGACAAACACACATCTGCATGCCAAAACACGCAGACACACACATACAGCTCAGAGGACCAATAACAGATTAGCTTTTTTTCCCCCCTCCCAGCAGCCCTCTGTTCAGGAAGTGAGGTGATGTAATGGGGGTTTTGTTAGAGTTGATGATGGGGTTCTTATGAGTTGGCAACACAAGAAAGACAAATGGATGGGCTGAATATGTGTGTGTGTGTGTGTGTGTGTGTGTGTGTGTGTGTGTGTTTTTAAAGGTCATATCTGTTTCGTCACTTTGAGCTTTTTGCATTCTGTCAGGTTAGAGCTCTTTTTTTTTGTTTTGTTTGGAAGTTAGGAATATTTTCAATCGGCTACGTATCAGTTTATAGATACCGAGCTTTACGAGGCTGCCTGTGTGTGATTACAGGAAGCTAACAGCAGGACTCGGTGTGAATGTTTTACAGCCTGCTACAGTCGGTCACAACAGAGCACGGTCATTATCACACATCACACACAGGTTAGCGCCCACACTTACAAACATGTGGCACTGCTGCGACCACATGTGGAGCTCCTTCCTTTGAGTAAAACCCGATCTGAAGGTAATCATAACGTTTGGAATGCGTAATCTGTCAGTACAGTATCCTTTTTGTCCTGCTGTGCAACATCTGTAGGTGGTGTACTCTGCTTTGTGAGATAGCGCGAGAAGAGTTTGGAGTGGGTTGCTTGCTGGATGGGAGGGGATGTAAAGTGAAAGGTGTTTGTTTCCATTTCGTAACAGGTCACAGCTACAGAAAAAGTCCAAACTATGTGGAGGTTGTTGCTGCAGGTGGAAGCTGTTATGTTTCACCAACGGGCCTCATACCTGGATGTGTCCCCTCTCTACGTAGACCACATAGTTTATAATGTTTAGTCTGAGTGTACGCAGCAGTCTGATTAACCCCTCAATGCCGACTGTCGCGAATTCGCATCAAACCACTTCTGCTCCAAATGAATTGAATTGACCATGCTGGCTTTAACCCCTTGACGCCTGAATTTATTTTCATACAATAATTAGAAATAAATTCAGGCGTCAAGGGGTTAAGATGCAAACTCTGCACTCATGATTACTGCAGAATTTTAACATTTCCTGAGTCACATGTTACAGCAGTGATAACTTCACTGGGTTGTTGTGCAAAAATACCTGAATGTTAGTAACAATGCCAGAATTATTATAATTCACATGAGAAAACAAAGCTGTGCAACTGGTACAAAAATGTTATTAGTTTATATTTATAATTGAGAGTGAATGGTTGTTTGTCTTTATATATCAGCGCTGATGATCTGGTGACATGTCCAGGGTGTACCCCGCCTTCACCTGTTGTTTCTGGGATAGGCTCCATCATGATGGATGGATGGATGGGTAGGTAGATAAATAGGTAGGTAGGTAGATGGGTGGGTGGATGGATGGACTTTATTGATCCCAACCAGGGAAATTCTGGTGTTCCAGCAGCAACATTACAAACATAATAAAGTTAAAATAAAATACAGTGAAGACTAAATACATACAATAAAGGCTAACCTAAGAAAATGAGATATGAAATATACAGATGGAATTGAAGTATATGCATGGTTATATGGAGAAGGAGAGTTAGCATGAACTAAAAATACAGTGTGAATGTATTTTAACCTAACTCAGGGGTGGGCAATTAATTTTCCTATGGGGCGACATGAGAAACTTTGACAGTTGTTAAGGGCCAGATCAATACACTTGCAGCTTTGTTCATGATGTATATCTCTCTATATATACTTTATTTTAATATAAAAACAGTAAATGCAACAATAAAATGATAAATGAAAATATGGAACACAGAATACAACTATTTAATGAATATTCACAAGAACATTTTTGAAAATGTACAAAACCAGCTCCACATTAACTTAACATGAAACCTATAAATGCATCCAGCTTTGTTTGTTTGTCTCCGTTCCTTTTCTTTTTTTTTCCTTTACCTCTGACTTCAGCAAAGAAATACTTAAAGTCCATGTGTTGTTAAAAACTCTGCATTCTTTCTTTTTTGGCATTAGCTGACATCTTCATGGGCTGAAACTGACCAACAAACCAATCAGTGCATCAGCCTTATGCTAAGTACAGAAAGTAACATTAATTTAGCAGATCCTTCAAAATAAAAGCAGTGGCGTTATATTGGTTGCATCTATTGACTTTTAATTTCCTGATGACCTCATGTGGGCCAGTTAGGGTCAACTACTGGGCCGCATGCCCAGGTCTGACCTAACTTAATGACATGAATGACATACGTCAAATTATCTGAGCTTAAAAAAGGTGAAAAAAGCAATGACAAGGAAAATGACAAATCCAGTTGCAAACAGACTTTTCAGTAAATAAATTTTATTCATAACTCACTCACCACTCAACCAGTCATGCTATGCACAATACATTTATGTACAAAATACATTCAGTTCATCAACAAGAACGACATAATCCATTTACAGTACAATACACGACAACTTAGTTAATAAAAGATTGGGTTGTGTAAACATTGTCCTCAGTTTCTTTGATCAAATTCCATACAGTTTCCATTTCACATGAAAAATAGAACATATTCATTCTTAATACTTATTAAAAACAAAGACACATTTATTACCCTACAATTAAAACAGAACTACTGAAAAATACCAAAGCAGACATGAAATAAAATAACTCATGTCAATGTAAACACTTTTAAGAATACAAGAAAATATAGGAAGGTAAATGCTTTAAAAGCCTTTCTAATTTCAACAAATGTGTTAAAATAATAAGTTGCTTAAATCATTTATACAACATTTGAAGCTTTTAAAGAAGTTCCTATTCGGCTTAAAAGGAAGAAGTACAGCAGTTTTCAGTCCAACGTGTTTTAAACATTATATTGTGTGTTGTACATTACATTACAACACACTAACAAAAAACAAACATTACTTCACTGGTACCCTCTGTGTCTACAGTATTTCGAAATGGATAGGTTAAACATTTTTGTTATAACTGTAACAATTCCATTGGTTTTCACCATTCGAAATACAAAGGGGTCATTTACAAGTTGATAAAGATAGAGGAAAAAGATATTACCATGTTTAAAAAAAACAAAAAAAAACAAAAACCCTCTTCTGTACAAGATAATTCCTTGTAATTGTCCGTGACCACTTTTTTTTTTTTCCCCTTTTCCCGCATGGCTGGCCGGTGATTACTCCTGTTTACTGGCTCAGAACCCACTTTAACAATAGATGCTCTGTTTTCTTTAAGTCTAATTAAGTGCATGCAGCACGTTCTGTGCCACAATACAACTTCTCTAGTCTGATTATGAGTGCGCATGAGTTATATGGCATCGATTCAATAGAAATTATTACAAAAATAAACTTGAGTCTCTCACAGCATTGACTTCCTCTCATTTGTGTGCATCATTTCCAGCAGAGTTCACTGCACTGTTAGTGTTCATGATGAGCAATGAAGGTGATGAAGGAAATGACACTAATTAGACTATTGAATTGTAGGAGACAGGATGTTATATCGGTAATGATGTTTTCTTCAGGTTTAGCGTGGAAGCTTATTACGATGTTGCTAATATTTGTGATGATGATTACTATGATGGTGCTGATGAAAATTTCCACCTTGAAGATTGTGTTAGTTGGTGAACTGAGCGCCTCCATGTGGCAACATCTCCGTCACGCCCCACGCCACCAGGTTCCCCCTCTGCTCACAGCCCTGGCCGTCCTGCAAAGCAAGCTGGAACATCTCATCCTCAGACAGCACCCTGTTCCACATGTTCACTCCTGTCATCTTTCCTGCAAATGCCAGCTTATGATCGAAGCTTGCCTCGAACCCTGGCATCCCACGGCCGCTACTGGAACTCTGAGGGCAGCAGCCGTTCCTCTCCTGTCCCAGCTGGAGCGAACCTCCATCAGGTATGACGTGTTCCTCAGCCACGCCGGGTGTGAAGGCGACCCGTTTACCACCCGCCCACAAGCTCGCCAGGCCATGCTCTGAGTTCCAGGCTCCGCATAAGTGGATCCATTTCGATGGATTCCTAGGATTCATCACATTTTGCGCCTCCACCAGGTGAGCCTCTCCTCCGACGGTGAACAGGGCTGAGGTTTGGCTGAGCAGCAGCTGGATCTCGTACGGGTTCCGTCGATTTCCATATGAGAAGAGTACAGTTTTGTTGGAGACGACGGTCGGCTTCACCCACATGCAGACGGTGAAGGAGGTCAGAGATAGAGGAACATCAGGGATGACGGAGGTGAAGATTCGACTGGAACGCATGGGGAAGAGAAGGGCCATCTCACAACCTGTGAACAACAAGACCATAGAACAGTCAAAACTTTTAATGTAGAACTGGTGACGTTTTTATGTGCATTTTAGACGTAGAAATGGAAACACGATACTACACCAACATGAACTGAATAATGATCGAATCAGGACGCACTCATTCTGAGATACTGGACCATTTTTAGGACTGATTACTGTACATCATAATATTGTTAAAAGCAGGAGTTCCATATCATTAGCCACATTTGACAGTCATAGTTTTGGTCAAATTGTGATATCTGCGTAACTTTAACTCTGCTAATAAATTTCTCATCATTGACTATTAGATGAAAAAATTTGACTTTGGCAATTACACTATAAAGCCAATGATATTTATTCACTGCACTGTGATGTTAGATGAAGTAAGCAAATGAGTCTTAACTCCATGCCAAGTGCCAGTCTTGACGCACACTATTTGCATTCAAAGTTTGTTCAACAAAAAGTTTCAATGGCATCATTTCCTGTTTCAGTGTCACATGGTTCTTCCGCTGCCCCGCCCTTTACTGGTGGCAGATCCTATTCTATTCATTCCAATGGGAAAAGTGAATGTGATTTACTGATTTCAGGTGATTCTTTGACCCCAAAGTCGCCAAGTAGAAGCTGGACCCATCCTTTACATTTCTGATATTAAAATGATGTTTCTCAGAATCACAGATCAGGAGCAAAAGGACTTTGTTTGTGTCTTATTAACACAAATCCCCTCTGAAGGCGGCAAAAAGCAAAAAAATAAAGCAAATAATGAATATGATAAAACACTGTTAGTTACCTATATTCATTCATTCATTCATCTTCTATACCCGCTTAATCCTCATTAGGGTCACGGGGGTCGCATGGAGCCTATCCC
>JAQQZY010000006.1:16077528-16098474 GCA_030068375.1 Ostorhinchus rueppellii | reverse complement strand
CAACGCGACTGTGGGGAGATTTTTAAGCCAAATGGTAAAATATGTGCCAAAAAAGATCTCCCACCCCACCTTTAATATTCAGTATATTTGGGGTAATTTTTCATAAATATTCTGTTAATGGTCAGCCTGTTAATCAGTATATTGTGGTGAAATCCATGTGACAGTTACACGCCTTTATCAAAGCTATTATTCCTTTACTTATAATCACAGGTCAACTGTAGAACACAGTTCAGTGGCATAACTCCTTTATTACTCAATAAAAATTGGACATGAACACGTGCAGACTAAAAACCAGTGTAATAAATTGACAACCCTAAAACATTTTTCAATCAAGTCTGCATCCCCTGCTGTAAAAAAAAAAAAGTCTAATCAGCTTTTCTTGAAACTGTACAAAACACAGCTTTAGTTACGTACAATGTCCAAAACAAAAAGATGATAAAGCACTCGCCCAACAATCCCTTAATGTGCAAACATAGATCTTTCCTGAATGTCCGTTTTTATTTTTACATTTATCCATTCAACCTTTCCACTGAACAGTTTGCTTTTATAAATCAAAGCGTTCACATTATGTCAGTGGACATCGATCCGTCTTTACACTGTAAATAAGTTTCTTTTTCTCCTCCAAGTCCATAACTTTATATGTAAAACCAGGAGTATAAGGGTGGGCTACAGGGGTAGTGTGGATTTGGAAAGGATGGTATGATGAAAAAGAAGAGGAAAAAAGGAAAGGGTTGAGGACATAATGACCGGTCTGGAGCTGATGTTTCAGTTTTGTAGGAGTTGAACCTGCTTTCCCACACCGCTGATCACATCTGACCCACAGTGTGGAGGACTCTGCAGGTCTGGTACTGCACAGACCACCTCACCCCTGACCACTCCCAACTGACCCAAAAACATTCCACTCCTATCACTGACACCTGTACCAGCAGAAGCTACAAATCAAATCTGGAAAATTCATTTTTTTTATTTTATTTTTTTTTAAATAAAGGTGCCATAAACGTCAGGAGTTCAGTCAAATACCTTTTAAGGGACAAATGTTTATTTCAGACATTATATGTCTAGAAACAACAAAACTGGAGTTCACAGGCAGCTTCAAGAGTGACTGATACATGTGAAAACTGTTTTACTGGTGTGTATTAATAAAACATTGCTGAACTTGGCCTTGACACGCTTATGTGCCAGATTTCATCAGATCAATTCATTGCCTACAGATGTCACCTGACAGGTGGTGGGGTTATAGGCTGTGGGTATTTGACAGCAATGTGTGTATTTTTCTTACAATAAAAGGTACCAGATGTGATTCTGTGCGCCTCCTGTTAATGCCGGACATCAGCCCCAGAGCCCGTCTACTGGTGTGACTCAGCGCCGGTGGCGACTGTGTCCTGAGTGGCCGCTGCTGCTGTGGTGTTTGCTCTTGTGGCTGCGCTCCCTGTCTCTGTCCCTTTCGTAAGATCGAGACCTCTCCCTGTCCCTCCTGTCGCCTCGGTGACCGCCGCCTCGGTCGTGTTTGTGTTTCTTTGATGACAGGTCGAAGGAGCTGCGGTCTCTGTCCCTCTCCCGCTCCCTCTCTCGTTCCCGGTCGCGGTCCATTTTGATCGGAGTGCGGGACCGCGTTCGAGAGCGAGACCGTTTCCTCTTGTGGCTCGATCCTCCGCCTCCGCTATTGCTGTGCCGTCCACTGGTCTTGGAGTCGCTATTGCCGTGGTGACTGCTCTTGGACTTGAGATGGGGAAGGAGAGGGGAAGGCTGATGTCGCCGTGGTGATGGACTGCGACTGTGAGAGCGAGAACGTGAACGAGAACTGTAGGTCCCTGAGCGACTGCGTCTGCTGTTGTAACTGTGGAAACACACGTCAGCATTAGACAATGAACACATCCAAACTGTGTGTTGTGCAAGTCAGATATATTTTAGTGCGCTTACTGTCTGCGAGGAGACCGGGATCTAGATCTAGAACGTGTTCTTGAACGAGATCGACTTCCACTTCTACTGTTTCTTCCAATCTTGACCTCTTTCCTCAATCTGTAAGGACACAAACACAATTGTCAAGATATATACAACAGAGACATGGATGAAAAGGAATATTATTTTGCTCCCATCACATATTCCTAGTTTGACTTTGTCCCAGAAAACGGAATTATTAATGAGATTGATTGATCTTAGAAAATAGGTCAATATTAAAATGGTGGCTGTTAACATGCTATTGGTTTGTTTTACATCACATTCAAAGTGCTCTTTGTGTAAATCCAAAGTCATGGAATATACAGAACAAACCCAGCTTAAGACATGTTCTTTGTGATAGAATGGTTTAGCGAGTTTTTTTCTTTACCTGTAACTATGGGATTTAAGTGTGATTTGTTTACTTGTACTTTGCTTTACCTTATTGCAATATTAGTACCTAAATAACTGAACTTTTCCTGATCAACGCCTACTTTTATGTGCAAGACGTGTGTTCATTTCCTTACCCATTGTGTGGACTCTTAGAAACTTGTGTGCGACTATCGGGCTCCTTTTTAACCAGTTTGAGGGTCTGGGGGTTGGGCGATTTCTCTTCCACCTTGACGACATTTGGAGATGAAGGCTTAGAAGCAGGGGAAAAGCCGCCGAGCGTGGACAGAGCAGGAGTTCCATCTGGATTTAGGCCTTTAGCTTTCAACTTTGCCTCAGCCAAGAACACCTTTCTCCTCTCCACTTCTTTTTCCAACTGCTCATAGTTGGGCTGTGGAGAAATTCAACTTATTAATTCCTCTTGCATCCAAACGGTGAAATGGTGTGTATGAGCAAGAACTTAAAAATGCCTGGAGGATCTGAGATAACGCCTAGATCTACACTTAAGATGTGAATAAAAGTTAATTCAGTTGTACAAAGGAAGCTTTTCGTGCAAGTCAGTCTGCAACTGTGTGCACATTACCTTCTTCCTGGAGTAGAGTCTCAGTGTGGTGATGCAGATCTCCTTGATTTCATCTTCACTGATTCCAAACAGCAGGAACCAGTGAGGTCTGGAGGGCAGCGGTATCTGAGGGAAAAAACAGGTTTCAAATTAGTTGCATTATAAATCTTTGGATGCCATAAGGCTTTGTGTGCTGAGAGTTCATGAATATGAGGTCAGGTCCTGTTCTCTTACCTGCAGCGCCCGGGCAGCGAGGTATATACAGGCACAGGCGATCGTCTCCGCTTGGAACCGTACAAAAACGTTTGTCCTCAGGCTGTCATTCATGTAGTTCCTACAATTAAAAAACACACACATAGAAACAAAACATAGCATCTTCTCTACACAAGGTCTAATGTCACTCAGGCACACACCAACTTAGAAGAGAAGTTTTTACTAAGAGATAATCAACTGTCAAGAGGATATTTTCCATCTAACTCTTAGAAATCATCCTCAAACAGAAGCTAGTGTTGAGAATTTTGTCATTAACACTAAAAATTAATAAAAATAGTAGTCTTACCGTTAGTCAAGGATTACATTTTTCCCTTGAACTGATTATCTTGGAATTCTACATGTTTACTTAAAGCTAGTAGGTTTAACTTTGTCCATTTCTCTCTGGGGTATCCATGGAAGTGTCATATTTGACAAGTAAAGCATGTAGACACAAATGACTGACAGTCCTGAAGACCTGCCAAGACTTTTGAAGCACACTATGGCCTTAAAGTAGGAAATTAATACCAGCGATGACCAATACAATGACACGTGCCTTGTAAAGGGGGGAGCATGCATGCACACAGATGTACAACATTCAACTATGATGCAGTGGCCACTGGAGGATCTGAAGGGACGGAGAGAGGCAACGTGTGGTGGCATGCATGATCGCTTGCACTACTAGCAAAAGGTTTTCCAAGTCAGTTGCACATTGATGTTGTACAATAATGCAAACACTGGTCTAACATACCAACATTAATTGTTGCTATATTTTACATGTTTGAGTTTGTAGGCCTCTGACCTTTACATGAACTGAAAAATTTAATTGTACAGTTAAAAATAAATGCTTCACATCCATAACACTGCCTTCTGTTCAAGCAGAACTTTGTTTTGGCATGTTAGAAAAGACAGAAATCTCCTGCCTTGCTATGGCTAAGTAAAACTACTGCAAAAGGATGTGTAAATGAGATTAGCCATTGGGAGAGCATTAGCAGAGACAAAATGGCTTGCTAATCAGGCAAGTGCAAGGGTGACGTGCGCATCTATGTCCTTAGAGACACTGTCCATTAGAGACACTGGAGTCACAAGGACAAAATGTGCAGTAACAGAAACATGATGATTGAACCCCCCTAACACCACACTGATCCCACCCATGGTGATTGCTTGAGGTGGGACATCAAAGCAATACTCAATAGCAATGAAACTCCTTCCCGTAGTGGCAATATTTCTCCATGCATACGCAGTGTCCATTCATTTTCATCTGGCAAACACATAATTTTACTGCTCCAGCAGAGGTTTGGGCGCAAACAAGTGTTGTAAATCTACGTGACGGGAATTGCTTTCAGTCTACCCTGCCTTTAACAAATTACATGATCTGCACTTTGACAGGTCAGTCTCAATATACTACGCTAATATTGCAAAAGATAGTATGTGGTCGTTGAATTCTGCCTGCTGCGTGGGCGAGACAGGTCCTTGGAGGCAAAACCTGAGAACCGGATCAGCCTGTAAAACAGACATGTCTGGACACCACGTCAGTTGGGGACAGGACACAGTATTCCACTGTATATTAAAACTTAGGCACGTAAACTCGTCAAAACTATATTCTGGCTAAGTTTACTTCAATGCTAGATTCACGTTAACTTAAAAAAAAAAAAAAAGTTAGAATATATGTTTATCGGTAGCTACTTGGCAAAATTAGGCATTACATTTTTAAAACCTTGGTAGCAAGACCAAAAAATACAAATCCTTTTGGACACCCAAGAGAAAACAAGACGATGTTGGCTGTTGGGAAAGGCCCGCCCGCCCCCTTCAGTGAATCTCGGCATTGGGATTGGCTGTCTGGAGAGGGGCAGCCAGCCAAAGGGGGGAGCTTCCTGAGGTCATGTGGTTGGAGGAGGCAGAGTTCAGAGGTTCTTTATGTGACTTACCAGCATGGACTACCCTTTAATCAAAGAGTAGAGAGAAAGGACAAAGTTAAACCAAGTTCTCTAAATTGTGTAAACAAAAAGACTTTATAACAAGTCAAGCCATGTAAGGGCAGACAAGAGTGTGAGACATGTAACAGGTTTTCAATAAAACAAATTGCTCCATCAGAAAAAAAGAAATGGAAGGGTTAAGATGGAGTGAGGGAATGTCGCAGTCAGACCTGGGCAAAATGCTGGTTGAAAGCCTTTCAAATATGTACTTAAACCTGATGGGCACTTGAGCATATTACTTATCTGACAGGTGTTGTCCACATTTTTGTCTTTTCCAAGTCCCTGGCAGATAAAATCAAGTGCTCTTCAAGTAACTCATTCAACCATTTGAAACCCGTTCAACTTCATCTTTAGCCCAGGTCTGGTGGCACTTCTTGCAGACATGACACAGGTTGCTGCTGTGGGGGGGGGTGGTCAGTTGAGAACAAGCAGAAACTTACCAGGCGGTCTGGACCAGCGTTTGGTTCTTTTCACAGTCCAGGACTTGGAGGTACAAGACGATCATCTGCAACAGTAAAATGACTTCATGTTACATAAGAATAACCACAAATCAAGTTTTAGTCTGTTCTGTGAAATTACAAGAATGGACTTAATTTGCTTCCTATCCAACTACACAAAAACCACATCTGCTGTAATTGCTGCTCCAAGAGCAAAACAATAGTTTTCTAAATTAAAGCAGTTTAAACATTAAGTAGTGAACAATAGGATTTAGACTTACCTTGTGTGGATGCTTGACATGTACACAGAAACCCAGCTCCTTCAGGACTCGCCGTTCCGCTTTGATGACAAGGTTTTTGGTATTTATGTAGTTCTGATCAAGTATCAATGAAGTTGGAGTCCTGGTTTGTAAAGGAATCGAAATAAAATAATATTTCCCCCCTTTCGAAATGATATAAAAAGAAAGTGCCCTTCTGATTCTGGTAATCTTTTCCCCTTTCAACCAACTCAAAGCATGAGAGTTATCTATTTGCATGCCTGACAGTTTGTTGGGGGTTGTGGACTCCTGTGGTTGCAGTGCAAACTTAAACAACTAAATCCAGAGCTTTACCTCGTTCACCATGTGACACAGCTATTACAGAAATGTATTCATTCATTTTCTGAACCGCTTCATCATTGAGAGGGTCACAGGGTGCTGGAGTCTATCCCAGCTCGCTATGGGCCAAAGTGGGATACACCCCAGACATTTATCAGTTCTTCATTAGCCAGTTTATTGCAGGACTGACAGAAATATTAACGTTAAAATCTCCATCATTATTTCAGGAAAAACAAATACATCTACTTCCATACTGGCACCATAATCAAACAAAGCACGAAGCCGCTACAGGACACCGCCAGAGACCATAATCACCAAAACAAATGTGTAAATCAAAAAAACATTAAAAAAATGCACTAAAAATCAATCCATCAAAACAGTAAAGGCAACAAAATACACCTGACAAATTCCACCATTACTTATACCTCCCTTTCTTTCCTGGAACCATCATCATACTGCATTTACAGCACCTGAGCCACATGTATATACCACAATCTACATTTGAAAACACCCAACGATTACTGAAATGCACAGATTTCTACAAACAGTAGATTATAACCTAAACATCTGAATGTCAGAGGATTTCATCACAATTTCATCGACAAGATTTTAAAAGGAAAACACATTTTTACACATTACAAGTTTTTAAACTTACACAGTAGTGGAAGAAAGCTCAACTTCAGTCATTGTACAAACACTAAATGCCATTCAGATTTTAGAGATCTAACATTGAAGTTATAAAAAGATCACTGTCATCCTACAGCTGTATGCATGAAAAACACTTTCAGGATACACAAATTCTATTACCAAATATTTAACTTTCTGCTATATTTATATGTACATAAATATATTGAAAAAAAAAATCGTACTCACCACGAGACCAAACAATTACTGCACTGATTGAATCTTTCCTAAACATCTGACTCACAAAACCAAACAATCACAGCTATGGAGCATGCATTTGACTCACAGCAAACATCCCACCATGACTTCAGCTTCTTATTCTACACTCACCAAAGTGACATTTCTGTAAAAGCCATGGGTAAGTTTGTGAATGGGACTCTGCTCTTTAAGCACAAACAAAATGCATGGTGAGGAGCAGCCAGATGAAAGACTACATTACCCAAAAGGTCCGCAGACTGCTGGACAGATACCCAAAGATTATGACTGAACCACAGGAGTCCTCAAGGTGCCCCAGAGGCCTAGGACCTTCGGCCAACCTGTCATCCCCGATCCCAGTGCCCCGCGGTGGCTCAGACCACAGGCGTCTCCCACAGGAAGGGGGTGGGTTGGGCCTGGGAGAGGAGGGAGACCCCCCTCACATCATGGTTGTCATGCCGACTGCTTCATCTTACGTACCATTCCACATCACCCAGGCTTTGGTAAATGTAGCTGGTCGCTGTTAGTTGGTTGCAAGGGAAAAAAGAACCCAAGTTAATGCCAACGTCTGGACTATAAACATGAACAGAATTCTATCAAGACAAAGGCACACACAGATGAAGTAGTTGTGCCTGTCTTGGAAAGCCCAAAATGGACTTCAACGTTTGAGTGACATGTTTGTTGCGATACCAATGTAAATGTAGTTTCAAATTTAGATGTTATGTGTAAACATTTACACTTCTGAAACTACCAGTGAAGCGGAAACTGAAAAGTTATAAAATGGTTTAGGGTACATGGGTGAACAGAAGAGCACTTTCACAGAAAAAACAATCATTCAAAATTGGATCAAACAGAAAAACAAACAATGCACTGTTAACAAATACATTATCTGAAAACTTTTATGTAGTTCCATTAATAATACTTACTTCTTTCCTCTGATCTGTCTCAAATGGTGAAAAACATTGATGACATCTCGTATTCGACGTGGTGCTTCTTCAATCTTGGAGGCCAAGTTAATACAAGCCATTGCAACAATCTGCAAAGAAGAAAACCAGAGCAAAAGTTGGCAGGAAAAGTTTGTCCCTTATAATTTCAAATCCCCCCAGACATACTTTTGCCAATGAAGCCTAACTCAATTTAATCTGAATCACATTTTAATAATCTACATGAGAATCACACATTAGCTGCCCTTTAAATGGTATTCTGCTTGAAGAACAAAAAAAGTAGTACTACTTCTTTCAATATGATTAAAAAGGAATGAAACCTTAGAAACCCATCAAGCCTACGTTTGTGCACCTCGTGCTTTTTCAGTGTATGTTATGTAACGGTCTACCAGAGAGTAGAAATCTAGTTAGCAAATGAAATGACACATTGATAATGGCCAGGCTGCGCCATCCACAACTTCACATCAATGAACTGAGAAAAGTAAAGTCGTGTCGCTGCAGTCACGTGTGTTATTTTAACATGACTATTTTTCTACATCTTCAATGCGACAATTCTTTGCATCATTGCTCTATTGTACAACGTATCGACAATATGGCTGCCGTGAACGTAACCATAACGTTATGCTAAGCTAACATCACGGAGCAGCCAGCGGCCCCACAATGAGCCAGAACGTTTCAGAGACTTACCTCAAAACTGTGTTTCACGAAGGATTTGGAGTAGAAAAACCGATGAAAGAGCACTTGCCCTGTTGCCATTGCGACCTGTCAGAAAAGTTAACAGTGCGATGTTAGGGTATTTTCATATTAAAACTGTCATAACCTTGCACAATAGACCGGCGCCATTTTACCTCTACCACGCCAGCGTCAAAAAGCTAATGTTAGCTGATTGCTAACTAGGCCTCATCGCTTTGAAGACTAGAAGCCACTACCAACTGTTGCTTATTTCACACATTTCAACACTAAACAGTCTAGACACCGGTGAATACATACTAAATATCAGGATTTACCTGGGGTAACCTGAGAAGAATTCCCGCCGATTGAATGAGTTCACATCCCAGGATGCGAAGGTCGGTCTCCGTGCTCAGGTCGAGGCCATCGAGCATCGACGGTGTCGGAGAGAGCCTTTCTTCTGGAACAAGGGAGTTGTCGATTGTAAGGAACACTTCCGAATAAACTTTATCACCGATGAGGATGCCATCGTTGTTTGTTGATGCGTTTGAAGATACAGAAAGAGGACCTGCGGCCATCTTCACCGGGACAACAACGGATTCAATTACGGCTGACTCTGCCTCGATGAAGCGACGGCAGCGAAGTGTCACTGACAAAGTAAGTGACGTCATTTACCGGATAAAAAGTGCACATCCGCGGCGGTAAATAGTACACAGCAATAGACCCGACACTCAAACTGTACAGAATTTCGTAGCCTACTGTGTGGTTTTCAGTAGGTTTTTCTCCACTTCCCATTTAGCCAGACACTACACTAAATTCTTAACAGTTATACGTTTTGCAGTGAAATGTTAGAGTCGGTCCTACAGTGATTAACGTCTTACAATGAGTAATAGTATGACTTCACGTTCCCTTCAAGAGGCTCCATTATGTAGAGTTTCTCAGACTTTCATGACTGATTCAGAGGACAAGTATCAACACACTTATATTGGTTTGTCAAAAATAATCATAACGTCCTATTAAAATATACTTTTTTGAAAAACACAGGCAGAGTGCAAACCACAGAAACTATGTATTAAGGAAGAAACTGGCTTTCCGTCAACAGTCACAAATACTCGCTATTGGTATGCAGAATTTCAGTTCTACTACCTCCAGGGCCTTAACCATTTCATACGTACTGTCTATTGCTGAACACCGTACTGCACACGTTTATGGTAAACTTTGAAGATAATTTTCTTTCCGACATCAAGTGAAGTACCGGAAGGAAGCAACCGTGTCAGTGACGTATGTTACGGGAAAGTCCAGACTTTTCACAACCCACGGTCTCTGGAACATATCCATCCGCCAGTAAACAAATCTGACCAGCAGTTTAAAAGATTTTATTTAGTTTGTTGACACAGTTTTCCATATTGCACAATAATTGGACTTTAAAAAGTCGTTATTTCATAAATAAATATAATTAATGAATATAATTAGGAATTTAATAATTTAATTAAATAAATATTTGACAATCTTGTGTAAATGTGCTCAAGTGGCCAAATACGCCCTTATTATTAACGTGGCCTTAACCTTACTGCACACTTATTGTGTCAAAGAAGATGGAGCTTCTATGACATGAACACCAAGTTCTGGGAACATTTTGTTCATTCATTCACTAGTCACCAAGGCTTTCCCAGAAACGGTGCAGTAACTGTAAACAGACAGCAGAGAGAACTAGAGACTCATACATCCATGTGGATACCCATCAGTTACAATGTCAAGTTGGAGGTCTGTGAAGCCAGGGTTTGACAATCCCCATCAGAGGTCTGATGCTGCATTTCAATTAAAAAACAAACAAACAAGCAAACAAACAAAAAACTCCACTACATTTCGGTCCTTTACTAAAATGTGTAATTAGTATTCATACCAATTTAGTTTTAAGACAATATCATATGGTCAACTATGCATTTGAAGATAGCTTTTTAAAATCAGTTTTTTAAGACTTTGCTACTCCTGGTGGCACTAGGCTGAGAATGCAGATTTTAATATGCTGAGATTATTGAATTAAATTGCTAGTAAACCTCGATCTAGATAGTCCTAAAGCCATGTTTTTCCCCTTGGATCTTGAGGCAAAGTAGAGTGCAGTTGTCTATTGTGCACTAATGGAAACCTGGAGTTGGCAGGGCAGCACATAAAACCATAACAAAGGGAGGGTCTGTGGGGGTCTGATAATGAATTATTACCCAAGGGTCTGTCTGGTATTGGTTGTACTGGTTCCTTGGCTGATGTTATAGACTTTTACATGCGTGTGTCTGTGTTCGTCTAGAACCCTCCGCTCTGAACATGTGCACACAGTCTGGGCAGTGTTCAGTCTTCATTTATTGCTTGTTTAACTCTGTACAGTATAAAGGTTTGTCGCACACACACACAGACACACTCACACACACATTAACATGTCATTAACCAACACCTACAACCAACACCTCCAGCCCCTGCACTTACGCAGTTACCACGACGACAAGAATACTGAGCATTCTTTCTCTGGTTGCCTGGGTGACACTAATTATAGGGTGTGGGAGGGCTCACGGGACGGCAGAATTCCGGAACGACCATAACGACCCAGGAGAGAGGCGCTCAGGGACGCCCAGTGACGAACAAGGGCTTAGTTATACACACACGCCACTCCCTGAAACAAGTGTGTTTACGAGCAACTTGCTCAGATTCCCCAGGGACACGTGTGCATGCCTGCCCTGCTATGATAATCATAAGTAGATCACGACCTGAAAGTGCATGGCGTGTGTGTGTGTGTGTGTGTGTGTACGTGTGTTTGCATATGAATGCTCGTGTGTGGGTGATTAAACGTTTAAGGGCGACCTGAACCTCATCACTGTCAAAACATTGGGGTCTGATGACGTACTATTGTTCCATACATAGTGAGATGCAGAAAAAGTTGGGATGAGTTGTATCTATTGACCTGGTCTTCATTGGATCACACTCACAGTCATACCCCAAGGCCTTTTTTTTCTGAAATACACACAAACCAGGAAGGACAACAGGTCAAGGGCTAGAAAGCAAGGGCACAAGCAAAGGAAAGAGCCTCAGTGGAAGAACAGAGGGGAGTAAAAAGATAGAGCCGACAGCACCAAAAGCAAAATGAAGGCACAGATAGTGGAGGAGTTGAGAAGGAATTGCTTTTAAGCAACAGGGTCACAGTGTTTGAATACCAAAAGAAGGCCAAAGAGATTAAAAGAATATTGACAAAGAGACAGATTTATGTGAGTGTGTGTGTGTGTGTGTGTGTGTGTGTGTGTGTGTTGTGGGATGTTGTGGGAGTAGAAGAGAAAGTGTGTTCGTACGAGACACTTTGCACAGACAGAGAGGGTCTCTTCAAATACAGGGAAGATATGCAGGTCACGATGGAAGGAAAGGCAATGTAACAGGGATAAAAGGAAAGGTCAAATGTCAGAAGAGCTTGTGCTGGTTCTGTGACCAGTTTTCCAAAGGCCAGTACAGTGTGGAATAGGTTTCTGCGTCGACTCTGTAATGTAAAGCACATACTGGTGAGAACTGTTGAGCAGCAGCAAATGTCTTTAATTATTAATATCAGATTTACATTAAAGAAGTGTCATTAAATGGAATAACCGAAACACATTCAACCAATTTTGTGACAATCCTGACAAACAGTAATCATCATTTTTTTTTGGCCATTATAATATCAGTACCAGGGTTTTTAGAATTAATGCCAGATTTCAAAAATATGAAAACTGAATGGAAACATTAATTATACCTCCTATATTTCACACATCACCTTTATTATTGGACTGACCTTTGACCTTGTTTTACCATGCAGATTCCCCAGAATGTTCAGACCCAGAATTAGAACACGCATGTCTCGAATGATCACATGTGATTTCCCTGTTCTGTGAAAAACGAGGTGAAAAAATACAGACAAAAAATATAATTCAAGTGTTTATTTCAAGTTTGACAGCCTGCATTTCGAATGTTTCTTTATAAACGGCATTCATTCTCCAGCTCAAAACCGACCGAGAGCCAAAAGTCATTCATTTCTACGCAATATATTATTTTTTTCTTCTAGTATACCAGATATTTCCTGTTTAGGTCATTTTTGGTCACCCCAAATCCATATTTTCTTCTTTCACTTGCTTACCTTTTGAATGAAAATCATGTTTTCCTTTATTTCCTCTAATGCAACACTGGATTAAAATCAGATGAGTTCATGAATGGTTGTGAGTTTATATACTGTGAATGTATTTTATCGTTTAAAATTCCAGGTATACGCTAAAAAACTAATTTTATGACCACGTTTTTATTTCCCCTATTTTATTTAATGAAACAAAAAGACACAACTGTTCAAGTGCCACTCATTTCACAACCTCAAACTCAGTTACTTCTGCACATTTGATGCATTTAAGTATTATTTTGCAGTTTTTACTTTTTACTTTAGAAAAATATCTGGTATCCAGTGATAGTTGAATTGAAATTCATGACTTGTGCTATTCATTTGCAGTCATTAAAGGTCATAGACATAATTGGGTGTCTGCATTTGTTGTGTTTCAGTGACTTCTGTAAAAACTAATTTGTGTTCAGATTTCAGTTATTGGTTATCAGCAGGTTAAGACACAGTCAACAACGAAATGAAAGTGAAAAGTCTAAAAATATGGAGGAAGTAAAAAACTAACATGATTACATACACATGCAGCATCTGAAGTTATAAAATGATTAACATATAACAGCTCTACAGCATGATCTGCTCAGTTTTTATTCATCAGATTATTGGTTTTAAATCCAGTAGGAAACAACAGTATCATAGAAACACCGTCTTAAGAAATTACAAAATAAAGCAAACAGTGAAAAAAAACTCAATTTGATCTCAAGTGGGTCAGACCAGTAAAATAATAACATAATAATCAACAGATAATGACAATGCCAGCCTTTTCTGAAAATATTTACATTTACAAATTATCTAGACAAAAAGTGTGAATAACCTGAAATAAAAAGAAAGGTGTTAAGAAAAATAAGAGCAGTTTTAATACTATCATGCCTTAAGTTATCATTTATACATGTGCATGATGGGTCAGATCTGCAAAGGCACAAAACACTTAGGCACAGGCAGAATATAGTTAAAATTGCACTTAATTTACTTTAGACATTTCAGTTTGTTTATATTTGTTCAGGTTATTCACATTTTATTGTTAAAGGATAGTTTGTTTGTAATTTAATGTTATATTTTGCACTAAAATAAGGAGGAAAAAAATGGAGTTGCCATTAGTTCTAGGAATAATATGATATCATTTTTACACATTAAACCAAGAAGAAAATGTGGAGTCAATATTTATCGATTATTATGCTGTTATTTTACCTGACATCATATTGGTCTGTATGTGGAACCTGAAGTAAAACGAGTTCAGCACCTGTCACTGTTAATATCTTCAGTAAGTTTAGCAAATTTATCCCACAGGCCTTATGTTTCTTATGTTTGACATACCTGCTCTAAACCGTACAAGCCACTAGAGTGGGCTGTTATAATATAATATAATATAATATAATATAATATAATATAATATAATATAATATAATATAATATAATATAATTATCACATCTACACAATTATCAATATTCCATGTCTTTGTATTAATACGATAAATGCTTGACCTGGACATCTAGTGTTCAGGCCGTACTGTTTGGTTTTAACCCCTTGATGCCTATTGATGCAAATTCACCTTAACCCCCCCCCCCCCCCCCCGCGCTCCAAAATGCAACCAAAATACTATCTACTTGAAAGAAAAAAAGACAAGTCAATTTTTTTTTTTCCACAATTGGAAATCGATTTAGGCGTTAAGGGGTTAATTGTGTGTTTTCATCAATGTATGAATGAAAACTGCCTCCTCAGTCGAGTAAATCAACTCTGGCTCCTGACGACCCACCTGGATTCATGTCCCCCTCCTCTAATTACCTTCCAGCAGCAGTCAGGCTCTGCTCACCCGCTCATTGTTTTTGTCAAGGTCAGGAATGAACTGTCAACCTGAAGTCTGAAGGCAGCGATTACAGACACGCAGAGGTACTCAAAGGTTCAAACATGTGCCGGAAGAAAAGTGGAGCCCCATGCACCTGCCCTTTGGAGCTTCATAACAGCGTCAGTCACTGATAAACAGCGTCCTAATCTTCTACTCACGCACACTAGGCTGATACAATCGCCGTACAATCAATGTCCTTCACTGTCTTTACGTAATTACAGAAGTGTTAGGATGGAAAACAATCAGTCACCGGATCCGCACACACACACACATACGTAATGTCTTTTAACTGACACAAGGTCATGGCACAATCCAACACTCAAACACAGGAAGGCAACAGCTGCAAAGTACAAAGTGAGAGCTACTTCTGCACCATTAATCATTAAATATTAAATGACAGCACAGAGGGAATTCAACTTTCAATCAAAAGGATGGGAATGTAAAGCACACCACAACTGAATAAATGAATTAAATACATCCAAATATATAAAAATATTATAATAAGTGTGTTAAATTCATTAATAGCTCATGTTTGTTTTTCGCCACCAATGTGAAATCATGTATTTCAACAAAAACAGAGAAGGTACAAAATGTTTTAATGGAACACCAGATTCATTGTTCTGTATTTGTGAACATCCTCTCCACACGGACAAAGGTTTTTTCTGCAGATAAACCATATGTGTGTGTTTTGGCAAACACAGGAAATGTTGGCAGGACAAAGTCATTATCATCCCACCTTTCTGTGTGAACAACTTGCACATGCATTGTCTGAATAAGAGGGACACGGGGGAAGTCGAAGCAAAACCTTTCCATGTGTGCCAAGGAAATGAGTTGCCACACACACTTCACGCATTTCTCCCATCATGCCAATTCATCCCAAATGTAGAGGGAGAGGAAATGACAGAGAGAGACCTTGCACGGAGTGAATGATGTCAATAACACACAATGCCGGAGGGGAGAGGGCTGTGTAATTGTTGTGCGTGTGTGTGCGTGTGTGTGTCTGGGGTGCTTGCCGTACAGTTTCTTTTGTGTTTGCTGCCTTTTGTTTGTGTCCACGGGTGGCAAGGGACATGCTGTCATGCCCCTTCAGCCCTGCCCTTGTGACACGCTGTGTGTGTCTGTGTACACAGTGCTGTAAATGCGATGTGTGTGTGTGGGTGTGGGTGTAGGTGGGGGGGGTTGCCTGTAAAATCCTGTGCGTGCCAGTGAGACTGCGTGAGTCGGTTTGTGAGAAAACAAGTGCATGTTTGTCAGAGTGTGTGTCCTGGGAGTGCGCTGGCTTCCCAACAGGACTCAGCAGCAGAGTGTGTCACTTAGAGTTACACAACTGTTAGAGTAGGATTCGTGTGTTTGAAACCGTGAGCAGAAACAACTTCAAATGTGTTCTATTCATACTGTAAACTGTGACTGTTTCTCTTTGATTCGCGTCATTAAATCAACCTTTCTTTTTGCCTCATTCATTTTGCTGCCTGCTTTCAGACCCCCCCTTCTCCTCTTGTCTCTGGTGAACGCCTCATCACTATTCCACAGCTCCACACTCCTCCCTGCTGCTGCTGCATCTGTGGGTCTGTCTCTGCTTTTGTGCATGCTGGATGGGGAGCGTTGGAGAGTGATGGGGAAAGTTTCAGAACGAGGTAAAGCTGCTGTGGTTTGACTGGAGATGCTGGGATGCTGGTTGAGTGAAGTTGTGTGTCTGTCTTGGGGGTACGACGCAGACCCAACAGACTTCTGAGCAGACGCTGGGGGTCGCAGCCCCAGGAGGTCCTCTTGAGCTTGAGACAAAGCAGCGGTCAGCTCCTCCCTCTCCTCACACTCCCTCCTCACTGTCTCGTGGAGTAACGCAACCTAGAGGTGGGTAACAGAGAGAGCAAAGAAGAGTTAATGTAGATGATGTTTCTATCAACCTTTTCATTAAGTGTCTGTCAGTATAAAAATTAGAAGCAGAGAAAACAAACATGCACCTGTAAAGGTCAATATTTAATACATTTGTTCCATTATGAAACAGAATCTACACTATATGGACAAAAGTATTGGGACATGTTGAATTCAGGTGTTTTTTTTCTATCAGGGGTCCAGTATACAAAACAATAATGACAAATGTCATGATATACTTTTAGACTGTGATAAATATCATTGAATGGCATTGGTTAGTTTTGTTTAAATTCTTGCCGTTGCTTCCAAAATGCCTCGGAGATGGCTTTTACTTAACCCACAAGAACCCAGTGTGACTTTTCAGGCAATTCCAAAACATTTTTAAAAAAGTGATTCATTAGCATTTATTTATAATATTACCCTCTGTGTTTCATTCATCCATTTTCTATACCGGCTTTATCCTCACTAGGGTCACGGGGGTCGCATGGAGCCTATCCCAGCTACTTAAGGGCGAAGGCGGGGTACACCCTGGAGAAGTCACCAGTTCATCACGGGGCTCCTCTGTGTTTTGTGTTTTTTTTCAATGAAAATCACGTATTTTCATCAATTTAACTGACTGATCTTGTAGGCCTTCATAAAAACTCAGATTAAAGTTGATGGTTATTATAGTAAAACAGAGAAAACCTCAGAAAAAGTGAGTTTTTCAGTCAAATCTATCATTAACTGAACATAAACCAAGTGTCTCCGTCCACTGTCATTGATCCAACTCTATGGGTTTTACTTCTGAATCAATATTGTCGAAGATGACTGTATTTCCATGTCCACTACGAAGCCTCTGAACGTCCAAATGGGTCATATCTGATGACCATCAAAAGATGACTAACTGCATTTTATACCAATTATTTAGATGTATTAACAGAATAAATGGATCAGCAGTTTAGATTAGTAGATGGTTTTGGTTGACAGTGGATGTTTGGGTCTTTATGGGTTAATTTCTTTCAACACTGATTTTTTTTTTTTTTACATCTATGACTATGATTTTAAAAGTTCCACTTCTAAATTTCAAAAATATTTTTCATGCTCTGACTGTATACAATAATTTTCTACCACAACTAACCATCTGCTTTCTTCATCTCATATAGGCCTCATTTAAGTAATATTGATGTTTATAAACTATATGGACAAAAATATTGGGACACATCAAGGCTTGAGATATAATTCAATCAGACCATGACAAATATTTTACATGTTTAGAGGTAGAACATTTAAAATCATAGTCATGGATTTAAAAAAAAAAGAAATAAAATAAAATAAAATCAATGAGAGAAATTAAGTAAAAACCATTTCTGAGGCATTTTGGAAGCAAACATAAACAAAACAATATAAAACTACATTATAACATTTATCATTATGGTTTTGTAGCCCAAACACCTGATTTCAACATGTCCCAATACTTTTGGCCATATAGTTTATATGTCATGGCTGTACGAGATAAGAAGCCTTTGTTGTCATGGTATTTCAAATACAATGAAATTATAGATGCTTATGTACAATTCAACCCCATTCCCCATCACGTATCAGTCAAAGTTAAGACAGACTTTAATGCACCACTGCAAAAAAAAGGATATATAACTGGCAAATATTAGATGAAATAGATAATAGTATAACCGAGAATGATGGGCAAGAGAGAAGTAACAGGAGAGAAATAAAATAAGAGAAAGAAATGAGGCGAAGACAAACAAAGGAACCCAACTGTATACATGAATCTTAGAAGTAATGTAAAAAAAGAAGGTCACACTGAGCAACGCAATGACACTAAACAGTGACACAGTCAAAGAGACTCGGTCAGCGAGACCCTCACAGGCAAGTTACCCTCACACAGTCACAGTGATCCAGTATTAATAGCTTGTTGTTTAGACAGGGAAAAAAAGCACTCAAAATATATAGCTATACAGCTCTTAAATTGTTTAGTCTAACTGGGAGAGTAAAAGAGAGAAGCAAGAAATGTGGACGGAGACAAATGATTCCATTATATGAAGTCAGATTAAAACACAGGACTGTCAAATAAGAATGAATCTCACCTCATGTGAGAGAGACAATCATAAAAGGTACACGTATTTGTGGGTCAGTGAATGTACAGTTGTGGAAAAAAATGATTAGACAATCCAAAGTCATCAAAAACAACAGTTATACAATCCAGTACTAACTCCTGTGTGTATCATGTGATTAAAACAGACAGAAAAGAAAACATGGAATATCTACAAGCACTGTTTTTATCAGTACAATGCCATTGATATTCATTTAAGAACTGAAGTGATTTTGGTTTTTATCAAAAAAAAATATGTTAAATGGATAGATATCAGCTCTGAAATTAAATTACTATGAGCTCTTTTTGTTGTTATCATTACACTTGTCCAAACAAATGTATCTTCAGTTGTAGCAGACACTAAAATGAACAAGGAATTGAAGAAAACAAGGGTGGTCTAATCATTTTTCCCACGACTATATTCAGTATGTGTGATAGGGTCTAGTAAACTCCACAAGCATATTCTGAAGAATAAGTAAACCACCTGATCATCACCAGCAAATGACACTTGAATAGTTCATCTGTGTTTACTCACACTTGATGAATTTACTATCAATCTTTAGTTTCCACATGTAGCACAAAGGCCTTTCATTTAGACACTTAGATATCCCAGATGGGTGAAACCTGAGTGAAACACGGTAAAGTACAAGGTTTGGAGACTCATTTAACGGAAGGAATGGACAAGATGTATGGGATCCTTTCACATTCGGTCGTGCTATAGGGTACATGCATCATTCATCAATCAGCCACTCTCGAGTGTAATTTGGGTCCGCTGTGATATGTGACACCGTGTGAACAGCTCCCACTTGGCCAAGTGCAGAATGATTACAGGTTAAGAGATGAGTTAAAACATCTACTGCTGTGTTTTACCTTCATCATGTGCAAAATATGCCTTAACCTAAGTGCTGAGTGATTGTCTGGCCTCACTGATTCTCTGTTCTTCTATGTATGCTGTTGTATCATTGGGTATTTTGTAGGGATGCACCAATAGCACTTTTTCCCAGACCGAGTACAAATACAAGTACTTACATTTGAGTACTTACCGATACGAGTACTGATATGAGTACTTAATAATCCCATTACAGTTCTTAGTTACTTCTGAAAATCTGCTTTATTGTCGTTGTCATTAGTCTGACGGGGAAAAAAGGCTGCCACTGACATTTACTGTGTTGGACTGAGCATTTATCAATCAATCCACCAGGGGGCACCGCTCTTAATTAATTATACTGGAAAAATACCACGAAGAAAAGTAAAGTTTTATGAGAAGAAGAAAGTCATTAATAACCAACATGGAGATGACAGGGGTAACACTAATGTGCACACTAATGGTACAGCTTTTCTGCTGCTAAGGTTTAAAAGTGAAGCTTCAGGAGGTAGAGAAAAGACAAATGAGTTTTAAGTTTCATTTTCACTTCTGCAGGTGGTGGTCCGCATCTCCTTACCCCCATTGTATTATAAGTAGGACGGAAAGCGGCCCAGCCCTGGGTAGTTGTTATAAATATGTCAGTAGTTTTTCACTAAGTCACACAGTTGCTCTTTGAACAGATCCTCTACCTCCACAGTTCCTGGTGGTTTTCTCCGTCTGGGTAAACATCCACCAGCACCTGGAAAACGGACAGAATTGCGTACACAGAAGACGGACTGAACACTCCGTCCGTATCCGTCTGTGTCTTTAATGTTACTTCCAGTTGGCGTTACTTCAGTCACCATCATTTATTTAGTTAATCTCCACACTGCTGACATTACTCCTCGGCTACATACCTGCTGCACTTAACTGCCATAAGTGGTATCGGTGTGTTTGTATTGGAGTACTTTTACGAGTACGAGTACAAATACTCATGCTGAGTATTGGACCCAATACTGGTATGGGGATCGGTGCGTCCCTAGTATTTTGCATGTGTTTCTACTATTTCCAAGTATAAAAACACACTCTGCACTATACATACTACCCTTCTAGAAACAACAACTCCCATTAGGTTTTTCCATTAATTTGTCACTGGTCTGTACATAGAATGTGTGTGTCTACTCTGATGTGTGAACTTCTTTAGATGTCAGTGTAATTATCAACATATGTGTACGTGTTAATAAGTCTGTTTGCAGTTTATCACACCTCATGCCACTGTATGCAATTATTGTAAAAGTGTGCATAACAGTTTGCACACACGTGTCTGGCCACTTCCATATGTGTATATGTATATGTGTGGCGAGAGTGTCTTTCCTGGTTGTTTATGCAGGCATGTGTGAGTTCCAGAGTGTCTGCGTGTGAGTGAGTGAGAGAGAGAGAGAGAGAGAGAGAGAGAGAGAGAGAGAGAGAGAGAGAGAGAGAGAGAGAGAGAGAG
>JAQQZY010000006.1:16019240-16031488 GCA_030068375.1 Ostorhinchus rueppellii | reverse complement strand
CTGGGTTAAAGTGCAGATATTACAATATCAGTCAGGATATTTTATTACATTATTGGTGAAGTTATTACATTATTGGGGTTTATTACATTTTCGATCGCGTTAAGTGCAAATTTGACTACATTTTCAGGCGATATTACATTTTCAGGAAATTATTACATTATAGGGTGCTACAAGCCAGCTAACAGTAATTTAATATTTTTCTTTGCTAATATGCATATGTAGTGAGTACAGGGTGGCAAAAAGATTTGTTAGTGTCGGTTTTGAATTTGGACATTTTGGCCCCAACAACTGTCAGCCTGCTCACGGTCAAGTTCATTATGTAGACATGTGCCATATACACTGTCTGGCCCAAAAAAAGTTACATGCAATATTTCACTGCACCGTCTTTGGTTCTCCTTACAGGAGACATTCACTGACATCTGCTTTGCCACATAATTCTTTTGTAGTGTCGCAATAAGGTTGATGATAATTTTTCCATTCATGGTTGCATTAATTACCTCCGCCAAGGAGGTTATGTTTTTGCCAGTGTTTATTTGTTTGTCTGTGTGTGTGTCTGTTTGTTAGCAACTTTACAGAAAAACTACAGGACGGATTTTCTTGAAATTTTAACCAGTGGTAGAGAATCACCAAAGGATGTTCCCATTAACTTTTGGTCACAATCCGGATAACAGTATACCTTGGTAGAGGTTTGCGCTCACTGAGCGCTCTTGTTTTTGATTATTGATGATGGACAATAAGACCGCTGCATCAAGTCTTCATCACATCCCAAATTAGAGTCTAGACTTTATGGAGGTTTATCCATGTTTGGAAATGATGTCTCATTCTCCCTGAACCACTGTGTCACAAACCGGATGATCCTGATCAGTCCTGTCACTATCCAGTCTTTCTGATGTTGAAGACATGAGAGGACACTTACTGCAGTTAGAGTTAAATAAACTGTTCCAGCTGAAACATTATTTACCTCTGCAGTATTTACCCATGGAAGTATTGGAACTATTTGCTGAGTTAAATCCAGTGAAAGTCTCCTGGAATCAAAATCAAAGATGTTGCAGTGAAATATTGCATGCGCGCCTTTTTTTTTTTGGCCGTGTATGTACCATATATCTGATTATTTCTTGTCTAAAAAGATGATTACTTTTTTTTGTGCACTGCTTTGCTTTTTTTTTTTTTTTTTACATGTGAGACTGTTTGACCACCAATTTTTTTTTTTTTTTTGGAAAAGTAAGAATAGTCATTTCTAATTTCAAAGGTTGCCTAAAATAACTTTGGAACAGTTCCCTCCTCTGCCACAAGGGATCATGTCTTCACAGTGGCTAAAGCAGTTCTGAGCATTAACATGGCATTTCCCTTAACTAAAACTAGGGAGTGGGAATACACATTTAATGTTCTAGACCTTTTGATATAGACTTATTAAGTGATAGCCTGTGTGTATGTGTTTGTGCTGGCATTTCTGTCATCATTAGAAGTGACATAAAAGCCTCCTCATATCAAAGTGTCATCTGTTCACCCCACTGTGTGTGCACGCGTGTGTGAGTTAAAAGACCGTTTTGATCAACAGCATAGAAAGACATTCAAAGCTAAAAGCCATTTAATTCAAAGGGGAAGAAAATAGAACACAATACAACAACGCACAAACACACTCACAAACTCATGCACAGTGTGTGAGTTTCTTTTAAATGTTTCTAAATTAACATTTCTAAAAACATATTTTGGGCATTGGATAGGCAGGTCTAATGTTTTGATGACAACTTTTAACAGTTTAATTAGATCGGTTAATGCCACCTAAATTACCCATAATCCTTTGCTGACAACTCTTGTGTCACGTAACACCTGTCTGTATATATTTTGTTTTCAAGTTATCTGGTAACCATGTCAGGGACACCACACAGTGATAGTGATCATGAAAACACTGCACATACTGAACAAACACTCACACACACAAGTGCACACAGTACAAAGTACAGACACAAACAACAATATCATATTACAGCAAACTGAATTAAGTTAGAGGATATGAAAATGTATTTGTCCTCCAGCCTGTCAATTTTGATTCAGACTTAGAAGACCGTCCCTCTGTGATTAATTTGTATGTGTGTGTTACTAAGCTACTACTAACTACCAAATAAACCTTGCTGTATTGTATGTGTGTATGAGTGTGTGTATGTATGTGTGTGTGCTCTTTTCACGTGCAATAATACTTTTGTTTTTGTTTATCTCGTTGCCATGAGCCCTGCAGGAAAGTAGAGCCACCATCAGGGCTGAATAGAGGTCATCTTCTACCACGGAGAGTTCTCCTGCAACTAAACTAATGCAACTAAAATATACACAGCGCAGACACTAAACACTGTGTGTGTCAGTCTGCCTGTTTGATGTGGTAATGTGAACTCCAAGTTGGATCTGTGCTAATACCTCACATGCTGCCTTTGAAGGGTGTTTGACTCTGTACATAGTAGATTTGACATATTATCTAGCACATACACACAAACTGAGAGGCAGAAGGCATATACTGATTTGCTGTTGTTGTTAATGTTTCTGTGGTTGCCAGTGGAAACCAGAAATTGAAATAAAACCACATGAGTACATAAATAATTTGCCATAAAGTGCTTCCTTGTAAGAAATGGATGCCTTTCTATTTGTCATCCATCATTTGTCATTCTCTCCCACCTGCAAGTCATCTTATCACTCATACAATCCAGCCCCAGGTGTGTGTCTGTGAATCTGTGTGTGTGTGCGCGCGCATGCTAACACACATCTTCATGATTCATTCTTCATAACTGCCAAGTTACTAGCTCAAGAGTGATTATCTTAACCATTGAGAGTGTGCAGGCGTGTGCACACCCACAAACACTAAGGCATACACAACCATGTGCACATTCACACATCATTACACACACACAAACACAAAGTGAGATACAAACTCACACCCAGGCACAACACTTGGATCAGGACTGAGAGCCACCAGCCAATGGAAGCAGAGCGTATAAAATTTTAAGACAAGTCTTTCAGCACCTTAATCATGTGCGCAAACTCTGGTCATATATTTAGCTTTTTTTTTTTTTTGTTGATAAATACTAACTTTCAAACTTACCATTTTGACTTATCGCTCTTTTATCAACTTTCTGTCTTGCACTGTCATGGGACTTGACCAGATAGTGATTTGTTGAATTATGGTTGAATAATAGATGACATATGATACAAAATACTTTATTGTCCCCTTCAGAAAATTTGTCCTGGACTCATTTGCTGTGGTCCACAGTTAATTAGCACATAAACAAATGTGTGTGTTCAGTATTTATTTGACCAGAGTGTCTTAGAGAACTGAATCAGACATTGGATATCAGAATGGTTTAACTATTTGACTGTACAATTAAGAACTAAGCTTGCTCTCCTGGTACACACCACCATGAAGGCGATTGGGAGGAATGAACTCCAACTACTATGACTAGAAGAAAGTGAAATCACATGTCCATGACTGATAACAGACAGCACACGCTCACATACACACTACAATTCCAGTTTATATTATAATGTAGGATAGTACATGAATAATTCATTCACTATTTATGTATTACTTGTTTGCAGGGACTTCCCTGGGGATCAACATGGACAGTAGAACTAATGAATATGTATTTTAAGCAGTGTTAGCCGGAGAGCAGAAAAAACAAAGATAGGTTTATTACAATTATTAAAATAGCTCCATGGATTTGATCTACTAATGGGAAAAGAGATATTTTAACCATGCTGTATATACCATCCCACTGAAAGCATGTTGTAGGTGCAGACATATTATTTTTAAACCTACCTGGTTCACGCCTGTCTCAGTCAAGCAGGAGCAAATCTTTATTTGTATTGTAAAAGTAAGGATTAAAATGTGTCTACAGTTTAAAGGAATCTATGTAGAAAATATTAGACCTATACAGGCATGGCCTATAGGATGACTGACACCCTCTCCAAAGTCTCAGTGATGACGTCATCAAATTTCCCACAACAGAGTGAGTGCCTCATCAAAAGGTTGAGTCATTAAATATTGAATCAGCTTATGAAATCTAAACCATACTGACTTTAATTAAGATCAGATTTTCTAAATACATGAAAACTAAGGGAATAAATAACCAACTCTAACATCTGTCAGCACCTTTTGTTATATAAAAAGCTGTAACAGTTTTGAGAAGCTGCTTAATAAATGTTGTTAAATGAGTAGCTGATGTAATGTGGAATTGATGATATTTTTGATCTTAACAAACAGACACATTGGCCACAGTCTGTGAAAAATTAACATCCAGCTAACATCAATTTAATAATTTCTCTTTGCTAAGACAAAACATGTGGAGTGATTACAGAGTAGCAAGAAGATTTGTTAGTGTCAGCTGTGAATTTGGACAGTTTGGACCCAGCTGCTGTTGCAAATTCTAGTCTACTCTAGGTCAAGTACATCGTGTAGACTTGTGCCATATATAGACTGTATATCTGTCTGACTTCATATCAAGTAACCATTTGATTAATGAGAGCTATTTAGATACTGAAAGAATAGTCAACTGATATTAAGCCACAGATGCTCAACCAGATAAGGTAATGTGGAGTTAAGTAATAGTATGCAGTTACAACACATCATTTTCTAAGCGTGTACATTTGTGGTATGAGGCATTGTTGTGTTTTATTTAAACTACATCAATTTGGCTTGATCCCCACCGTGGGGTCTGCCTTGTTTTGTTGGCATGTACAGTATCTACTCTAGTTCTGAAACAAGGTGCAAGGACAGCATCAGTGAAAGTGAAGCCAATATGTATTTCAATGACTGAATCCATAGAGAATGGATAGAGTGCCTACATGTGTGACTATTTAACAGATGTTCTGGCAGACTGATAACAGCCAATATAATAAACAGAGTTTGGGACAGGAAAAGCCAGGAGTTGTTGTTGTTTTTTTGTTTTTTGTTCCATTCCATTACTGAACTTCTCTTTATTATCTTCACTTACATTTCCATCCCATATTGAAGTGAATATCTAAATTAAAGTAATAAACCCCTGAGCAAACAAATTTGAAACACAACAACACTTTTAGATCGTAAGTCAAATTTAGGTCTGTCTCTTCCACTTGCTCAGTTTTAAAACCCATTATCTGCCATTTCCTAATAACGCTGCCAATTTCAGCTGACAGCAGTTGTTCGGAAAATATTCTATTGGATGACTCTGTTACCCAAATATTTGACGATGTTTATCATTTCAGCATTTAGTATTAAAACAAAGTTGAGTAAATGTACAGTTTTTCCAAGTCGGTAAGCTAGCATTTAGCATTACCTCATCTCTGACCTCACTGCCTCATGTAGTTGTGCCCATTTAACCCATATATGGTCACCTCTCATTCCGAAAAAACAGAAAAAAATTGCAGCTGACCAGAAACCAACGGGCAATGCTATAGTTCCTCAGTCCAATACTTTTACACAGTCTATGGCCAAAACAAAAACTCCTGTCTCCAATGACGCCATCATTGATCCATTCACTTCTATACAATTTATGCTCTTATTCTTTTCAATAGCAAGTGTAAGGTGGCTATTTTGTTTGAGTTTGGGGGTTAAAATCTCAAAAACCAAAAATACTAGAGTGGAAAAATCAAACACTGGATCTAAAGGGAACTGTTCACATTTCTGGTGACCATAAGGGAGGCTGAGGAGGATTCAACTAACTACAATCTGCAGCTTCACCATTAGATGTCACTTAAAATATACACACTTATTCTTTAACATGAGACTTCCTAATGGCTTGAACGTGGCATATGTACAGTATCTCTTTCCCTCTGTTGCTCTGGGCCTCTTTTTCTTTCTGTCAGATCAAAAAATCTCAAGCCAATCTTTGTTTCAACATGTCTAACAGGTGACATTTTAGAATCAGGTTTAATTGCACTTCGCACATGGCTTCCCTTCTCACCTTGCCTTCCTCTGTCATCCATTCACAGACAAGAAACACACACACTCTGACAGGTGACATTTTAATCAGGTTTGCTTTGTATGGAGAGTCTGTTGTTATCATCCAAACTGGTCAGGTTTTTCACCACACACACATACCACAGTCTCAATCATCTTGTTAAACTGACACCAGATTCAAAGGCAAGGGGAGAAAACAATGGTATCACAAGCTGCTTCAGAAATATTTATGATGTCAGTGCAATCAGATAAATCACAACCAATCAATCAAAAGATTAAAATGATGGCATAACCTCACAACTAAAGCTATACTGAGTGTGTCAGAGGGGTACAGGGGAGGGCCATCAACCATCCCAGCACAGCCACAGTCCTGCTGTGAAACCAGCCGATCAGAACATTAACTTCCACTTGCATGCCATCTTTCTTCCACCCTCAACTGTCTTTTGATCTTTTCATAACCACCTGTGTGAGATATGGCGTACAACTACAGCAATTTTCTGTCATATTTCTGGTTGCTAGTTGTTTAGTGATCTGCAGAGAGAGAAAAGAGAAAAAAAATAGCAAACCAAAAATGGTGTAAAAATGCACTACAATGATATGTAATGAGATGAAAAAGGAAAAAAAAAGAGAGAAAATATGTAACGACAGGGTTTCCACTCCTGTCAGGTTGAGCAGGCATCTAACACATCACTCCATCATGCATCATTATCTCTATGTAACCTTTGACCCACTGACCCATATTTGCCCCCAAGGCTCCAGAGCACAACTGTTCACAATGTGGTGTGTGTGCAAATGTGTTTGCATGTTTTTAACTCAACATGGGCACAGTAATGCCATGAAAGAGATTATCAGCTTATATTAGGCTATAGTGGATTGGTCCTGCTTGTTCACTATATGCATGACAACAAACAGAACCACGGCAAATCCAGAACAATTGCTCCCTCTCATTCCAAACCGTAATAGATTTGTGATATTGATACTTGAAGAAATGTGATTGTAAATGCAGCCCAAATGGGATATTTCACAGCTGTAAATCATAACAACGTCTGTTCTTCTATGACCACTCATGTTATTACACCCATGCTTTGATAAAGATAATGACAGAATCCTTCTCTTATATTTGTGCACAACATGCTGTGGAATAAAAACACTTGATTGTAGTGGAAGGAGCATATGTGTATAATTAATATAGGAGTGTGACTAAAGGATGGATCGATTTGCATTTAAATGTTACAACACATTGATGTTTCCAGCTATTCATAGAATCCTCATGAGTCCTGGCATCTAAGCATTTCCTTCTTATTTACCATTTTCACATTACTAAAACCTGTAAAGGATTTTGAGGGCTGACATAAGGGAGAAAAGAGGAATCTTCACTACCTGTATGTTAAGTGCGGGGGCAGCACACAAACACACAGACGTTTTAAATGCTAATGCATGTGCGACCTGAACTTGAAGTAACACACTTCACTTATACACTTAATGATAAAATGAGGAGTGAGGAATATAAAGGTGTTGCAGATAACAGTGGAATATACAGTAATTATACACAAAGGTGTGTCAGCCGGGAGATATGTAGCTGATTTGTTTGAGAGTGTGTTTTAGTGTTTTTGTGTTAACAGCATGACTCACAGGATAACAGCCCACATGAAGTCTGGCACTGGAGATAATTTCACACCACGGACAAACACACAAACTCACCTCTCTTCCAGCTGTTGAAGGTGTTTTCTCAGCTCGTTGAGGTTTTTATTGGCCTTTTGAAGTGCGTCACTCAGAACTTTCTCCCTCTCTTCAGCCTTCAGCTCCAGCTCTTCTTTCTGTTTTTTCAGTCTCTCTACCTCACTTTCTCCCAGCTCTTTTCTAAGATTTCTCACTTTTTCATCACTTCTTTTCTGATACTCCTCTGCCATTTCTAGTCTTTCGTTCTCATGCTTTTGTTCTAACTCTCCTCTAAGTGCTCTCTTCATCTCCCTGCTCTTCTCTTCCAGCTTTTCTCTTATGCTTTGCTCACTTTCTTCGGCTTTCCTCTGTACCTTCAGGTGAAGCGCCTTCTCCCACTCTGTCCTGCCCAGCTCCAGTGCCTCTCGCTGGGACTTCTCTCTCTGGGCAGTGTCTTTCAGGTCCTGAAACTCAGCCTCCAACTGAGCCAGTTGAGTGTGGAGTTGATGGAACTCATGGAAAATAAGGTAGCTTACACCACAATAACTACACACTGTCTCACTGCGTTGCATCTGAGGAGAAATTACACAAAATTACAATTAATCAATTTGATATTATTATTTTCCTCTGCGTAATGGTAACACACAAATATTATATACATATATTCCAAACATGGTTCAGGAATACTTTCAATAATGTCTCCAAAATATTCAGACCTGAGGTTGTTTAATTATGACAAAATAAATAACAAAAACATGCTATTAGTTGTGTAAATTTGTCTAAAGAGTTATCTAAGTGGGTATTAAAGGTACAATATATAAGAATATACAAATTTGTGTTAGAGTCAGTGTTGTATTGGGAGCTGATCCTTTGTTAATGTTGGTCAACTCCATTTCTAACAGTAACAATGTGGTGGTACAGTATGTAAAGACTGTACTAAGACTATAATAAAAAAAAAATCCAAGCCTAATGGCTCATGAGGTATAGTGGGTCATCTAATAGCTAAAGAGTTGATGGTTAGAATCCTGCTCTGTCTTAGTTACGGGGCAAGACACTTGAGGGGCTGCTTGGAGCAGATTGGCAGCCACACTTCCATCAGTCTGCCCCAGGGCAGCTGTGGCTACATGTGTAGTTTACCACCACCAGAGTGTGAATCCAGAGTGTGAATGAATAATGGATCCATTGTTCACACTTTGAGTATGCGTTAATAAAGCGCTATGTAAATCTAATCCATCATTATAGTCTACATAGAAATCTGTTGAAAGATTGTTGTGATGGATATAGAAAAACCAACAGATTTAAAGGAGGTTCTCATTCAAATAGACCAAATAAAACACATGAATTATTTTTACATGTGACATACTGCACTTTTAATGAAAAAGTACTAACATATAATGATAAAAAAAAATTTAACTATTGTAAAAGAAACAAGCACTACGTGGCCTTTTAAAAACCTTGGTGAGTCTGAAAATAGCATCTCTTTAGTATATTGTATGGGGTCTTAAAAATATAAGTTATCTATAAAACATTTTGAATGACAACTGTGGGTCCTGGTATCCATCAGAATCTGTTTCAACCAAAAGTGCCTTTTTAGCTCAAAGCAAAGGGACATAGATACTCTAATCTCTCCATCAGATTTTGTTTTACCATCAGAAAGGGAAAAGAAATCTCATATTCGTCTCTCTTTTCCTGTGTATGTCAATGTATTTTCTTCACGGTGTTGTCATTTCTTTGATTCTTATGACAGATAAGATCACATCCCCTTCTGAGCTTTCATCACCATGATACGTGGCAGACAGGCAGCTGATATTTGGATGACATGTTGACAGTCCTTGTGTAAGACAGCGCCAAATCGTTGTCTCCTGAATAACTAAATCATACAAACAAAGTAAAATCCACATGCAAAAAAAGCAGTGATTTTTGTGAAGCGAATGAGACACAGATATTAAACACCATTGTTGAGCAAAAGAGGTTTTCTGTTATTACCAACTCAAGCCTACAAGCATAAACTAGTATTATTTTCATTTAGTATGTTTTACAAAGCACGTCTCTCTGCTCAGTGTCACCGGATCTAAAATATCACTATGCACAAGCTGGACATTTAAATTGCAGCCTTTTGTGATTATATAATTGCAGAGGCTGAGAATGTGATCATGCCTCGATTATTATGCAGAACTAGACTCACGCTGTTAATACATTCATTTGTCAAGACAGAAGGGGTGAGGTATAAGAGAAAGAAAAAGTCAAATTAGTTGAACTGAACTGAAATAATGTTTGTGTATGTATGTAATGTGAGTTTACATTAAATTTGTGTCCAAGTGTAGTGAAATGTTAAATGTGGTTTGACACTAAAAGTAAATTTGATGCACTTATATTTATTAAGAGAAAACAGGAAACGTTCATCAATGTAATAAAAGGCAAGCTGTAAGTAAGACTACATAATGCATAAAGTAATGTGGAATTAGGGATGCAATGATTGTTTAAAAAAAAAAACATTTAACTAGAAGCTGATGACAATGTTGTTTTCTGTCAGTTTATTTTCTTTCAGTTGTTACAGGAAGAAATAAATCTCTCTTTGAGTGAAAAAAAAAATGTACAAAGTCATACTTCTTTACTAAATCACCTTTATTAAACATCCCGAACTGCTATGACTGCAGTGTCAGACAAAAAGGTTGATCTGGACTTTGGAGTAATACTTTTAGACCAGGGGTCACCAACCCTGATCCTCGTAAGCTACTATCCTGCATGTTTAAGATGTTTCCCTCTTCCAATCCACCTGAAGGTTGTTATCAGGCTTCTGTAAAGCTTGAGGAAAGGCTTATCACTTGAATCAGGTGTGTTGGAAGCGAGACACATCCAAAACATGCAGGATAGTAGCTCTCGAGGACCAAGGTTGATGAGCCCTGATTTAGACTGTCCAATATGCTCGAACGTTAAATGCTAAGCTCATTATCGACAAAGCTACATAGAAAGACAAAGTTTAAAAGAACGGCCAGTATGTGAAAGTCTGCTTTAAAGAAAATAAACTGAGTTTTATTTATTTTATTGTGTGTTGGATCCCTCTTAAGGGGCAGATGTCAAAATTAATAACAAGAGAGGCATACAAAATACACTGCACCACTTCATTATGCTTTTGACATGATGGATGATTGACAGGTGATGCTTTTTATGATCTAACTTTCCTACTCTGTTCCCACCTACCACAGTGCCTTCTTGCTTTGTGTCAGCATCTTGTCTACTCATATCAGGTCAAGGTAGAGATCACGTCTGTCTCATGTCTTCCGGACAGACTTAGTCTGTCTGCTTGTGGCTGTGACAGACAGAACACTTTCCAGAAGATCACCACACTCACAATAAATGCTGAGGTAAAGCGGAAAAATTGTGTAAGGAGTAAAAATATCTGTAGACAAATGGCCAAATCCACAAAGAATGGATTATGCCTGCTCAGTGTGTAGGGAATTCCACGGTATATGTGCTACAATCCGCTTCACTGTAGAGACCCATGTACAAAAGATTCTGTGGTAATAATATGTTGATGTAAACACACCTATAAAGTTTTGCGCTAAAGTATAATTTGCCCTGGTTTAGCTATGTTTCAGTTACATTTCAGAGCAAAGAATGATCCATTATTAAAACTGTAGGAACTGCAAGAACCCTAAAATTGTAATGAACTGACAAAACCAAACCAAAACAAATCATTCAGGTTTCTGTAACATTTCACATTAATACATAATACACAATCTACACAATCTCCATCAAAAGCTCCAGCTATTAATGTTTCAGGCAGGTCTAAAATGTGTTTTCAATTAATGCCAGACTCTTAAAATAATGATATTTGTCACCGAATGTATAAATGATTTTGCATTAGTACTGATGTTGCCATTGGTTGCAGCAGCTGTTGCTTAAAAGCAGATCAGTCAGGATCTGACATTCATTACTGTTTTGAATTATGCAGCTGTTAAAGTCCAGAACTATGTGATAATAAGGAAACATGGAAAAGTAATAAAACAAAACTGATTATGATCAGCACTTTTTTAGATGTAAGTGTCCACAACTCCAAGATAATACAGCTACCGACCAGATCCTTCCAATATCTGACTTAGGATTTCACAGTCAATATCATTTAACCCCTATTCAACATCATGTAATCCTCACAAACTTGAAGATTTGAAGAAACAGATAGATAAAGAGAAAGACAGTGAGTTTGTATGAAGATAATACCAGTTTTCTGCAGGTATCCATTGGACCAGCTGAACTGCATGTAACTATTTACACTAGCCATGTGTGAATGAACAGTTTCATTATCGAGGCTTATTTGCAGAGAAATAGTGCAAATTTTCCTGAACATATGAATATTCTATAATTTACATGCATCCACAAGACATAGGTGTAGTGTTGACACTAAACACCTTATCAAATTTTACGACCAGTTGAAAAATTGCATGAATTTACATTTTACATTGTTGGATCTTGAGAAGGTTCTCAGTAGAGTTTCAAAATGCAAAAAGAAGAAATGGGAGTGAGACAAAAACAAATTTTAGAGTAAGTAATTATTATCTATTATAGCTATGATATATTATATTCATTCATTCGTTCATTCATTCATTCATTTTCTATACCCGCTTTATCCTCACTAGGGTCACGGGGGTCGCATGGAGCCTATCCCAGC
>JAQQZY010000006.1:15975691-15989565 GCA_030068375.1 Ostorhinchus rueppellii | reverse complement strand
ATGAAGATGGATGGATGGATGGATGGATGGATGGATGGATGGATGGATGGATGGATGGATGGATGGATGGATGGATCTTCAATATTGTGTTAGTGGATTAAGACATTAAGAGAATATTGTCCATAAATGTTTTTGTCACGCATAAACCATACAATGCACATGTTGAAGCAAGGAATCATGGTTTTTTGCATGATCTGACCGTATTTGGACAAAAAAGTTGGAGCTATAGGGCTGATGGGTAAACTAAAGCTAAATAGTAGCTTTTAAAATGCTAAACAGTTCATTTCAAACATTTGCATGACAACATTATTTGAGGATCTTTTTTATGGTGATAATTGTGTGACTATAGTGTAATAAGCTAATAGTCCATCACAGTTTAGGGAAGTAAACACAATCATTTATTTTTCACCTAAAATCACGACGAACAACCATGACATTTACTGATTTACTGTTTTAAGAGAGAAGTTCATTGTAGGTTTTTGGGAGCTAGGTATGTTTTTTAGAACGTGTGTTGTGGTCATCAGCAGTAGCACACTGTTTATTCATTTGAGAGGCTGCAGCCTTTGTCTTTTGTTATAAACTTTTTTTGAAATGGTCACACTGAACCCTTGTTTTAGCACACACTCTTATAGATGATTTAAGTAAGAACAGGCACATACCTTCTAAAGTTTTATGGACACATGTTTTAGTCTGTGAGGGAAACAGCTCAGGACCAAAACCAGTGCGTCTCTCTACATATGTGACAGTGTTATTACTGTCTGTTTTCCTCCAGGTCTGTCTGTCTTCTGTCTTTCACTCTGTCTGTCTGCTCAGTATTTCTTCTGTGCACTCATCTTCCTCCTCTTGAACCTCAACATGGCTCCCTACTTGCTTGCCTGCTTGTCTATCTCTCTGTCTTTTTGCTTATCTGCAGGACTATTAAGTGTGTGTGCGTGTGTGTGTCTGTGAGTGTGTGTGCGGGTGTGTACTGAATGGATTTGCATGAGAGCCAGTGGGGTGACCCTGCTCTCTCACGCCAAGGCTTCTGTGGAACAAATAGGACTAGTCGGATGTCGTGACAGCACTCACATCAGTTTAAATAAGAGCGCTGTGCTGCAGCCGCGTGTGTGTGCGTCAGTGTGTGTATTTAAGCAAGCAGCCAAGCACGCATTTAGTCAGAAAAGCTTTGCGAGGCTTTGTATGTGCATGTGTGTCTATTTTTGTGTGAATGATTGTGTATTTCAGCCACTGAGCATACAAAATCTTGTGAGGTTTGAGGTTTTGTGAAGAGGAAGACAGCAATATTAACAGTTTAATGAGCTCAGTAGGGTTCACAGACACACTGACACAGAGGCCAAATGCTCCACTGAGTTCCTTTTGACGAGGAACAGGTTTGTCCTGTAAGGCCAACCTGGCTTCTAAATAAATGAACACTGTCATGAGGTTAAATAGAGTTCACTTTGACATACATCATTGCAATATAAATGAGCACGAACCGCAATTATGAGACTAACACTGTATTATACTTATGATGCCCTGGAAATCAATAGAGGTGTGCCCATAGGACATAACAGACTTAATTACTTTAAATATTTTTAGATTGCTTGCCTCAAGAGGTTCCATTTTATGGTCTGTATCCTTATCAACATGCTCCCATTCTGTCATCAGAGATATGACTTATTGTTTGTTTCTTATTTCTGCTGTATATTTCCCTGTGTAAAACTTACAATACTTTCTAGTTTATTTATAAACACTGCAGAAAATGCAGATTGACAGACTTGCATAAAATGTGTGAAAATAGTATGAGATTTTAATAAAAATGGGATGATGTTTGTTAAGAATTCTTTTGATTCTTTTCTAGTATTTTTTGGTAAAATATGTGAAACAAATACTAAAATCAAATCAAAGTATATGTATATATATATAACTTGCATAGCCAAATTACAGCTTATATTTGATGTGATAAAATGCAGAGAGATGTTTTAAACTATTTTAGGATTTGCAGGATTCTTCCAGGGTGTCATCACTGCGTGGATCATAGCCGTTGTTTACTGTACCTTATAACTGTAGAGAATGTGTCATACAAATGTATACTTTATACTTGACGATGATTACAGTTTTTGTCTTGGTGGTGAAGTAATTATGTTTTTCCAGTTTTAGATTTATTGTAGAATGAAATAATGTTTGTTTCCAAAGATAAACACTCAGTGTGCTCAGAGGGTGTGGTTCAAAGCTGTGTTCCATAAAATCATTAAGGGTGGAAATTGCAGGTTGTGGATTGAGTCAGTTCAGCTGTTTTGGCACCAAAATTACCCATAATTCTCTGTTTTCATGATGATACATTATTTTATGGATCTCAGATGATATGAAGTGATGAGTGTAGAAAAACTGTGTGATGAAATTAAAATAAATCAAATGGTATAATTTTCTGGCATTTTATATTCGATTCAAATGTCGTAGGTCTAGATACATGACAATATCAGCACAATTATTGAACAGCTGGGAGAAGAATAATACTGAGGTCAAAGTTCAACGATACAAGAAGCCAAGTCTACCAAAATAAAGCAATAAAAGCATTTTTGGGAGTCAGTCTTTTGTACTGGTAATAGGTAAATGAACATTTTAACAAACAACAACCAAACAATATATAACATGACACAAAATCTTTTAAGTAAATGTGAATAACTTATTGTCTAAAATATTATTGTCATCATCTTTTTTGCCATTAAGTGATCTGATATTACAGTTACATTTGTATTCTTCATGTATTTTGCACAAATACGCAGCCCAATTCATTTCCATGTTTTTATTTTCAGTTTTCCAAAACTGTCAGATCACTTTATACTTATGTTTAACTGTTCCCCTGCAGCTATTCACAGATGATAGACTTAATTTTTTTTGTGTATAATCTGTGACTTCATAAATAGAAAAATGGAAACATTATGAATCTACTTGGAAATTTAACTCTAATCATATCTTTTGCCCTAAGGAAATCTTCCTTTTTCACAATATAGCTGCCATAAAAGAGGATAAATACTCTATCATCAGAGCCTGGGCTGCCTCTGGGCATCCACCTCTGATCATTTCATGTAGCTAAAAGAGGTACCTCGTACAAATACTGACGTATTTGGTTGTTTACATCGTGAGAATGAAAAAAAAAAAAAAAAAATCTGAATTATTTTTATAGTAGAAACTCCCCGCAAACAAAGCTCTCATAAGGATGTCAGGTAGTCTGGAGTTGGGATGCCCACACAGCTCCTGCGTCACCCACAGCCTGAGGCGTGACGACTAATGAAACACAAGGGAGATATGCGTCAGAGCGGCAGGGTGAAGGAGATGCGTGTGATGCTTGCAGTGGATGACTGTAGCACTGGAAACTCCTTTCACTATAAAACGAGTCACGAAGGCATTCATATATTTTTTTTTCTCTGAAGGTGTGAAGGGAGTCCTTTGAGCAGTATCGCAGCAGGATATCAGTCCTGTTGCATGGGTGTTAGGATGTCAAACACACACAGAAATGGCCACCCTGAGGCATCCACAGCTCTGGTCTCCACTGAGGGAAAAAACCCCCAAAACAATAGACACAGAAGGAGAAAAGAGAGCAAGTCAAGGAGAAAGGGAGCCAATGTATGTGCGCAACTGTGAGTGAACTGGCTGTGAGACATAATTACGGCAGATTAGTGAAGCCACACTGAGAACCTGAGTCGGAGCCGTCTGGACCCAGAGACAATGACCTCTGGGATAGAGACAGTCACACACACACACACACACACACACACACACACACACACACACACACACACACACACACACACACACACACACACTGAGGCCTGAGAGATACTCATGGAAAGAGGAATTTAAGTGGAAAAACACTGGGTATCTATAATCTTATCCTCTCCTAACAAATTCCAATTAAAGCTCCACAATATAAGTAGCAGGATAATCAGTGGATGGATCTAATGGCAAGGTTCCACTATAGTATCTACGCGGTCAATGAGAATACATACATTATCTAGTTTGAAAGGAATTCTTGCTCTATTCTTCTGCACATATAGTAGAATACTGAATGAATATATTCATTTGTGGTAGCTTGATTTTAAAAAAATTGGAGCAACTTCAGCATGACATCTATTAAAAGTTAAAATATCAACAACATTTCACTAGATTGCCTTTAAAGATTAAAAGTTAATGTTAATGGTTAAGTCACTTTAATATCTCCAAAGCCAAAGGGAAATTCAGAATCTGCATTTTACTCACAGCACTTAGCATTAGCATTAACTATTAGTATTTCCACATCAACAGCAGTGAGCTGCCACTGAAGGTGCTTGAGGTTGAGGACTAACTCCAGATCTTCATCAGCACCATGGTCAGGGGGACTGTGTTTAATGGCAAGGGAAACCAGAACATCCAGAACATCCAGGCTGAAACCTGTATTGCACTAACAGCAAGTCATGACAGAAAGTGAGTTGGAAACAGTGTTGCCAGATGGTAAATGACAAATTATCATACCAGCAGCTTAAAATTGTTGAATTTTGAGGAAAATTATTGTACATACCTGATTTAACATTGCTCAGGACCATTTGCTTCAGTAAAACATTACCACAGACCGTGTATAATATCTATATTATAAAAGGAAGTGAAACTCTGGTCTGTGTGTCTCGGGCATCACACAAAATCTGGAAAGAGCTGACAGCAGGAGTTTGGCATACTTATGTAATTTTTGGTCAAGAAAGAGACTGGCAGAAACAACAAGATCTGTTCCATACTGTCTTTATCCGCTTTTCCGGGTCAGGGTTGCAGGTGTAGCAACCTCAGCAAGCCGAGAGATATAATCCCTCCACCGTGCCCTGAGTCAGCCGTGAGGTCTCCTCCCGGATGGACATGCCCAGGACAGCTCCCCTGAGAGGCATCCAGGAGGCATCCTCACTAGATGCCCAAACCTCAACTGGCTCCTCTTGACATGGAGGAGCAGCAGTATCCCTCCTGGATGCCTGAGCTCCTCATCCTATTTCTAAAGTTGAGCCTGGTCACCCTACGAAGGAAACTCATTTCGGCCACTTGTACTCCTGACCAACCCAGAGCTCATCACCATACGTGAGGGTCGGAACATAGATCAACCTGTAAATTGAGAGCTTCACCTTTTGGCTTAGTTCCCTCTTCACCACAATGAAACGTTGGCATTACTGCAGACACTGCCCCGATCCACCTGTCAATCTCCTGTTCCATTCTACCTTCACTCATGAACAAGATCCTTAGATACTTAAACTCCTCCATCTGAAGCAGGACTTCCTCCCTGACTTGGAATGGGGATTCCACCCTTTTCCGGTGGAGGGCCATGGCCTGAGACTTGGAGGTGCTCATCTTTATCCCTGCTGCTTCACACTCGGTGGTGAACCGCCCTATTGAGAGCTAGAGGTTGCTGCTCAATAAGAAGACCACATCATCTGCAAAAACTCGACCCCCTCCACCACCTGGCCCTACCTAGAAATTCTGTCCATAAAAGTTATGAACAAACCTGGTAACAAAGGGCAGCCCTGGCAGAATCCAACCCTCACCAGGAACAGGTCTAACTTATTACCAGCTATGTGGACCAGGCTTGCACTCCTTTAGTACAGGGACTGAATGGCTGCTAGCAAGGGCCATCCACTCCATACTCCTGGAGCACCTCCCACAGGATTCCCCAGGGGACACGGTTATAAGCCTTCTCCAAATCCACAAAACACATGTGAACTGGATGGGCAAACTCCCATGCCCCCTCCAGCACCCTAGCAAAGGTAAAGAGCTGGTCCACAGTTCCATGTCTGGGACAAAAACCGCATTGCTCCTCCTTGATCTGAGGTTCAACTATCAACCATACCGTCTTCTCCAGTACCAGTACCCTAGCATAGGCCTTACTGGGAGGTTGAGGAGTCTGATCTCCCTGTAGTTGGAACCCACCTTCTGGTCCCCTTTCTTAAAGATGGGGACCACCACCCTGATTTACCTCTCCAAAGGCACTTCCCCTGATGTCCACACATAGTTGCAGAGGCTTGTCAGCCAAGACAGCCCTATAACATCCAGAGCTCTGAGATATCCAGGGTGGATCTCATCAACCCCGGGGATTCTGTCGCCATGGAGTTGTATCACTACCTCGACGACCTCTGCCCAAGAGATTGGTCCATCCATACCCTGGTCTCTCAGCTCTGTTTCCTCCATGAAATAAACATTGATGGGATTGAGGAGCTCCTCAAAGTATTCCTTAAACCCCACAAGTATATCCTCAGTTGACATCAACAGGTCCCCTTCCACACTGTACACAGTGTGGGTGAGTTTCCGCCTCCCCCTTGAGGCACCAGACAGTTTGGCTGAATTTCTTTGGAGCCCATCAATAGTCTTCCTTCTTGTCCTCACTGAACTCCTCCCATGCCTAAGTTTTTGCTTCAGTGACTGCTACAGCCATGTACCGCTTGGACCTCCGGTACTAGTCAGCTGTTTCTGGAGATCCACAGGCTAGCCATGCCCTGTAGGCTTCCTTATCCAGCCGGACAGCTTCCTCTCACCTCTAGTGTTCACCAGTGGGTTAGGGGATTGCTGCCATGACAGGCCATACTAGCTACCATGGCTGTAGCTTGCAGCAGCTACCTCAAAAATGGCAGAGCTCAATGTTCTCCTCCACTCTCAGGATGTGCTTGAAGTTCTGCCGGAAAATGGGAAGTTGATAGAACCGATGTCTTCGGAGATATTAGTCATATTGGAATACGATGGCCTCCCATTGGCCAATCACATTGCTATGCCCAGAATCATAGAATCATCACTGAATGGATTGAAGTGGGTTACCTAGCAACAGATAAACAATAGGGCCACATCGCTGTGGTATCAAATTTCATGTGCAGAAACAGACATGCCAGCTGAGAGGTTATTCAACTGAAAATGCCAGTGAAATTTAATAAGAAAGTGAAAAAAGTAAAGGAATGAACTGTATCAGAGGATCTAGAACCCATGATTCCCCAGGGTGCTAGTAGCTAATAATGCAGTTTTACCTTTAAATAAACTAACAGCACTGTTGGAAAAAAGCTGCCACTGGTAGAACAGTGCCCCCACCTGTGTAGTGTGCTGGATGAACCGCTGCACTGAACAGCCCAGAATATCAGTCAGGTTTAACCATCTTCTTAATCATCGTGTGTCAAGGTCCTCATAAATATTTTGAGACTTAATCTGTTTATACGTTAAGAATAAACATCAATCAATCAATCCACTTAAAATTCTAAAATGCTTGATAATTGAATAAATTATCTACAATTTTGTGTTCAAAACACACTTTCTAAATCAAAAATGAAAACCTTAAGCTTTTAGAATCAAAAATTTAAATTGCAATCGTGTCCAATCAAATAACATTTCATCTGAGCTGCTGAAACCTTAGTAAACTTTTCGGATCCAAAGTTACAATCATGTGTTACTTCAAATGTTTATGTTTCATGTTGCCATATCATGCTTCACTTGTATTACATTGCGCGTCACTCGTGCTACATTGTGCTCTGATTGGCTGTAAAGAGGCATGTGAGACAATGGTCAACATCAGGTGCTGTGCCAGGCGTATCCTGTTTGTGTTTGCTAATAGCCATGTATTGAAGGAGTCAGATTATTTGCACATTATTGTATTTTTGGAATTATTGATCATACATCATACAAGACAGTGAAATTATCATACCAAAATGATGGATATCATACAGTTGGCGACGCTGGTTTGAAATGCTAAGCACTACACTATCGTACCACACTTTATTTTTGATAAAACACATTTTATGTGGCATTGTTTATGACATAGGGGCTGAATCCCAATTCACCCCTGGGCCCTACCCCTTACACCTGCCCCTCCGTTTTGCGCGTTCATGTGAAGAGGTAGTGATGTCCTGATTTTCAATTAAACGGAGGGGTAGGGCTAAGACAAAGGCCTGTTTACCCCTCGAAACGGAGATTTTCCAGAACCACACTACAAACAAAGGGGTAGGAGGAGTTTCACATAATCCTGTTCAGGTGATTGGTAAGACGGAAGTAAACACAGCCAAAATGTGCAGCAGTGATGAAAGAAACACATAAATGTAAGTATTTTCCTTGTAAACAATAATTTTTATCAACTGTTTAATGCCATTTCAGTGTGTTATAGATCGTATTTCTACAGTTTGTATTTGATAGCCGTAAAAAGATGACCAAAGCATATGGAACGGAGACAGTTACAGCTGCTGACAGCATGGAGAATATTTATAGAAACAAAGTTTTCGCATCTGTTTATAGCGGCGTTGATGACCGCTGATGACGTAACAGGTTGCAAAGTGTTGTCCCATTTCATTGGGGAATGTTTCAACCCTAACCCTTGCAGCTCCGTTTCAAGGAGTAGGGGGAAGGATTAGGGCTAAGGGGTGAATTGGGATTGGGCCAGAATGTTCATGTAATGTCAGAATAAATGTTTCAACAATCATTTCTGTCCACAGATGCATTAATTTGTCACCAAGAACTTGAATGGATAATGGATGTGTCAGATCGCTGCGTGAAGTCTTCTCCACCACATTTCCAAAATTCTCAATGGGAGGTTCAGGTGTGGTCCCTGGTGACCAATTAGAGCCTGATGTATGCTGGAGCTGTCATCTTGGAATATGTCTGTGTCCTCATAGGGAAAAAATCCACTGGTATTGAACCTTGTCAGTGTATTCAGGTTCAGCTGAGCTCATTTTATGGACATATAACGATGCTGAAGCTTGACCTGACTAACTGAACAGTGATCATAACACTGTTCTCACAGGCTTGTACTTGCAGGTACTAGGCATGATGGGTAATCACTTCATCTGTCTCCTCTTACCCCGATGCACCTTCACTCTGCACCAGGGTCAATCTGGACTTATCATGACCTTTTTCCACTGAAACACTTTCTTTGTGCTTTATGTATCAAACTGATGGTTATTTAAGACATGATAAGCTACTCATTACATCTGCTTGTTGCAGCTGAAACAGATCAGTCACTAAACTAATTATCTAATGGAAAGATCTGAATTATTTCATTCATTCATTCATTTTCTATGCCCGCTTTATCCTCACTAGGGTCACTGGGGTCGCATGGATCCTATCCCAGCTACTTAAGGGCGAAGAGTTAAATCAAGGTGGGAACTTTTATTGGCTATGCATTGTACATTAAAGTTTCAGAAGTTAAAATCGGGGGGGATATGCCACAATCTGAAAATACAGACTTTTCTTGGGTAGCTGTGATATTATTTCATGCCACTATGTGAATGAAAAAACGCAAACTTCCATTTTGTTCCATGTCTGAGGAAATCAGGAACTCGAGCTGTCAATCACAACCCTTACAATCTGAAATCACCTGTGGTTACCAAAGGTTCAGGTCATGAGGAAGATTTTCTACAGCTTGAAAAAAACAGTACACAGTAGTGATTTGATTTATAATATGCTGAAAGCTGCCTGATGACAGCAAAAGAAACTATCGAGCACTGCAGCTCTAAGGTCACAGATTTATCCACAGATGCACAAGAGTCATGCCCTTGTATTGGAGGGTTTGTCGACGGCTCTTGGAAGTTGACATGTTTGTTTGGCAGAACAAAGAACTTCAAGTCTTCTGTTTTCACTCAGTTCTTTTTTCTCCTCCTGTGAAAGACTGACAAACAACAAAGAATGCATTTTTTTCCCTTTTCTTTCTACACATCTACAGAAAGCCTTTTTAATTTCCTCCTCATTACTGTGTGTGTGTGTGTGCATGTGTGCGTGTAAGTGTGTGTGTGTGTGTGTGTGTGTGTGTGTGTGTGTGTGTGTGTGTGTGTGTGTAGCACTCTAGTCTGTCATCTCAATCTGATCTCTATCACCCACGGCTGTCTGGCTGGAGTTATCTAGCCAGAGGACCACCCCAGCTGAAGGAAAGAGGAGTGCAACACAAGAGTTACACACTAGTCTTCCTCTGACATACTTTTAAGACATTTTTTCCCCTCTGTTTCTGTCTGTATTGCTCACTGTTCATTAACACCTGACCCAGTGTCCTCGCCTCTCGCTTCTTCCTTTGTCATCAACTCTATATTTATCTTCTCACCTCCACCCCTGTTTCATCCATACACTTTTGGTCCCTGTTTTAATTGTATCTGTCATACCTCCTCTTCCTGTTAATACGTGTCGTACATGCACATTAAGTGTAGAGGTGTAAATGTGTTCTTATTTTATCAGTGGTGGGAAATAAAAGGCAAGCAAAGCCTACATTTGTGTGAAACAGCATCACGTCATTGTTTTAACTATAGTAAGGAAATGTACTAATGATTACCATTGTTGTAATCGTTCTTTCTATGCTGAGGATGGATCAAATGACTGTACCGTGAAAGAGATGACTCACTGAGGACTATCTTCAGTATCATCATGACAAAGCGCTTTCATATTTTTCACTTCACCGTTCAGCTATAAATACACACGTCATTCCTGTTTTAGTTTAGGTTGGTTTACTGCATCCTAAATTTGGTTCCCACTTTCGAACAAAACACTAGTTTCAGACGTTTACTAGAAGTGTCAACTCCATAATATAATTATTTTATTTTATTTCTTTTTACCTAAAGTCACATGATTTAACAGCTTAACTAATGAATGTTATAATGAAATTACACACAGGTTCATCAGGTACACTAAATGCAACTGCAAAGAAAAGTTAGTGTAGCTCCAATATTCCTGGATGAATTCTAAATGGCTGAGAAGGTCATTGGGTGCCCTCTGCCTACACTGGAGGACCTTCATGGCTCTTACTGCCTCAGGAGAGCCAACACTATTCTGAAGGACTCCTACCACCTGGGCCACTTCCTGTTTGAGCTACTGCTGTTAGGCAGATGGTACAGGGCCATCAAAACCAGGACAAACAGACTGAAAAACAGCTTTTTTCCAATTGCTGTAAGAGCCCTTAATCACCTGTCTGTAAACCATTCTGTGCAATATTTGATTCTACAATTTCCATTGTATCTACACACTTGCGCTTTATGTAGATAGCCTTTTAAAAATCTGTGGTTTTGGGTTTCTTTTGACTGTGCCTATTTAAATCTATTGTGTTATTTACATGTTTTTTTTTTATTATAGCAGAGTTTTTATGTATTCTTCTTTTGTGTTTTTTATATGTATTCTTCTTTTGTGTTTTGCACTGAAGGCCTGCACTTTACCTTTTTGTTGCACTTGTTGCAATGACAATAAAGTGAATCTGAATATGTAACAGTTTGTTTTTGTTGCTAGAAATGTACTATTTGTACCTACACATGCATTAAATAAATAAAGTAAATATAGTGAAAAGTCATTTAGATCCAGTGCCTGCACAGATTTATTGTTTCTTTTCATCTTAAAGTGTGATCAGGAAATTCTGTTGCATGCAGCATCTATCCCAAGTAGGTCAAGCTTTTGTTTCCTACTTTGTCTCGGTGTCAACAAAAGTGGCTAGTGTGACCAGTTAGTTACACTCTCTATCGTGCTGCTTATGGAACACTCGATAGTAAACCAAAACAGTGCCAACTCATGTCACAAGTGACCCACCCTTTGTGTCAGCGTTGATGGTTCCTTCCTCGCTTCCTAACTGTGAGATAAGGAGTTGGTCCAGCCCTGTGGAGGGGTGTGTGTCTTAATCAAGATCGCTTTGTACAGAAACACAAGCAGAGTGAACAAATTAGACATGGCAGAGACAAGAGTGGAATTTATTAGGAGTGGGATCTCAGAGGGCTTCCAGGGATATGGCTGTCTGCTTATATACAAAAATACTCATTTTAATGTTGCAAGTGATGTTGTTTTAGTCTCATGTTGATTCCTGTGACATTCATGCATGTCATTTCCTGCTTCAATACAGAAGTAAAAATCACAGAGGTGAGAAGAGAATGTCTTCCCTGAAAGCCAACAGGTCTAGAGATGACTCACATCACATCCTGTTCTTTCTCTGTATTTGCCTTCCTATACCTGCCGAGCCCATTCTTTGTAGTTAACATCTGGCAAATTAATCTTTAATTCATCCCAGGCAAAGATCCAAAATCAGATTATAATCCTTTGATCGTTAAATGTATGAGTCAAAGCTGAACTTGACAGTGTCAGTCTGATGTTTTTGCATGGGTAAGCAAGGGGTTTGCATCTGCGCTGTCCCAGATCCATTTTCCCTAATGCTCACTGTATATCAAAGTTAATTAACACGTATAGGGAAGACATACATACTCTAAAGAACATCTCATACACACACTTGAACGGATGTGAGCGTTCACTGTCACATATATAAAAGCACACACATGGATTTATACAAACACGCCCCTTAGCTGGCCGTGAATGCCTTCTCTGTGGTAGAAAGTGCACATTAACACATCTTTAAAACCTGACATTTGTATCCCTCCCTCTCCCGAACCCCCCCCCCCCCCCCCTGCTATTTTGGCTGTGGTGTTGTTGACTCTACTTGAATCCCCAGCTACTAATTAAGCATTTGTTTTGAATTTTTGTCTTGATTTTGCCTGGTCGTTACTTTTCCCACATTTGCATGTGAAGCGCAGGCACGCCCAGTCATTAAATCTGTGTCAGCGCTCCCGGGAAGTACAACACATAAATGACACATGAGAAAGACAGACACAGAGCAAGAAGAGAACTGACAGATTATCAACACCCGGAACTTTACAGGTTGAGAGAAGAAGTTTAGGTTCATGACGTGGGTGTGATTTTCTGCTTTCACTTCGGACACGCTGTAACTAATACATCATTTCCAGGGTTTGTGTTTAAGTAGGACACTAGCTGTGAGACTAAAGATACAGCGTTGTATAAATAAAGCTTGTGACATGCTGCCAACTTTAGATTCCCACTCATCAGTTGAAGTCGTGAAAGGTTCCTCAGCTCCAGCCTACAAACACTCACGCTGCAAACAGAGCTTCACTGACGTATGCACTGCACATGTCTGAGCATGTGTACTCACACCAAACCACACTCATCACCTGTATAGATGTGTGTCCCTGTGTACGTCTTAGTGTGTAAGTGTATATGTGTGTGTGACTCTTGTGTTGCCTTGACAACCTGCTTCTCTTTTTGTTTGCCCTTGGAGCCAAGAGCGGACGCACACCAACGCAGGAGCAGAAATCAGAACAGAGGGAGGACGGAGAACGACATCATCCCGGGCTTTTCATCCTCACCTCTCCAGTGAACAACACCCACGGCTCTCCCACCTGCTCTCACCTGTCAAGCAACAAATGTAGGCTGATCATGCTGATACGTCTACAGGGAAGTGAAAAGGAGAATGCATCTCTGTATCTGCTCTCAGAAAAGGTTCAGCTGTTACACCCTATGAAACATCAGGGTCAGTGGTTTATGTCAGCTCCTGTGTTTTGCTTTACGCTCGCAACAATTATGTCATATTCTCAGATTAATAGTCAAGAAGAGAGTGGTGTAAGGAGAGAGGAAGAGTTTTCTGGTGGAAGAAAAGAAAAGAAACAAAAAGAAAAGACGAGAAAAGAAAAGATTGATGTGAACAGATGAATGGCTCTAAAACAAAGACATCAGATTATAAAGAACGAACTGCCCGATCATGTGAAATCTTCCACAGTGAGACACTCAATCACGGTTTATTCAGAAACAACCCTGTACTCATGTCTAATTCTAAATGTAATGAGTTTTAAATGTGCATTCTTGTTATCCTGCTGTAATTAGTTTTAATGAACATTATTCATTTTGCTGTGCTTCCTTTTAACTGTACTCAGGTCTCGCTTCATATATTCCTTTGTGTCACAGCTTTCACTGCAAACACCATGATTCTTATATGGGATTAATCTCCTTATGTATATGTATCTGTTCCAATCAAATCATAATAAATCCATCCATCCATCCATCCATCCATCCATCCATCCATCCATCCATCCATCCATCCATCCATCCATCCATCC
>JAQQZY010000006.1:15943719-15965521 GCA_030068375.1 Ostorhinchus rueppellii | reverse complement strand
TTTTAACCACTGGGGTGGCTAAGAGAGGTCATAGAAACTCATTTTAAGGATCAGAAATCCCGAAAAGTGTAAATTTTATGCCATGGCACCTTTAACACGAAGGGGCAATAACGCTATCTTCCCGTATAGTCACGCTGGAGAGGTTAGTATCAAATTGCTCAACTTTCTAGATGCAGACAGTGACAACAAGATACCTATTGTTCAATCTATGGTTCTCACTCATGGTGCCATAACAAAAAACAAAAATAATGACAAAAAGGCCAATAAACACTGCCATATACATTTTAAATTAAAACTAATACTAACACAAGAACCCTGTTGCATTTCTGCACGTAAAAAGTAACACATTTCCAACGTTATGCCTACTACCCACAATGCATTGCGGTAGACACGCTACTATACTATACTATACTAATTTTTTTTTGTGTGGTTTGAAAAAAATCTTCTAAATGTTTCTTTTTGGTACTAAGGTTTTTCCTGATTCCTAAATTGTCTTTTCACTCTTCACAGACTGCCTTCTTCTCACTGACAATAAGCAATCATTTCACCACTTATAACACAGCAAAAAAAAAAAACAACCAAACAAAAAAAAACTGTTTCCTGTGGTGAGCTTGTTGTGTATCTAATCTGGTCTTGTTCTGGTCGGACCTTGCTTGGTTGTAATTTAGTTTGCCTTGACTACAATACTAGATACAAGTAATAAATATATAATAGCATTAACAATATTAATCTAAATTAAATAGGTGGAAGTTGAAATGTCTGGTGCCCACACTTTGTAGTGTTCATTCAGTTAAACACATTGCAGATACAATCATTTTTATGCTGCTGTAGCCACAAAAAGAATGCAATTCCACTGTTAAAAATGTAATATTCACTATATTCACATTAAAACTTGAGTTGTGATAAAACTACACAGCAGCTAACAAATTGATGACTCTGCATGGAAGGAGAAATGGCCCTTCTCAAACAAAAAAACTCAAAAAAACAGTCAAATTGAAAATAGATCAAATTGGGAGACTGCTGTTCATGGCACTTCTTGGTTTTTTTTTAGCCCCACATCTAATCTCTATATTGCTTCCACATCTTCCCATGTGTATGATAAGACAAATTAATGCTGTCTTTTTGCTTATGCAGTTAACATTCAGGTTGCACTGCAATGCTTTTAGAGAATAAAACCCACTTAGTGAAGGGAACTGCCACCTCATACCACACAGTTACATTTCCTGAATCTTACAGCATTGCGAGGAAGTAATAAAACAGTACAGAAAGAACAAGAAGACAAAAATAAGAGCTGGAGACAATTAGGAAGCTATAAAACAGAGATGCAGAAACATTAAAATGCACCACTAAATACTCAGAAATATGTACTAAGTCACAGGTCATGAACTTTCTCTCTCTGATTTATCCAGTGCCATGCATGCACACAGGACAGGCTGCATGTTCACATGTGCATCGAACTTCTCTCCATAGTCATGCAACGGAGCCTAAAGCCCAGCCCGCGGCAGGGTCTTAAAGGTCACGATCTCTATACCGCTTCGGAAGGTCGCACAAAGTTCATGACACAAGCCTGACCATATTTGGCTGCTGGCTCTCTTAAAGACTTAGAGCTGAAATTTGAAATGATAGCGAGGGAAGGAGAAAAAAAACAAAAAAAAAAAACGCTAACTGGAATGTTCATTGGTTGCAGCTGGGCATCGTTGAAGCAATATGGGCCTGGGCTTAATGCAGGAAGTGTGTGTGTACGTGTCTGTGTATCTTTGCGCCTGTGGGTTTGTGTGCATAGATACAATATGTGCATGCATGTCAGTTCTGCATGTGTGTGAGAAAAAGAGAAACGAGATATTGGGTTAATACAAACCAAAGTTTAGACGTTTCCAGATACGTTTGCGCTTGTGTGTGAAAGACAAGCACATATGTACATGTAAGATCCGGCCTGTGTGTGTGCGTGTGTGTTTGTGTGCAAACGTGCTGGCATGTGTGTATGTGTCAGGGAGATCAGAGCAATATGAGAAAGCTTAAGTCTGAAGTACGGGTCTACAGGGTAAAACTTGTGTGCGGGGGTTTTTGGCCGAACGGACCGGAGGAGCAATGAGGAGGCAAAATCAGCAGGGAGGTGTGAGAAACACAGGAAAAAAAATACGCCAGGAGAGATTTAGAAAAAGCATGTAAGTCCTGAGTATCCTCTTATTCTTTTAAGTGGAGAAAAGCATCACACCCCCGCTGAGGCCAAAGGTCCACTCCTCTCATACCTTGATATTTTTAAAGCATCAATTAGAGCCTTATTATGTTTTCCTTCTTTTTATTCCTCCTGGTTCATTTAAGTGGAGATGATTTAATTAAAGAGGGAAGATTACAAACTGTTGAGGATGAAGACGTCACAGCTTCGGGGTCTTCGAAGGGAGGCCAAAAGCTATGGTTGAATGGGGTCCTAATGGGAGAAGTGGAGCTGATGGATGAGAATTCCTTTTTTTTTTTTTTTTTTTTTTTTTTTAAATTAATGATACGATAAACAAGACATAATGAAAGCAAACAAACAGGCAACAACATACAATCAAACAAAAACAATAACAAGAATAATGGAAAGCAACAGAAATGGCAACATCATATCACAATGAAAGGTCCAGTAAATTTGCAACCGGAAAATGGGGAGGAGGAGAGTAAGTGAAAGTGAGGAAGGAAAGGGAGATGGGAGGATAAGATACGAGTATTATAGTAATGATAATGATAAGTACATCAATATATATAGTAATAGTACCAGTAGACATAACCATAATATTAATGATAATGGAAGCAATAAATGCATACATCAATATCTAGTAATACTCCTAAAAGATGTAACTATTATAGTAATAATAATAATATTGAATGCATACATCAATATATAAATGATGGATGCGAATTCCCACATAAACATAAATCAAATAGACAAACGCAGGCCGTCAGTAACTATGGTTTTTACTTTTTTTTTTTTAAATTCTTTATTTTTGGACAATTAGTTAACATTTCAGGCTTCAATGTCAGTAATGTACAGAAAAGGTAGTACCAAAAAGAGAAAAAAAAGAAAAAATAAACAACATACATGCACCCGTATATACAAATACTTCTATATGTACACACGTATATATACCTATGTTCACACACACTCACCCACATGCACACATACACACCCACACAAAGAAAAACTTGTCATTGTCCATTTATCTTCCCTTGTTTCCTTACATCTACATATGCGAGCTATATAACATGAACACGGGATGTGAGGAGAAATTATGATCTCCCCCAGAGGAGACATGCAAGAGGAGAGAATCCAACCAAGCAAACAAAACAGTAAATATAAGAAGTTCAGACCAGGCAATAATAAACCTACAGAAGAAATACCACAAGGAGTTCCATTCGTGATTATATTTGCTATTCCTGAGGTACCCATTCAGTCCACAATTTGATAAATTTCTTCATTTGTAATCTATGTGAGACTGTGATTTTTCCCCCCCATTAAATACAAATCGTAAATTATTTCCTTCCATTCTGCTTTTGTGGGTGTGTCTGGTTGCAACCAGTGTCTCGTGAGAGTTTTCCTGCAAGCCGATACCAAAATACCAAACAAATATTTATTGAAATAAACATTCAGGAACATTTCTGACTCTAATTGTACTCTAAATGATAGTATATGAGGACATGAAACAACTCAAGCTGGTGAACCTGTTGTGTTGTGATGAGGGAAAGAAACATGCAGCATGACTATTTTGTACTTTTATTCATTTTTCTAAACTGCAAATGGAAAAACATTAATGAACATAGCTCTGTATAGAATAATAGAATATAGATATTTACTATATATTGAAGTAAAACGTCCCAGAACCTCACTGATTTAATGACCTTGAAACATACAGAGAAAAACAGTGTATGAAGGACGGTTGGATAAGAGGATTAGACAATATGACATGAAAATTACAATAGAAGGCCGGAGCTCAGTGCGGAATAAATTCCTAATTTGTGAAAATAGTTACTTTCGCAAAAATCACACGACCTCTTTGCTGATCTTTAACATCTAAAACCAGAAAATTACAATGCTGCCGGATAAGATTAGTTGATGTTTTTGTGAGACAAGTGTCAGCAAGTCCTTGGGGTCAGTTTGACCCCATTCCGCTGCCTTGGTCTATGGGATGTAGATGTGGAAGGCAGCAGAAGGGTTTACGTATTGCAACAGGAAGAGTCGATGTACAGCAGATCTGCATCAAGATCAAGCATGAACTTTTCTTCTTTTTACCAAATAATTCAAGTTTAAAAAGTAGCTCACTATGTGTATCACAAATCTTTTCCGCTGAGGCTAAGAAGTCTGTCCTTTTGTTCTGTAAAACTCATTGCAGTATGCAGGAGAGAGCCGGGCGACACTGGGGATAAACTGATATGATAGTGATACGAAGGCCTGAGGTTTAAGCTAATGAGATACAGGTCTGCCGTCACATTTTCATCAACCAGGATAAGATGTTATCTGGGTTTCTGAAATCTGGAATGATAAAACGCCTGAAATCAGAATCATTCTATCTACATCAACATCGTATTTGGTTTAACTGACTGTCACCTTGGTAACAAAGGTCATAGATCTAATTTGAGAGTTTTGTTTTCCTTATGGATGCACGCATTTTCTTAGTTTTTTTTTTTTGTTTTTTTTGGGTTTTTTTTATCTTAACCTGTATTAGATTAGCCTTGTTTACAATTTACACATTCATCCTTGGCCCATTCCCTCCCCTCACAACTTCATGAAAAATACCGTAGCAGTTTTTGTGTAATCATGCTTCCAGACAGGAAAATAGAAGAGAGCAATCAAATAACTCCTTGGTGCAGATAACACAATAAAATATCACTTTCAATTGGAGCTTATCCAGTCTATAAAATGCTGATGGATTCTGCAGTAGCACATCATTTCAAAAGATAAATTCATTTGTGTTTTTAAGTGGATGAGTCTCTTAGCAACTTCCCCTGGAAAGGATGTGCCAAGTTATTTCTACAGTGTGCAACAAATCATCAGAGTTAATGTTACGCCGCTTTTTTTTTTTTTTTCTTTTCTTTCTGGTAACATCATCATCTATTAGAAGCTAAATAACACTGTACAAGCTTTTATTGAAAAATGAGCAAATGAACAAGGCAATTTTGCAAAACACTGAATCACTGCGCAACTACATGTTACAAATCAGTGTTTAACTGCCTCATTTCTCTACAAAGAAAAGCCCTTTGTACACTCTGAATTATTTAGATTGGAAAGTCTATTAAGCTGGATTCAATTGTTGTGTGTGTTTGTACATGCTGGCACACATTTGAACTAAATCTGCATCGAGACACAAATTAATTATAAATCCAACTGAAGGGATTTGGGTCTTTGTTTCTGAGGTCTGGTCCTTCATTTTAGGTTCGCTATAAATTTGCAGGCATAAACACATATCAGTAGGGATGCATCAAACATCAAACACAACAATCTTGACTCTTCTGAATAATTTAGAGGTCTTTCATTGCTGTTAAGATGGCAATACTTCACTCTACTCGCCTTTATCGTTTTCTCACACAACCATCTTCCTGCAAACTCATATCTTCATTTTTTTCTCCTTTTACATGTTCCCGTGTTTATTCTCATGCCCTTCCCCCCCCCCCCCCCAAATGATTTTTCCTCATCTTCTTTCCTCTTCTAACCCCAGCCAGCAGGTTTACAAAGTCGAGCTTTTTGTGCGCCAGAAGCAATTCCTGGAGGGCAGTCAGGCAAGCGAACTCAGCCAATGCCCGCTGCATGACTCACAGAGACAGAGACCGAGAGGGAACAGGCTAGAGTTGTTAAGATGAGAGGGCGAAAGGATTTTAAGCTGTTAAGAGCTGATGAGAGGGGTAGGTTGGAAAAGGAGATTGGAAAAAAAAAAAAGTGGACAGAGAACGAAAGGCTGTGAGAGAGATTAAGAGGAGTGGAGGTAAAGCAGGGGAGATGGAGAGAGATGGGGGCAAATAGAGGGCAACCTGCACGATCTTGCATGCACACAAGAAGAGCAGACAGGCACGCAGCTCAGCGAGGAGGCACGAAGAGAGCAAAATGACTCCTCCTCCTCCTCCTCCCTCTACATCCCACTTCACCCCATCCCATGCCGTCTCCAACCCCCTCCCTTCTCCTTTGCCAAAAAAACAAAGCTCAGCATGACAGCCTTACACGACACAGTGACCCCGAGGGTGAGGGGAGAGAGGGAACACCGCAAGAGAAACAGAAGGGGTGAACTTGGAGAAAGAAAGGCAGGAAAGAGGAGTTAAATGCAGAACCGGAAAAAGTGCTGATGGATGAGGATTCCCAGGTAAACATGAATCAGATCAGAGGGACACAGGTCATCAGTTAATGTGGTACCCCCCCCCCCCACACACACACACACACACACACCTCTAATTGTATTCTAAATTATAGTCCATAAGGTAATCTACAACTCAAACCCACTGCAGATATTGGTAAACTTGTGTTGTGATGTCATAAAGCATGACTATTTTATTGTTTTGTTTTTCCAAATTGCAAAGGGAAAAAAATGGACAGCTTTGTACTGAAATGTACAATATACGTAGATACATCTACCATATTAGTGCAAAATGTAAACATCTCAGACCAAACAGGAGGAGCTTACTGATTTAATCCCCTTGAAAATGTACAGAGTAAAAACAGTTTGTGCAAAAATAGAGTGAAATTTGAAAGGGAGGAGAAAGAAGTGACAGTATATATGGCAATATACAATAACCCGAGATTACTGTAGATACTAGTAAACATGTTCTGTTGTGATGAAGGAAAGAAGCAGGGCAGGATGACGATTTTATAGTCCAAACTGTAACAGAAACAAATGCCTGGATACTGACAGAACTGAACAGTAGAATATACAGTTTGACTGTATATTAATATAAAATGTAAATATCTCAGACCAAAAGGAAATGAGTTACTGATTTACTGGCCTTGAAAACACATTGAGGAAAAACAGTGTACGAAGGAAGGTTAAATAAACAGATGAGGCAAAACTGATGTGAAATCTACAATAGAAGAGGGGGAAATGATAGTGTATATGGTAATACACAATACCTCAAGGTTACTGTAGATACTAGTAAACATGTTCTGTTGTGATGAAGAAAAAAGGAGGAGGGCAGGATGATGATTTTATAGCCCTTTTTTAAAAACTAACAGAAACAAATGCCTGGATATTGACAGAACTGAATTGTAGAATATACAGTTTGTATATTAATATAAAATGTAAATATCTCAGACCAAAAACAAAGGACTTACTGATTTACTGGCCTTGAAAACACATTCTGAGGAAAAACAGTGTATGAAGGAAGGGTGGATAAACAGATTAGGCAAAAATGAAGTGAAGTTTGCCAGAGAAATGAGAAGTGTTTGTGCTGAATAAGAAGAGTCAGAGGAGGAAGGGGGGGGGGGGGTCTACTGTTGTGCCCTGTGTGAGCTGTCTCTGGGCTGGGATAGAAGCCTCCGCCAGCCTCCCTCTGGACTGCATTAGGCATGGTGCTCAGATAATACACTGCTGGGGAGGAAGAAAAGGGGGGAAAGACAAGAAGGAGGAGGAGGAGGAGAGCTGGGGGTGTTAGACAAAGGGAGGGCAGAGTATGGGAGAGTTCTCTTCTGATTTGAATACCACTGAAACCAAACAAGAAAAAATAATCGGATAAACAAAACTCTCCTAGAAACCGCCGGCTGTAAAAATTTCACTCTTATTGTGACCAGTTGTGGCGTCGACTGCAGATGGCTGACAAAGTTAATCTTTCCTTTTTAAGATTTGCGCAACAACAGGCAAGATCTCTTCAGGAAACAAATTTGTCGTTAAACAATTGGAATTTCTCCAATTGCTTTTTTTTTTTAATTCTCTGTATGTTAGTTTTGAAGAAATAAACTGAGACCATGTTTTCTTTTCAGTGTCTCGGCTGAATATTTACTGGCTTAACGTTGGCTATCATGTTTCAGAGGGACGTTAACAAAACACCATAACTGTCACATTAATGTCAACGTGATGCAGATATATAGCACATTAGCCATTTGCTCATTTTCTCTTTTTGATTCTTTATTTAATCAATGTTACATTTAACATAAATAAACATTTTTATGAACAAAAGGCACACAGTTCAAATATAAACAAAGAGAACATCTGTACAGTGTCTCTGATCGAGAGCGTTCCAGGATTGATGAGCTTCAGGGAGTTCAGTTCTGTTGACAAAACGCTACACTGTTGCGGCAGCGTAGTCTCCGTGTGAAACTGTACACTCTTCAATCCCCCACGAGAAACCAAAGTGGTGGGACGCAAAGGCAAACGCGCCAACTGGAGCAGCGCTGGCGTCATGCAAAACTTTCTGCCTGGCGGTTTATGTGGATGTCCATTGAAAAGTCTGGTTGAAGAGGCCACAAGATTCATGTCCACTAAATTAAAAGACTCAAACACGCAGCACATACAGTTAGAAAAAAAAAAAAATGTACGGGCCAGACGCTGGGTGAACACTCAAGTAAGATTTTTGTAAGAGACTGAAGGGTTGAAGGGGACATAGTTGTTCTACAAAAGAGTGGAAGCCACTAATTGGTTGCTTGCTGCTTCCTCAGAGTAATCCAACCACTTGGTCATTCACAGTACTGGCAGGACGCGACTGTCTACAGCAGAGTGGACAAACGGTGAGTCCTGATGAGCAACTGACTCACTATACGGCTGTGTATCTAGGTACCAAGTCAAAATGATAAGGGGGACTAGATGTGTTTTTTCAGATCAGTAAGGTAGATTAAATCCTCCTGTGTCTAATGATCACCACTCGACTCCCGTTTATCCTGGATAGTGAAGACCGACGTACGAGTCCACTCAAGCACGTTGCGGCTGCAGCTGTTGCCAGTTGTCATCCACCTTTGAACACTGGATGAAACAGGTGTTGTCCTTTGTTAGTCCAGTTTTGTCCAGTTCAGTCTGGTGGGGACCAGTCTGTTGTTCCTTGCAGGGGTCTTGTCTGGTTGGATCCAGATCCCTGCAGACCTGGATCACATGTTACTTGCCATCTTTGTCTTACATTTTGTTTTAAGCCATTTAAAGCACTGCATGGGTGAAGTTGAATTTATTTGACGAAGCGATTCCAAGATTTCATAAGCTGATGAATCATAGTATTTTAAATTTCAGTTTTTAGTCCAAACTTTGTTCTTTTTCATGTTCTGTGACAAACTCCACCCATTTGGTACCTTAGCAAACTAAAACAAACTATGAGTAAGTATTTGCGAACACTTGTCGTCCCAGGTCTGATTAGACAGCGACTGTGCTGGGTACCTCCTCATAGTGGATTATGAAGTAGGGGTAGCTCTGGTCGTCATTAAAGATGATATAGATCTGGGGATCCACCCAGTTGTCCACACAAGAGTCATAAAGGTCACTGGAGGGGTCGCGGGGGTTAATGGGCGGAGGTCGCCGCATGGAAGGATTTCCTACTGTAAACCTGCACAGAAACACAGAAAACAGGAGGGTGAGTACATAAATTATGTGGTTTTAAGTATTTATATCCTTAGGTAGGTGGACTGAATTATCATTTTGGCTCTTTAACATGGTCTGAGTGTGTCTGACAAATAGTCTTTCCACTTTTCATAAGTAAAAATGCAGCAAACAGATTTTCATTCATCTCTGTCAATCTGAAGTCTGAAGAATAATTTAGCATCTTCGAGAGAGAGAGAGCTGCTCTAAATTTTATGACAACAAGGCTGCTGCTCATGTATGTGTTTTAGAGCACCGTAAATAATATACGCATATGCTGAAAGTGCATAAAATGAATGAACTGTAAGTATATGAAATGAGCCAGTGCATTGTAACCAGTTTGTTTGTCCTTCCTTAAATATTAATGTCAACCTCAGAAGACCTGTAATCCATCAATCTCCATGTTTCTTTCTCAGGGGTAATAAATAATACACTTTAAAATAAGAACATTTTCAGCTACAGAGACAGCAGGTAGAGACATAAGCGTCTGCCTACCAGATATAGCTTCAGACACAAGGAGACAGATAACTTCTTTATTGGTCTGTATCTCTCCTCAAGTCTGGAAGCAATGTCTCTGTCTGCACCATGGCACAGATTGAACCCAGGGTTTAGGTTGGGGAGGGTGTGCGGTGTGGTTCCTAACAAAGGCTTTTTTGCCACCACACCATCCTCTGGGCACACCACAGACTGCCTGCTGCAGCTTAAAAAAAATGGTGATGAATGATGGCTTCAGCCAAATCAGCTGTTTTACATGTGTGGCTCCAAATTTGACTTGCATTTTAGGGACGCTAAGAAAAATGACGAATGAACGATGGTTTATGGAAAAGAACCTCTGGTTTTCCATGATACAAATGAATAGTGATGTGTTGTGTAAATTTCATTTGAAAGCACTTAAGAGTGAAGGAGTAAAAGGTCAGAGGAGATATTTTGCGCAGAGGTACAAGTGCTGACGGGGCGATTGGCATCAAGCACACCAAAACACATTAAGGCACAGCAAAACATGTAACCTTAACCGGACAAAGGCACATAAGGCATTAATTTAGCATTTACCAACATAATAGCACTGCCATTACCATTTCATGAATCATACATGGTGCTCCAGCTGAAATTCACCAGTGAAACAAGGCTTATACAAAAAAAAAGAAAGAAATGAATTAATCTGATAAAGCTGAATGCTATGTTATATACATAAAATAACTGAGCTACATAAATTTAAAAAAAAAAAAAAGTTTTTTACTATTTCCTGTGTACTGGAGTTACTATATCCTAATATTTAGTTGTATTAGGTTATAGATTGATATAATGTAAATCTATGAGCATCTTATTAAAATCTACAAAAATGTGCCTTAACAGAAGGTTTCAGATGCTTAAAACAGGCACTGGCATCTTATTTTTCTTTTATAAAACTGTCTGAATGTTATTGCAAGTCAGAACATGTGAAAAATCCCAACCATGATAAGAAACAACAAATAATCTTTTTTACAAACTGCAGTACACATACCTGCCAGTGAGGACTTTGGCCAGGAACATGCAGTGGACACCTTTGGGCGAGCGCTTGGAGAAGTTATGGGAGTAGACTGCCTTGCGGGCAAAGTAGGAGCCCTGGCCAAACATCGTTGCATGTTTTCCACACACCCTTGGGTCAAAGTTGTGCTTGCAGATGCCTTCCACCACGTCGGCTGAGGTGCCGTGAAAAAGATGGCGCTCGCTCAGCAGTCGGTCCATTTCTGACATACGCCGTGACATGTATTCCTTCTTCCTGTTTGGGCAAAGAGAGACAGAAAATATGAGGTGGATGTGCCTGAGAAATAACCAGTACAGTATTGCCTTTCTACTTTACTCCTCGTTATGTCTTCATTATGTCTGAAGCCCTTGGAGGTAATTAATTAATAATTATCTATAAGCAGTTATCTTATTTCAGTAACCTTGTTTACTCTCGACCCTGTAAGAATGCTGAGCTTCATCCGGTCTTGAGCAACACAAGAGCAGCGAGTTTGATGTGAGCGGATCAATCAGGCATGCAGAGGCGAAAGCGGTGAGGCTGTGACCGCGGCATGACCTCCTTTGACCCCACAGCTCACCAACTGACACAGACTGACACTGCACGCATCCAAGCATGAGCACATGCACGTATAAACACATCCTTCAATTTACAACCATCCATTTTAGAAAAAAAAAAAATTATATATATATATATATATATATATGATGCATTTTACGCTGACAGAGGCAGCTCAGCTTTGTTCAACAGCAGTAACCAACCATTCACAAAGCAACACACAGGCAGTTACGGCTTCTCTGTCATAACCCGTGTATGGGGGGAAAAAAACAAACTAAACTGTCATTCAGAGGGGGCATCATTTTCCCTGCAACACATGCACAAACACACTAACCCATTGTCACTCATTGTGAAAGCGTGTGGTACCCATCAGTGTGGGAGTGTTTAACTGTCACAGCTGATAGGACCTGCTCTAACCACAGCGGTTAGCCCTCTGTGTTCACGACAGGAACATCACCGCCACCAAGCATCTCTAGATCCGCTGAGTTCACACACCACTGTCGAATGTTTCTCACGAAGTCTTACACAGCTGGTCCTATTTGCCCTATTTTCTCACTTTCCTTCCTTTTCTCATATTGTTTTGCATCCATCCTGTGTTTGTAGTTACACTGTGTGAGTCTTTGTGGGTGACCAGCATAACTCACAAACAGATGCATCAATCTTTATGAAGCTCATATTAACTGACTAAATACATACGAAGACATGATTAGATTTTAATGCATCTTAACAATATATATTAAAGTAAAATCTTAATTTATATTAAAGTAAAAGTACAAAAAGCATATACAGTGAGACATGGGTATGTTTCCCCTGTGGAACATTTACATCCCCTCTCACATGTGTTCCATTAAGTCATGTTTTTAGTTCTTGGTTCTGTCTGCACGTACACATGCAGCTGAGTTTATATATTCTTGAGGTCACTGACAGAAATCTGGATAAAAACTATTAACAATACAAACATGTGCCAAAACAGCAAAACATGCACAAATAGGACAAACAATAGCGATACAGAACACAAAACCTCACTGCATCAATATTTCTGCACAACTACAGCACCATTTTCACTTCAAAGTGCAAAAAAATAGACATTATTTATTGTTTATACACTACCAAATGTCGTTAGATCTTTAGACTGAGTTGATAAATAGGACAAAGTACATCCACCCTTTAAAACTGTTCCATTACCATGACATCAGCTTCAGAATAATCATCTAGTGAGTCAAGTGTCAACCACAAATGGGCTAAAATCATAGGTCACAACTGCACCGCAGAAAGTTTAAGGGGAAAAAAATACATGACAAAACAATAAAGATGCTCAAATATGGAAACAATCATTTCTAATTTTGATAGAATTTTTTTCCATTCGTACTCTGTTTAAGAACACATGGTGTCATGAGAAATGTTTATGATTACTGGAAATGATCTAGTGGTGAGATTAACAGATAGTATCTAAAATGAAAAAGTGTTTTAAAATCAAACCCTTCAGCGACTGCTCTCTCTGCACAACTCACCGCTTGTACTTCTCCCACAGGAAGGGGTTCTGCACTCGGAGGATCTTGATGATCCTGAACTTTGTCTCTGACACAGTCTTGTGGAACAGGCTGTACACTGTCCGGTAGCTGCGGTCGTCACGGGACACTGGCACCTGAAGGAAGTCTTGGCTCATCGCCATGGGCAACCACGTTTCAGGGAACAGGCTGGGAGGGTTTGTCGTCGTCGGCGAGAGAGGAAGAGACGCTGACAGGTCCATAGATGAGGAGGAAGAGGAGCATGGGAGTGGAGAAGACAGGCCCCCCAAAGTCCTAAAGAGAAAGAAGAACAAGGGTATTAGATATTTGACTGAAGGAAACATTTGGAGGTACCTGAACGTAATGAGTAAACGGTGTAATTTACTTTTATATGCACTAATGTGTGGAGAAAGAAATATAGCATATGCTTAAAACAAAATCAAAAACATATAAATAATCTGTTAATGGAGCCCCAAGTTTTTAATCATCTACAAATGACTTAAATGCAAATCAATATAGAATTTAATATCTACTGTTTGGTGAATTAAATAAGGCTACTTCATAAATATTTATTTGTATTTAAAAAGGACATAAGAAACACTGACTTATCGCTTAGTTATTAGTTTAAAGTTCAGATTTTTGTAGGAATTATCTGTACAAGACTTATTTGCATTTATTATATTCACTCCTGAACATTTATTCATTTGCAGCCCATTATCATTTGTTTATATTAAAGCAACCAATATTAAAAAAATATAAATAAATAAATAACCACAGAAATTAATTATATACCCGTTTATAAAGCCCCCATTCTGATCTGATTCGTAGGCCCCTGTCTATCCCTACTGTGGGTCAGAAGTAGCACGTCTGTACATTTTAACAACAGAAAAAAAACAAAACAAAAACACCATCCACCTGCACTGAGCCACAACCCAGTGCCTCCGGTTCCTCTGCACTGCCCTTGTTCCCACATGTTACCAATTAAAGCTGTGATTTAACGTAAAGCAAAACCTCCATCTGCTCAGATGAACTGACGTGTGCGTGCTTCCAAAACTGTAATCCACCAACTGTGGACACGGCTGCGCTGCAAAGTGGAGCAGCTCCACAGCAGCCATCAACCGTCACCGACCAAACAAAACAGCAGGACCGTGCGAAAATGAAACCCAGACACCAAACAAGACAGCAGGGAGGCTGAGAAAGAGACAGGAATGAGAGCAACAAAGTGGTGGTGGTGAGGGTGGGGGGGTTGGGGGGTAAAATGCCAGTTGCTGGGCTGTCATGGATGTGCTGAAAAACTATTGTGCCTGGCATTTGAGTCAATAACAGTGTTTGGCTGTCAAGTTGTCGCTCTGTAAGTATAAATGCTGTTAGCCTGATCAGACGTAAGTGTGCATGTGTGTGTGCTGTCAAGACACTACGATCAGTGTGACTCTGAGTCAGTGCGACAGTTTTTCTCTTCTCTCTCTTTCTCCCCCTTTTATCTTGTCTGTCCGGTCTCGATCTCTCGCCGCAATCGATGTCTCTATTCCCTGTGAGCTTTGAAGAGATCACAGTGCGCCTGCTGCAGAAAACAAGTGTGAAATGAAAAGGCACAGATAATAAGAGAGTGATGGGTGGAAGAGAAGGAGGTACAAAAGAGGCAAAGAATGAAGAGAAGGAAGATTAGGACAGATAACAAGGGATGCATGGGAGGAGGAAAGAGACGTCTGAAAATAACATCATCATGAAAGTGAGACGACAGAGGGAAGGAGAAAGCGCTAGGTGGGGAGGCAGCGAGGTAGAGTGCCAATCAAGTTAATGACCTCAACCTCTAAGCCAGGCACAGATTATTCCTGACACATACTTGCAAACATGTTTTGATCACTTGGGAGGACACTGCACTGACAAACATTAATTCCCGGAATCTTACATTAAACCATGGACCACTTCTGAACTGTTAATATTTCTTTCCTCATAGGGACCTCCTTGTTTGAGTACTAATAATTCAGATCTTTGTACACTGTGATTAATACAACACACATACACACACATATACACAACAAACAGATGGAAAAGTCCCAGGAACAAATTCCTTGTTCCAAATTCCAGCTCCCCGCAGTCACGTTTCACACTCCTTCACTCACCAGCTCTCCTTTGTTGTTCAGCCAGTCTGGAAACCATTTAGACCTCTCTGTCTCTCACTTCCTCCATTGTATTCTCAATCTCACTCTGTCTCTTTCTTCCTCATTCCTTCTCCGTCTCCTGCCTCCCTCCTAATTTTCTCTCCCTTTTCCTCCATCTCCTGCGCTCCATTTTGTCTCTTCTTGACTGTCAGGGCTTGTTAGAACAGCGTGTTCTAGTGCTCGCTCTGTGTGGGACACTGGCAGGACAACGCTACAGCCAGCCTGCTCTGCAGAGGAAGTGAAAAATCTTCCAAATGGGGTGAGATGACTCCACTTGTTTCCAATCTGGTATCACTTTGTTTCAGGAATATCGCAGGAGTGAGTACTTTGAGGAAAAACAACTGACTGCTTTAAAGAAATGGTGGCTGATTCATGGAAAATTCTGTTATCAGTAAATACTATCACCAGATTACCTTACAGGTTCTGGAGCTTTCAGCGTTTGTGCTCCCTCCTCCCTCCTCTCTCTCTTTTTCTGTATGTCTTCCTCCCTCTCATCTGTTCTGGTTTGCCTCATTATCTCATTTTCCGTCTGCATGATTAAGGCCTTGTTGGAAAAGCTCAGGCTCACTTCTTTCTGCACAGAACAGCTTCTGTGTCCTGGTGACTCTATTAGATCTCCCAAGTTACAAAAAAAACAAAAACCTGAGCTGGACTGAGTGTTAGTACAAGTTTCAAGTTCTGCCCAGTCTGCCAATGGACCAAAATAGACTAAAGGTGATTCTGGTGTTTGAAGGTTTTTGCCAATTCAGCCCTGGCCATGACATCAGCATTGTGTTCCATCATGTAAGTGCAAACCTTTCAACAAACATGCACTCAGGATGCTCAAAGACCACAGTAAGATCTGTGAATATATCCATGACTGATCCGTCTCAGATACAACATACAACTGATTCAGTTACGAGCCTTAGCCACACACTGGTTTACAACATGTACTCAGCTACACACATTCTAACATGTCTGTTTCTTCACCGTGAGTGAGATTATTAGGGGTGACTTTCCAAGTCAAATGAACATCACATGTTTTGGTTGTGGTGCCAGGCTGCTAAACTGAGCCGTGAATAATCGTTCAGTTGCTATTACTATGTGTTGATGAACTCATTTTCATTTGTACTTTATTACAAACAAGCCAAAACACATTATTTCCTGTTACACGGGGAACTTTGTTTTTGAGATTTGTTTGAGTGTGAGAGGGAGAAAGTCTGGTAACCCGAGACAGAATTATAGAAAGTGTAAATGTAATTTTATATTCTCTGTTTTAGAATGTGTTAAAGAAAATTGACAGTTCTTGAATGCTGACATTTATATTACTAATAAATAATAATAATTTAAAAAAAAACATTAGATATGGCTAAAATGCAAATTGAAAAATACATCTTTAAACAAAAACAGTTGGCCAAGGAAACTGCGTTTGATGCACCTGTAATTTAAAATGAAGAACACTGTTCTAATAGTCACTGTGATCTCATAACGGAAATACTCAATGTTCTCAACCAAGGTTTTGGTCTGAGTGTTAAACATCATGACTCTGGACAAAGCATTCTGTACTAACTGAAATGAAAAATAAGGGATTGAAACAGAGACACAGATAGACTGTTAATCAAACAAATGACCTCTACCTCTGAGACGAGGACTGACTGTTCCTGCTACACCACATTAGGAGCAATTATCAGTGTTTCTGAACCCTCATACTCAGTGTTTCCTCATCCTTGGACAAAAGGTTCCCATGCTGATCCAAAATCACCATTTGACCAGTGGTAAATAAAAACCCCATTGATGAATTGTTTTTACTCACTGTAGATGTGGCGTAAGAATAACCGAGGACATGTACATGGGTCGCTTCTTGATCTGACGTCTGAACCCAAAGACGGCGTTCTGCTGGAAGCCCTCCCTGATGTTGAGGATATACTGGTTCTGGAGCGTAATGAATCGCACCTCCTTGAGCCCCCTGGCACTCGCCTCCTCTATCAGCTTCACTACCGGCTGTGGAGGTGAAGAAGAATGACAGGCAGAGTGAAAATGCAGCAAAAACATGTCCTCTGTGTTATTACCACTGTGACGCAAGCTCTGAATGAAGTGTGATAGACTTTATACATAATAAAACATGATAAAATGTGGAATCTTGAAACCCATAAATGACAGAAATCAGTCAATCTGTACTTATTTAAGGGAGTAAATTACAATTGGGTGAGGACAGCCCTGTCACAAAGTGATTTTAGGGGTGTGTGTGTGTGTCCATCGATTTCATCACAGCTGCTAGACAATTGATTGGTGTGGGCAGAGTTAATGTGTCTGGCTTCGCCTTGTCATGCATGCGAAACAAATGCACATGAACGTATCGAGTGCCTCACCTCCGAGTATTCCCTCCAGCCAAAGTTGTCTCTGCAGTAGTACTTCCACACTGTGTGACAGTTAGGGGCGGGGTTTGGACTCGTGGTAGGTGTAGCAAGAGGGCTGGGGGGAGTGGTCAGTCGACGGATGTGGTCAAATTCCAGGTCACACACTCGCATTGCCCCAAAATCCAGGGAAAACACTCGGCCCCTGAAACACACAGGATGCATGGTCAGACGTGGTGAATAAATTGCAGCCTGGAAATTGAAACCCACTACAGATTTACAAGGTCAGGTACCACGTGGCTATGGCACAGCGACCCTGTTGTTAGATGGTCATGGTTTATTTTTCAATCGGTAACTACGTGGCTGCTCATGCAGTCACTGACAGAAACCTGAATTACACAAGTTTCCTAGAGCAAAACGACCAAAACTCTAATTGCTTACTTAATGAGTCACTTTACATGTCATCTTTAGTTTCATGACTCACATGTCACATGTGAGGACACACACCAATCAAAAAAAAAAACAACAAATGAAAGCACAAATATTACTGCAATGTCCTTATCAGCCGTTTAATTGTTAAACATATCCTCTGTGACCTTGTATAAACTGCATACATGACATAATAGTGATAATGTTATATAAAAATTCCTGGGGGGTAAACTCTTGGATCATCAACATGGACAGTAAGTTTTTGTCATTTCATTGCCCAGAGTTCAGCTGTGAAACAATAACTCATTCATTGTGTTGTCCAAGGACACAGACGGTTGGTGAAACATGGCACGCTATACTTGCTTTGTGCTTAAAGGTGTCAAAATGCCTTCTGCTATTAACACAATACAATATGCACGTGAGATACGAGTAAAGAAACAATGAAGAGATGCATGAATCATGTGGATACAACCTCCCTTAACCCTGCTCTGTCTCGGCAAGCGTTAAACCCGTTATGTGTGTGCATCAGTCTCTCTACATTAGTCCTCCATACGGCCTCTGGCAAATCCTTTCTGGGTCAGACATAGCACTCACATAAGTGTGGGCATTGCACATGGCACGCTATTACACGGACAGCAGACAGGCAGCAGCATGCATATGCAGTACATACACACAAGGATACCGAGTTTGCAAGAGATGGACATGGCAAAACACGCACACAGCCTGACAGTGTTAATGGGCTCATTGATTTTTGCAGGAAATTAATTGGATCTAATGTCAAAGGTCAGACCTGGGTGATTGTGGGTCTGTCTGGAAGTGTATGTGCATATGTGTGTGAAGAATCAGGGCCTGTGTGTCTCAGGTTTGCTCTCAATAAAGCTTGTGAATTAATCGTCTTTAGACATTTCCCATGCTGATCACAAAGGAGTTGTACGGGAATGTGTGAACCTGATGAATTGTTAGACAAACAGCCCGGAGAAGTGAAACCTCATATTATAATTGGTGTGCTATTAAGATTGAGTATTAAGTTTCATCTACTGGAACTGCTGTTACTGGTCACTGAGATTATACACAAACAGTCTCACTCAAGAGGGTGATAATGAACACTGCACAGTCATTTGTCAAAAACATGCTGATAAAACACTAATGAAATTGATGCTATTTAAAGTCACTGATTCTGGTAAGTCATGATGTGAGGAAGTGAAATAGGAATCAAGTCAGTGAGCACATGCAGAAACAAAACAGTAACTGAGGAATGAGTCAGTGGTTATCAGATCGCCAGATTACCAAAGCAGATATGATGCAGAAGGAGTTTTTGTTTTCTTAAGTATTTAGGGATTCAAGTAAGACAAGCAGGTTTTGATTTCATACTGGAGAAAACAGAAAAGATCATTTGAATATGACAGATAAAACAGAGAAAAAGGACACAGTGTGATGGGTGAAGGCATTACAACAAAAGACTGAGATACAGAAGGATAAAAAAAATAAAAAAAGCAAATACAGCTCAAAAGCAGCAGAGACAAACTGGCAACTAAAACTAAACTTACTTTATTTTACCTCTACTCTGAACGCACACTTCTGTACACTTTGTGTTCACTGATTTTGCATTTCTTTGTTCTGTCATCTCTGTATTTCCTTGTTCCAATTTCACTGTGTGTGTGTGTGTTTTTCCACACACTTCTGTTCTCTTTTCTGTCTGAATAAGAAAGCACAGAAGCTGCACCTGCATGGCCCTCCCGTGCTCTTCCTTTTTACTGCTTCTGTGTTTCAGTACAGACAGTTTCTGCCTATAACGCTGTGTTATGATGACAAGAGCTTCTGTGTCTTATGATGCCCCTGCCGCACACACGCAGGCTCAGCTTTTATTATTATGAGGAAGTTAAATGAACTTTGTCCATTTGCAGCCAGCCTCCCCACCTCAGTGATTATCGCTTTGTCACAGCCCTCCACAAACACTCACACACATACAGGTCAGTCAATGCTTTTCAAAGCCTTTCACAGACTCTTTCCCTCCCTTGCTCCCAGACTAGTTTGCACTGTTCTAAAAATAAAATTCCAGCGGTTAAATTAAGTGCACTGAAATTCAGTGCTTTCATTGTAGAAGCCAATCAAAAGATGGAAAGAGACACAAGACACGCCTACTCTGGCACGATCGAAGCTCAAGACCTGGCTTGAAATGTCAGGCTGCTCTGAAATTGCGCAAAGGTAGACTCAAGATAGGAAAGGTCACCTGATAATTCCTATTAAAAAGAGTGTGTTTGGAGTGGTTTGTTTTATTTTTATAGGACAAACAGGAGTGGGAAATCTTTTGCAAATGTAACTGAAAGGGTTACGTTTGCCAAAGGTGGAAGAAACGACCTATTGTGCAAAGCAAGCGGAGTTGAAAATGTATCATCAAACCTGTTCTGTGCTTATTGCAGGTGGCTTCCAGGTGTGAATGTGTGGATCAGTGTTTAAAAGTGAAGCAGGGTGTTGCTGGAAAAAGAGAACGCCTGCTCAGCAAAACCTTTACCCCGGATAAATAAAGGTTAAGAAAACTCCTGCACTGTCAAAATGGCTTTTAATCCCCAACACTGTCGACAACACACACACACACCTTAGAACTTTCTCACGGCTGCACACATAAGGACCCGCATACCAGCATCAGTCATGCTATTGTGCACGTCACAGACCAGAAAAAAAAAAAAAAAAACCCACTAACACTCATTCACACACACACGTACATTCTTTTGACACATTCATGTACATACATGCAATCCTCATCCAGTTACGCCTAGATAAGTCAGTCAGTCAAGCAAATCTGCTGACGAAGGCTTCTTTTACACACACCTTGATGTCATGGGATCATTTAATTTCCTTTTATTATATTTCAGTTATCTGTTTGTCTCATTTATTTAATGTGTTTTTTGCTCTAAATGCTGTGGGTTACATCAAGTCAACCACATATACATGCAGACAGAAGGAAAACATGCTCAGCATTGACGCCTACTTGCCCTGGACTGTTCCTAAGAGAGCATGTCCTGCTCTACACTGGATCATTAAGCTCATAGTTCAGGGTGTCCTCTCTCAGTCATTTGGTGCTCTCTTTGGAAATTTACACCAGCCTAGGGTACAAAATGTGAGTGAAGAGGTGGTGGGGGGGGGCAGATAGAAGGATGCATGAGTTTGACTTGAAAAATTACACAAAGAAAAGAAGCAGGTTGAAAGAAGAGAAGAAAAGCACTAGGTGAAACAGGAAAGAGGATACTGCAGGCCTCATTGCTTTCACACACATATGTCTTGGGAAAAAAAAAAATCTTGAAAATTAAGTAACGAGGTATAAATACATGCAAAAGGATGTTGAAAAGGATAAGCGAAAGGAGCACAGATGCAGGAAGATACAATAACAAACCATTACAGAGGAAGAAGGAGGTGAGGTGGAGGGATGAGTGGATAAGAGGCTAAAGGCAGACTCTGAGTAAGCAGAGGCAAGCGACCCAGACCTCGCCCCACTGATTCATGCCATGGGTTGTCTGACACGTAATAGACAAACACACACACACGCACACATTCAGTCTGATTATCCGACGGCGCTTCTGTTCGCACACAATACAACACACGCAAACAGGCTCTCATAGACACAACCAGCTTTTATTCCGTCTGAATCGTGACATAAAACACTGTGAGGTAACATGGAATCCCCAACGATATCAATGCGCACACACACACACACACACACACACACGCACGCACACGCCTCGGTGTCAGGTCGCTCTGCCCTTGGTGCTCGGTGACTCTTTATGTCTTTTAATGACAAGCATGG
>JAQQZY010000006.1:15929223-15943619 GCA_030068375.1 Ostorhinchus rueppellii | reverse complement strand
CACGCACACGCCTCGGTGTCAGGTCGCTCTGCCCTTGGTGCTCGGTGACTCTTTATGTCTTTTAATGACAAGCATGGCTTTCAACACCTGGCTGACAAAAGAGTTGATCGTATTTCTCCTTCTCACGCGCACATCAAAACCAGGTACTTAGTTACAGTTACAAAAATCACCACTGTGTTTTTAAGTTCTAACATTTCCCCTCACTTACACATTATTTATCATTTATTGTCAAATTATGGGAAATCAACAAAACATATGTTGTTGGGTTTTTTTCCTCCACATACTCAACAACTCACTCACACAGAGCGAGTGTTAAATCCATTAACAAGTGACCGGACAACATTAAATGACTCTAGTGTAACTTTTAGAAGCGATGACTGTGACATTCCTCCTTACTGCTGAGTTCATGACTAAGGCGGATTAGTCGGACTTCCATTCCTCCTTATCATATGGATGGGATTAACCTGTGCTATGGATCATACACACATGGGAACTGCTCGGCACTGAACACATGCACAATAATACAATAGACTGTACAGCACATAATCAGATGCAGGCGTGGAGAATTCTCATACATTTGCTTTTCTGTCCAACCGCACGCACACACACAAGACGCAGCAGAAGGCAAAACAGGCCTGTGTTGCCATACCGACAGTAGAGCTTGTTAAGTCATCTGCCACTCTTTAGATCACTAACGATGTTATCATTTGGCTGTGGTAACCACGGTGATGCCTTCACCCTTGTGTGTACTCGGGTGCTTGAAAAGACAAGCAGGATTCTGTCTCCAAAGAAAAGTATCAAAAGAGCTCTCACACACACCCAGAACAACACAAAGCTTTGAGTAAATGACTGAACGACCAAAACGGTTAACGGACTGTCGTCAGAGAATCACTGCAAGACCTGCTGCTCCCACAACCCTGAAAGAACACCGAGTTAAGAAAGTGTCAGGATTATCACTGAACTAGGCTCCAATAAAACTGATACCAAGATTATAGCCAGCTGAAAAATGTATCTCGTTTTTAATCAGTGGATGATGTTTTTTTTTCTGTCCACATGAAGTCAAGACAAAAAACTGTTTGATAATAGTTTCCTTTACTAAAACTAAGAGATAAATGACATATTCAAGGTGAATTTATTACAATAAATAAACAGATGGCATATGATTGATACTTTTTTCCTGAAAGCAAACAAAAAAATAAAATAATCTAGTTCTAACACACAATAGAAGAGGTATAATGAATAGAGTTTTCTGTTAGGAATCAGCCTGCGTGTGCTTCCTGTAGATAAATGGTTAAACATGCGTGAGTTAAAAACCAGTGAGTCCAGGGGTGTTATTTGCTATTTGTCAGATAAGTTATGTGTTTCTGGAATGAGAAAGTTTTGCGTCAGTGTTTTCACTCAACCATTTATCAAGCAGCCAAACTTGTTTTGGGATAAGGTTGGGGTTTTTTGGAGAAAAACCTCAAAAACACTGTGAAAAACACAAATATATTCTGACAAAATAAAAATGTGTGTTTTAACTAAATGCTCGGAATTCGATGCAAACTGAGACAAGGTTCGATGCTTTTTTACTGTGAGGTGACAACCCAAAAAACCCATACAATGACATAAAAATATACTGGCTTAATTATTCTGACACTTGTAGTTTCTACTGCAGTTTCTATCAAGTGAGCCAGATGGTTCTGTCTGACTGTGTGAGAGTGCAGCACACTCAAAGGGCCTCTGAAGAATTTGGGTTGACACCACCAGGTGCATATCCTGTTTGTGGAGCAATATACACTTTGCATAGAGTTTCAGTTGAAAACATGAGTCAACAGCTCAGATGTGCACACATACAAATATCTGTACACACACGCAAACTCGTATATCTGTCCGTCTATAAACACACACAGCCACTCAAAGGCCACAGTAATTCACAATTATCTAATGATGTGATCAGGACTGTGGATCACGAAGTGTGCACAGACTGTAATAATAAACTGATACAAATGACAGGGCTGATGAATGATGGAAATTTCCGAATTACATAAACCAGTTTAAAAACAAATTTGGAGGGGGGTGCTGAAAAATTGACTGATTTGTAGTAATGTTGGAAAATTAAACACTTTTATGATCAAGAAAAGTCCCTCACGAAGGAAAAAACTGTGTCTGATCAACATAAACTCTGGATAAAACTCAACAAGTGATTAGATAAACAATAAAAAAATCTACAAACTAAAAAGAGATCAAAATACCCAAAAGTGCTTGGATGGCAAATCAAAACTTTACTTGCCTTTAAAACACGTCTATGCCTTAATCAAACAACTGTTTCAGGCAACACAAGTCCATGTCATCTGTGATCCACATTTCTGCAACTGTATACTTTATAGAGCGAATAATGTATTTACTATAGCTATAGCTACAAAACATGACCTGGTTGGAAATGTGAGACACAAAAGTTGAGTTCATGGGATGAGACATAAGCTACAGATTAAGACTAACACAGTTAATGCCATTGGTTGGGAAAATAACAATCCCAGCCTTATCAAAACAATACCTTATTTAAAATAAGGTCAGTGGTTGATTTTGTTGGTCTCATTGTATGCATTTGCTGGTGTGTGTGACTGTGCATGCGTACAGTAGTTTCACAGGAAGCAGCCCATGCTCCTTTATGTCACCCTAGTGGTGCTTGCCAAGTGCTTGCATGTGTGAGTGTATCTATGTGGGTGTGTGAGAGAGTGAAAGAGAGGTTTATCTCTGTCTGCTAAAAGGCGTGCGTGTGAGCAATGCAAGCCACTGAGCCTCTCTGTGCAGCCGATTCGTGTGAGCGCCTGCGTGCCAAGTGTGAGTGTACACAAGTGTGTGCGTGTCTGTGACCGGGGAAGGAGTGAAGCTGCCAAGCGCGTCTGTGTCAGTGACCGCACAAGGCAACTGAGGGTCATGGAAGTTCACAGCTTTTTGCCATGAGTGCTATGAAGTCTAGTTTGGACTGAGATCCAGCCAATCGCAGGACTGGCTTCAGGAGCAGGGAAATACAGGAAATGGATAACTAAAATCAGGTGGGAGATGAAAGAACATGAAAGCTGATATGATAGCTCAAATAAAGACACTCAGGCAAGAACAAGACACATGAAGATCACTGAACATATCAAGGGGATAAAGAGACTAATGCACTCTCACATGTGCATAAATGAGCCATATTTACTGTATAGAGATCGGTCAAAGTAATGCTATTACAGGAACATTCACTTGGCAACAGTCCATCAGCCTCACATGTACTGAACAGCTGTAGCGATGAAGCGTTCAGTTTGTCACTGGTGGTGAAACCAAAGAGGAAGCTTAGGCTGAGGTTTACTGTTTCCAACACAGCAAACCAGAAGTTGCTTATCATCCACAGCAAGATGCCTTTCCACTTCTTGGCACCAGTGTTGCCATGTAGTTGCTATGTCTCAAACACGTATAATTTTACAACAGAGAAGCCCTTTCAACAGTAACACTACAATCTAATGATGTGGGGGCCACAATGTGTAGTGTTTTTGACTGTATTATTACCTTAAAATGAATTATTTAGACTATAAATTTTACTGAGGTGAAGTCTACATACACGGTTACTAAAATACTGTTCAAGGGTCACCAGGAGGAAATAAAATGTGGGAACTATTCCCACACAAAAATGCATGAATTCAAGTTTCAGTTCCTGTTTTGAATTATTTGAACTGAAAGTGAATTGACCCATATGTACTGATCTAAAACAAAAATACAGAAATACTCCATTGCTGCTTCCCTTCACAGTAACATCCTGGATCTAGGCAAACACAGCATATGCTGATGAGCCTGCAGGCTACAGTGAACATTATAGTGTGATACTTACTGAAACTTGAGCCTGACTTGCTCATTGTCTGGGTTGCAGTACAATCTCTCCAGTTGTTCCTGGGATTCATCTGCTATGCTCTGCCACATCTGACTGCTACTCCTCCGGATTTGCCAGTGGTAGGGCAGTACGGTGTGGTGGTGGGCACAGTCGTTGCCATAAACACACTGTCCTTGGAGAAAATCCACACAAATGTCCACAGAGTCTGACTGGTGTGTGTGATACTGGAGCTGGGTGAGTAGCTCAAAAACAAGGTCCAGGGAGGCCTCCTCACTTTTATCCTGAAATAGTACTCTTTTGTCGGGCAGAGAGGCCTGGAGGATGAGGGGGTGGGGGTCCTGGACACCAGTGCAGTTTTTGACCAGAGGGCTTTTGGCCCCAGAGGTTAAGAGGTCATTGCTTTTGATGCTCCCCTCCTTGTGAGGAGCCTGGGGTGCAACTATGGGAGGTATATCCGTGCTGGGGGGCGTTATTGTTACTGTGCTCCCGGCCGTTCTGAGGCTGGGTTTCAGCTGGAAGCAGCGGCTGTCAGCGGTTGGATCGGTGATCTTGGGTCGCTCCCCTCGGCGCTCTGTCTCTTCCAGCTCTGCAGTAGTATCAGCTATCTCCACATCACCGTCCCGGGCCATCAGCCCCGGTACCCTGGCGCCAGCAGAGGCACCGTCAGCAGTCCCCGGGTCTTTGAGACACACCTGATCCATACAGTTCTGCTTGACTACTGCAGCTGCGCACAGGTTCCCCGGAGTCCGACCCGGCTGGTTCCGGGGGACGAAGACCCCATCTCCAGAGACCAGCGTATCCGTGCTCAGTAAAGTGGTCAGTATAGGATCCTCCAGGGCGCGGTGGAGACATTTGGCGTCCAGTTTCCTCTGCTTCTTTTTGAAATACGGTTTCACCAGAGGTATTTTATCTGAGAGTCCCACAATCTGGTTTTCTGTGAAGTCTTCCCCTTCACCCATATTTAAACTCATATCCAGGGGGATCCCAGTCGGCACACCGTCTGTGGATTTCTGGAGAATGTGCAAAGTTTTATCCATGATCCACTCCTAAACCCCGACAGACCTGAGATATGGAGAAAGAAAGAGAGAAAGAGGTAGTCATCAAAGATAACACCTATAATCCTATAATCTTAGTTTCCAATGTGAAGTCATCTTGGCGCATGAACCGATGATTAATGGGTGCTTGGACGAGATATTATGCCATAAAAACCTGTGAAAACTCCTCTTTCCTTTCTTGGAAAGGAAAGCCCTCGCCCTCTGAATGCTGAAACGAAACCTGTCTGCGACAAAACTAGTCTGATCACACAATTATCCCACACATACTGCAGGACAAACACAGAAACAGCCACCATAACCATCCGGCTGCCAGGGACGCACTCAAAGTCCCGGAATAACAAGGAAAGGCAGGAGAAAAGCTTTGCGCAGTTCACTGCAGCCTGCAGGCTAATTAAATCAGAAAAAAAATGATCGGACAGTGTTCTGAGGGCAAACTAAGACACGAAGAGTTACTAAAGTGGATCAAACAAAAGAATCATTTGAAATCGGACAGTTTCAGTGTTTATTCGTGTCTCTTTGGTCTCTTACTAACGTCATGCCTGCAATTACAGCTGCGTCTCCAAGCAGGAGCGATAAAATCATGACTGTAACAAAACCTCTCTCTCTTGGGACTGTGTATTTTGATCACGGGAGTCCGATACGCGACCCCTGCCGTCTACGTGCCGCTTACACTTCGCTGCCCAACCAACTTTGCACGTAGGCTTCAGCCGACAGACACACACACATACACACACACGTACGCACACACATCCGAGCCAATGCGGCGGAGCAACGACAAAAGACCCACAGGGAGTCCCGGAGCTTCACCACAGCACGGCCGTAGAAAACCTCCACCTCGGTTAAAAACTCCTGCTTAGTCGAACCGGAGCTCGCGCGAGTGAAAAGCGTCTAAAACACACTCCGCGAGCCACTGCAGCAGCCTGGCAGCGGGTGATTTGTTATAGCGCAGCTTTCTTCCCACTGCCACGGAACACACTAACTAACACTCCGTACATTTTTCTGACACCCAGACGACAAGACCGTACCTGTGCGATATCGTCCGCCCCTCTCCCCCCGGTCTCGACACTCTTTGGTGGGTAAAATCCAGTGCGTACATCGGCGGAGCGGCTTATCCAGTATGGAGATACTAGTATCCGTGTCCGGACTAGACCGCAGTCCGGTTGGGTTTCTCGTGTCCCTCTGCTGCCCCCGCCGCTCGCATACTCTGACTCTATTTCATGCTGTCTGTCCTTCTCTTTGTATCCTTGTACCGGATAGAAAGGCACAGAGCGAAGACCGACAAAGAGCCGAGCACAGCTGTGGCCAAAGACGCTCTGCCTGCCGGCTGCTCTGCACAGCCAGGCCCCGCCCCGTAACCTGGTCAGGGGCGGGGCTTCATACTGGCGTCACAGGGAGAGAGAGATACAAGCAGAGGGAGGGAGGGAGAGAGAGAGGGGCGTCTGGTGGCGATCAGAAGAAGCTGCAGGACGAGGGTCTGCAGAGTCCCGGAAGTGATGGAAAACCTTGTATTCAACATATACTCATAGAAAATCTGAACACACACAACATAACCAACTATAATAAACATAATAACTTTAGACAAGACATGAAAATATAGGTTATACTAGAAAAGGCCACTCACTTTAGTTCAGGGGTCACAAACAGCCAATTTGATCTAAAGTTGGTTGGACCAGTAACATAATAGCATAATAACATGTAAATAATGTAAACTCCAAACATGTCTGTGTTTTAGAGTGAAAAAAAGTAAAAATTTACATTATGAAAATCTTTACATCTACAAACTGTACTTAAAAAAACAGGAATAACATTAATAAGATACAATCTGGATACATGGGAAGTATGTACAACATTAAAAACCAATAGTTTCAGGAAATAATTGGCTTCTATAAACCAAAGTGGTAACATTTACTGTGACCTCCATTAGCACTTAAAATGTCTTTAGTTCTTTAGTTCAGACAATTTGACATTTATTGCATTACTTTTCTGATGTTTAATATCAGATTTCATTCAGCACATGTCAGATGTTTCTGTTTGTGCTGCTTCTTGTCATGGGGTCAGGGGTCATGCTAAATAGTGACTTTAACCTTTACAATCCATTTAGTTCAGTTTTGTGTTCAGGCTGTGTACACATTTCCTGTATTTTCTTGTTGTATCTGAAGAAAAGAACATGAAAAAAATGTATGCTTGTTTCAACCACGGAAAAACAACAAAACTAGAGAAGGACTAAGCCTTTTACACAATACTGTAGTGGTCTTTCAAAAGCTACTTCTGTGGTGACTTTTAAAGGAATTCTTGTCACTGTCTACAAGCTTTTTATCATTATTTGTCATGATATAATCCTCTGAATTTTCAATTTTTCTATGAAAATCTGGTATTTTCCCACATTTAATTTACTTATTATGTAGATGTTCATAAAAGCTCAGAGTAAATTCAAGGGTTATTATATGAAAACAAAACAGAAAAATAATAACAAAAAGTATCATTTTCAGCATAATTTATCATTTGCTTAACATAAAAAGGAGAGGTCATTACCACTGTCATTTATCAAACATGGGTTTCACTGCTGAATCAGTGTTGTAGATGACACTGTTTCCATGCTCACTACAGAGCCTCTGAACATCCAAATGGGTCACATCTGATGACGATGAAAGGCTGAGACCTGCATTTTACCTGAGTTATTTGAATGTACTGACAGAATTTGTGGTTCAGAAGCTATTAAACACTCCATGTCAGTGGATGCCTTTGGTTGTTGGCAGCTGCTTAGGTCTTTGAGGGTTAATAACTATCACAGATGGGTAAACAAACAAATAAATAAATAAAGCATCAGCCTGGGAGGTTAACATGAACCTAATCTGAAACCATTTTATGTCCTATTCAACAGTTTCATATTTTAGAGCCAGTGGTTTCAATGTAAAATGATGGTAGCAGGAGCTATCAGTTAAATGTAGAAAATAATAATCATAATAATAATGTCAATTCTAATAAAAGATGATTATTACTTTAAATATGCGGATAGTACTTGAATATCCAGATATGCTTGATCTTAAACATGAAACCTGATGAAACACCGTTGCAGTCCCCTCAAAAGCAGATAAGGAATGAATGAGTCATTTTTTTTGTTCTTATCATGTATGAGTTGTGTATTTAACAGGCTTTGTGACGCTCCTGAGTAGATGATCTGTCACATTTCCATTAGGGAGTGTAATGTTTGCTGACTGTGTTCATCAGCTTCCCTCTCCTCCCTGTTTTACCAGAAGTAGTTTTTAGGAACCTGGTGTGCTGTGATGCCTTCCGGCGTTAGTTTCACTGTTTGCAAATGAGCCTGCTCAACCAATCAGTCTGTAGTTTCTAAAGTGGGTTTCTCAAACGTGTTGGTTTTTAAGCACAGAATGCCAGCTTTTTATGTATACACATTCAATTTATATACAGAGGATAATTTTCATACCTTATAGCCCTAAACTATACATCATATTCCTAGTGTTGAAAAAATACAATAGATGCTCTCAGTTTTGAAATAACATGAGCTACAGTATGTGGCATCAGATGAATGGCATTAAAATAAGCCTGCTGTAACAGTCACGCTGTGCTGCATTATTCCCTTTCAACAGGAATTAGAGATGGATTCCTTCAACTAGTTCTCAAACATTCATTCAAGAATCTAGTGTCGATGGTGTGTGTCTGTAACGAGAGGAGATAGCAGTTGGATGAAACATCCAGTCTTGTGTATTTTTCTATTGTTCTAGAAAGTGAAATAACAGGAAAATGGAGTAACCCTTGTTTCCCCCTGCAGGACCCAGTGGGAGCCATTATGGAGGAAATGCTAAACTGAATACTTTATTCATGAAGTTAATTATCTATTAATAATCCTCTCAACACAATTTAAGCATGGGTATCTTTTAACATCCTCTGCGTCCTCCACCATTAGCCTCCTCAACTTAAATGACACAGGTCAAAAGGACAAACTTTCTGCTAATGTGGGCTTCAGCTAGCTACATGGAAACCAATAACTGATCAATTATTAATATTTCTGTTGTATTGTATTACCCAATGGAGACAATGAGTCATTTGTATCCCCCTTTGTTAAAGCTGTGTTGCGATATGAAGCTCAGCTCTGTCATATGTATGCTGAAGCACAAGAAGGAAGAAATTAACACAAATGTCTACAACCATCTCCCAGATAAACTCTGATGCCGTCAATGCAGTTCAAATGAGGGTTAGTAATGGGGAAATTACAGGCTTGTTGTTGAAGACATGGGAGAGCTGACGTATTTGTGAGTAATTGCTTGGTTGCATACCGACGGATCTCCAGCATTCCTCCTCAGCTGACATGCATAACGACGTTCTATTGTTCAAGTTTTGACTTGTCTCAGAGGACGCCCTATAAAAGAGATACCTACCTGCCAACTCCTGCTCGCTTGTTGTCTTACAAAAGTCCCTGAGTGATCTCAACACATGAAACAACAAGTACTGTGAAGACGCTTTAATACACTTGGGAAAGTTAGTTTACTAAACTCACAGAAGCTTCATAATGATAAACACTGTAAAGAAACTTGAGAAGAATATGATCATCAAAGCGCTGAAGAGAAAAAAAACCCACAAGTACCATGATGTGAACCTAAAGCCCATTATGTTGAGAGCATTTTATACTTAATGAGGTAAAAGAGATATAAACTAGCACAGGCAATCTCAGAGTATGATAAAAATGAACAAACCTCCATCAGTTCTTGCAGGTAAAGTTTTGTTTGTCTCCCTGAAAATGAGGCAGATGGGTGTAAAAGGTCAAAGCAGCCCAGTGAGTACTCAGCTGGGAATGAAACAGACGTTCAAATAATTCTACAAACCAAAAATACACAAAAGGGTATTGGTATTGTTGGTGAGTGGCACGGACTTCAGCCCCCGCCCTCTGAATGTGTTCACATGCCGACATACAACACAATTACTGGAGGCAGATCAGTTAACGCTGGTGACGGGCCTTCAGCCTTGACACGCCTGTTTTACGCACACAAAACAGTTCCATGGCATGAAAACATAAAAATACATTTTATTGATGTAATTGGACTGGCAGTGCAACCCGTGGGTGCCATAAACAACGATGAAAGTCGTGCTGTGTAATTATTGTCATTATGGACAGTAATTTTGCCTCTTTCATGTGAATCATAATGGGCACATTTCTGAATTTCACACAACTGGTTGAATGTGTTATGAAGAGTTTAGAGGTGTTAACAAGCAAATTCTGCACACATTGTTTCATCTTTATTATCAGTAAGTGCCATATTGTGCTATGCTATGTTCTCAATATAGACCATTTATGTGTTTCATGTTATTTTGAATTGACTTAGCATAATGATACTAATACTTTCACATGTAGAATAGAATAGAATAGAATAGAATAGAATAGAATAGAATAGAATAGAATAGAATATATTGTCATTGTGTAAGTAGCACAACTAAACTGTGGGTTCCCTGCAACAGTATAGAATCAAAACAAGAAAAATATGATATAACTACATATACAAGTACCTTATAACTGAAAATAAAATAAAATATTTAAATAGAAAACACTTCGAATACACACATTAACAAAACAGGAGGATACAATCTGTGCCAAAATAGATTTTTAAATGCAGAACTTTGTAATATTTTTCACTTCATTCACCCATAAAACCCAGTGCTCCATTTGTGGGAGTTCATATATTATTTTTTCCCCTCCATTTAATCCTTTCTTATGTGATTTATCAGTATTTTGCATGTATTTAGGTGAAAAGCAGGTATTTTCCTATATTTATTTTACTGATAATGTACTTTAATCATCATGCTATGATTACTTTTGAGGGTTATCATACCAACAACAGAGAAAACTTAAGATCAGGAAAATCTGTCATTAACTGAACATAAACCAACTGTTTCCATCCACTTTCATTGATCCAACTCAGAGCCGGCCCAAGGTATAAGCAAACTAAATGTCTGCTTAGGGAACCACTGCCACTAGGGGGCCCCAGGAGCAATTAAGGAAAAGAAAAATAATAACAATAATTTTGTGTGTGTGTATATATATGTATATATATATATATATATATATATATAGCAAGCATATATATTGCAAGCATGCATGAGTGATAATTTATATATGATCAAAATTACACTACTGTATGAAAACACACTTTTATTTTGTGCTGTTGATGTAGGCCTAATGATTCTTACTGCCCCTGTTTAAATGTGAAAACTCTGCTGCACCATAATGTGTGCCTCCTGCTGTGTAGTACGCACTACGCCTCCAACTCACGAGTGCCTCCAATCAAAAGAGTGTCACAAAAATGACGTACCCTTCTGGGGCTGAAAAAAGAAAGAGGAGGAAAGAGGAAGAGGAGAAAAAACGCAAATAAAATGAAAAAACAAAATAGAGGGCCCCAAAATCCAATTTTGTTTAGGGTCCAATGCAGGCTTGAGCCGGCTCTGATCCAACTCCATGGGTTTTACTGCTGAATCACTGTTGTAGAAGATGACGGTGCTTCCATGTTCACTATGAACATCCAAATGGGTCATATCTGATCACTATGAAAAGATGACAAACTGTATTTTACCCAAATTATTTACTTGTATTTATAGGATTAGTGGCTCTAAGGTTATTAAACATTTCAGATCACTTTTGGACACTGGTGTATATTTGGGTCTTTATGAGTTAAATACATATATAAATGATAAATTTTTCCTCCTTTCCTGCTGAAAAAACAACACTGATACAAACATGAATGACTTCTTGCTTGCTTTAAATGACTAAAGTTCCAGATATGTGTCACTTCCAACACCCATTAACGGCTGATTTTGGTTGCTTTGTTTTGTGAGTCAGCAACACTAGTTGTACAATGCCTACAGACCGAAACTGACTTTGTGCACATCATGCCCTGACTTAAGCATTAGCCAATGTCTATGTATATTTATGGCTTTCTTTTCTTTTTTTATTTTTGCTGAATCCCAGAAAAAGATAGTGACATAGTGATGTATGATTCTGATGACTCATATCTTTCTTTTTGTGATTCAAATGAATTAAATCATTTGTTAATCTAAGAAGAAATCTGAGTTTGAGTGTGAGTAAAAAAGCACATATTTCTTAACAGTTATGAGTTGACTTGTTAACACCGTTAAATCAGCAGGGCTAATAGAGTATTATATAAAGCATCACCAGCATCTGAACCAGTACATTTTCAGGTCAGACATTTAGACAGATCCAAACATCTGCTTTGTATCGCACAGAGCACAGGTCATGTCTGCATCTCTACACACAACAATCTGTCAAACAGCCTGAATAAATGATTTTCAAACGCATGCAGCCATCGCAAAACACGGGTAGCATTACTTGTAAGCTACCTGCAGCCTGCATTTACCTAGATAATCCTAATGCACGTGTATCCTTTTATCTTTCACAAGTATTTTAAGGAGGTATAGAAAATCAGGGCATCTATGCTTTGTGAACACACCCGGGTGTATTTGAGGTGATCTGTGACAAGAATACCTGACATGATTCTGTGTCACTGATCCTTTTTATTCTCCGTGTGTACTGTGTCACCATTTAAGACATAGAAGTCTGCTTTGGAGACACAACGGCATTTGTCAAAAGGCATAAAGGGAGAATTTGAAAAAAAAAAAAAAAAGTGGCACAAAGATGATGTAAGCAGGTAGTTAAAATGGCTGAATTGGGATGTTAATAGGCCAAAGTGCTGGAGGGAGCTGTTCATTATTAGACTTCCTCCCATGCTGCACCAGAAAAGGTCCACATTTATTCCAACTCTCTTCAGCAGGACTCTGAATCACCCTGACACTGAACTTTGTCCTGGCCTGTTTCCTCTTCTAAATTTTATTGTTCGCACCAACACACTCCTGCCATCCCCTCACCCTGAAAATACCACCCGTCACATAGACAACAGTGTGCTTCTAATCAAACCAGTCAGGCTACCTGTGAATGCGTTCTTACTTTGTGACAACATGTAGTCAGAAATAACCAGCGCAGTTATGACAAGCATGCTAATTTAAGTAACCTGAGTGGAATCCTTACATACTGACTGATTTCTGACATTGTGTATAAGAGAATCTGCACACATAACATCAGCTATTGTACAGGGTGCGCTATGTGCCTGTGTACATTTTTACAGCCCAGTCACATGTAATAACACGTGTATAAGTGTTTATTATGGAATGTAGGTTGAAAACAGGAATGCAGCGGAGGGTGAAATCATTACGAGCTTTGTTTTGCACTAATTAATCCTAGATCTTCACCCATGTATAACTAGATTTTGTGTTCATTCATTTGTAATGTATGACTGTTTATTAGTGTTGTCTTTATTTACGGCTGTAACAATGTCTATGCTACTGTTTTACCAAGGTCGCTCTTCAAACATATATAATTTTGCCCTTCATTCAGCAGTGATTTCCCCTGGCCTTGCTTCATTGAAAGGTTTAATCACCTTATTCTTAACAAACATGTCACTCTGCATCACACATGTATCTTTTATCAAGATTTTTCAGGCTTCTAACCATACATTAACCTTTAGAGGGAACCATCTCAGTGTCACATCTGATCCGTCTGAGAGGACCCCTAAAGGTGACAATGACCTACTCGCACAGGTTCAAAGCATGATATCAGGGATCTCTGCTGCCATGGTAACATAACAGGAATGCATGCGTGTGACAAAGTGTGAATGTGTGTTGTGAGCATGTGTTCTGGTGATCGCTTTGATGATCAACTCCAAGAGTTTGGCATTAGTGTATGTTTGAGGTTCAAGGAGAGAGGGGGGGAAAAAGGATGGGAAGAATGAAAAGAGGAGGAAAGGGGAGAGGGTTGGGGGCAGAGTGAAGGTTGAGGGGCAGCTAAACAAAAGGTTCTTTGGCTGAGGTTCCCTGGGTCAGAGCTTAGAGGGCAGGAAGTAGCTCAACAATATCCGGCACTTCAGGTTAGGACCTCCCACCCCCACCAACCCCTCTGTCCCTCGCATACACACAGGTCACCCAGTGTGCCTTGACAATGTATGTTGATCAAAGCCAGGCTCTGACTCACAGGAGGGTGGGCAGGGGGGATTAGTCTGGGAGGGAGTGTGATCTTGTGTGTGTGTGTGCTCATGTGTGCTCTGGGTCAGCAGGTCTTGTTCTATTTCCCCAAAGCCCACCATTCATCAACCTCTTTCCGGTGAAGTTTTTATTGTCAGAAATGTGGGGGAGTCTTTATCTCTTCAACAGCTACAGTATTTGTGGTGGTTCCAGCTGCCAGACAGTATATTAAACACAGTGATAACAGGTTGTCATACACATATGGTGTGGACACAGTTTTACTCTGCACTACTAATCCTGCTACTTAGCTTCTGTGCATTCCTAAAGCAAATATAGCACATTGGTTATTTACTTATGTTGGTTTTTATTTTATTTAGTACACAGCAAATGTGCCAGTGTTAATTTTTCAGTGTTGGAGTAAATTAACAGGGGTTACTCTTAATTTTACTCAG
>JAQQZY010000006.1:15888291-15903310 GCA_030068375.1 Ostorhinchus rueppellii | reverse complement strand
ATCTTATTATTGTTATTATGCTAAAGGGATTTTCTTGAAGGTTGTATGTATGAGTCTGATCACATTTTGTAGTGCCATACTTGTTAAAAGTTTTTAAATCTTATGAGTTTGATTGAAAGTAGTACAGCAAAAACATAGAAGTCACAACCTTCAAAACATAGTGACAGAAGAAATAGTCAGTTATATTGAATAAGATCATGCAAACTTTATGAACTCATTGGGGGAAAAAGGTTTAAAAAGAGTTTTTTTTTATGAACCTATTAATAAATTCTCGGTCCTTCAGTTTGGCTAACTTAACTATGATGCTAAAATAAATGTAAATAAAATAAATCATGAATATACCTGTAATTGTATCTTCTTTTTTTTTTGTAAAAACTAAACTTGCTTTAACAGTAAATTATGAGGTTTTGATACTGATACTGACTGATCCAGGTGCTGCCTTCTATTTTCCTCTAGGGGGCAGCAGTGAGTTAACGCGCCTCTTTTTTTCCGTAGAAGAAGAGTTCCGTGGCAGTGTTTCCGGGTTTATGCTGACGCGTCTCTCTTCTTCTCATTCACCGACGTGTCAGTCCTCTTCTGTTCAGAACTGAGCAACAGACAGGCCGGGCAATCCGCAGGCATGGCACCCAAAGGCGGCAGCAAACAGCAGTCAGAGGAAGACCTTCTCCTCCAGGACTTCAGCAGAAACTTGTCGGCAAAGTCTACCGCTCTGTTTTATGGAAATGCACTCATCGTTTCTGCCATTCCTATCTGTAAGTACAGCTAGCGGCTAACTAGCTAGCTAACCTGCTAACTTATCAATAGGGTGAATATAACAACTAAATGAATGATGGGAGGATGCTTTAACTTGTAATAAAATAACATGGTAATACACCTGTAATTTACAAAAAGATAGCCAGAATTTGTTAGAAGGTGTCACTAACCCTAGCTTAGTCAAGTTTGATGCTAAGTTGTCCAACTACAGCTCACTTCTATCATACAGAGTATTTCAGTCATTGCAGGTTTTCATGAATAACTTGTCAAAGATCATAATGGATCTCCAGTCTTAACTTAATTTTGGAGTTCTTGTTTTATTGTTTAAAAAAGAAGCAGTGTAACCATATGCTGGACTCCTCTGACTTGATATAATTTATGTAAAATGGCAATAGAATGACTGTCTTACTGTTTCTAGGGTTGTTTTGGAGGATTTGGCACATGGACCTGGTCCAGTCTGCAGTTCTATATGCTGTGATGACTCTGGTCAGCACCTACCTTGTGGCCTTCGCCTACAAGAACGTCAAGTTTGTGCTCAAACACAAGTAAGAAAGAATACACTCCATGCAAATTTCACTTTGCTCACTTTTGTGTAATGTGTGATTTTGTTAAAAGTCTCGTACAGAATGTCATTGACAGTCGTATTTGATTCTCTATTATATGCCTTAATTTTGATTCTTGTACATTGTTGGTGTCTATGTGAGTTTAAAAAATATTTACACTTTTAATTGACAATCTGAACTTTAGGTTTTAAAATCTGTTGAAATCTTTTTTGACAACTTGCAATGATTAAGATTATGCTTTGTTGAAAGTAATGAAGTTGAAACTTTCTACACAATGTATAAGAAAGTGGTCAACTAAGGCATACTGGGGCATACTGGCATCAGGGGATATAGTCACCCAGTAATGTATAATGGTGATATCACTAGCAAAGTCCAGACTCCTGATATGGAATGGATTGTAATATGCCATCATAACAGACCTAAGAAAAATGAATGTAATTTCTTTAAACCCTATGACCCATTACAATATTCTTTTATGTTGAGTTTGACAAAAATCTTCTACTCACTCCTTGTTCCTGTAGAGTTGCCCAGAAACGAGAGGATGCTGTGTCAAAGGAGGTAACCAGGAAACTTTCTGAGGCCGACAATCGCAAGATGTCCCGTAAGGAGAAAGACGAGAGGTAAAATATGCAGCATCTTATAAAGTCACACTGTATCTTCTGTTTCATGTGTCTCACAATTGGCTTAAATGACCCTATTTTAGAGAAACAGATTTGTAGAATGTGTGTCCTCTGTTGTGGATTTATTGATGAAAAGGTTTGAGTTTTTATTCTTCACACCACTATTAATCCAAGTTACTGAGTTTCTTTTTCCTTGCTTTTTTTTTCTCCCCCCAGGATCCTGTGGAAGAAGAACGAGGTTGCTGACTACGAGGCAACCACCTTCTCCATCTTCTACAACAACACGCTCTTCCTTGTCCTCGTCATCGTTGCTTCCTTCTTCTTGCTTAAGAACTTCAACCCCACCGTGTATCCTTTTAAATTCTGTAAATTCTCAGCACTAATTGCAGCACCAGGCTAGACCAGAAACCTTAAACACTGTATGAAAATGCCTATTTTTAGATGCATTTTAGAGTTCCATAAACCTATCTGTAATCACTCTTTGGATTTCACAAATTTTCATTCCTGTGTTTTTGCCTTAACTTATGTTCTTCCAGCAACTACATCTTGTCCATCAGTGCTTCCTCAGGACTCATTGCTTTGCTGTCTACAGGATCCAAATAAAGGGAGGGGTTTGGTAGGAACAGAGGAAGGGGCTAAATAAGGGGGTGCAATATATGTTTTTTCAGTATGGTCAGGAACGGGGTTTGGGTGGGATTTGAATATCACATTTCAACTTCATGAAATTCATGATCAAATGTCTGGAGGGTCTCTCTCCAGGTCTGTATTTCTGTTTTTTGTAACAATAAAAGCGACCAGGTATACTTGTCCTCTGAGTTCACGGTGCTTTTTTAGAAGGAATTTTTCACTGTTTCATTATAAATTCATTCATCTCTTTTTAAAGTGGTCTCAACATTCACTGGATTAGCTAAACAAATATGACACCGATGAAAGACAGTTTCCATTGGCAATGCATTTTATTTATAGTCACACTTTCATATAGACTATTTACAGACAAACCATTGTTCAGAAGAAACAATACACTGATGGTTTGCATGTCACTGTTCAGAAACCGTAATCTGTAGAATAGATTACATTATCTTTCTGCAGAATGGATTTATGACAGAACAGGAAGTCTTGGGTCAAAGGTACATCTTCTGATTCAGCTTAATTTGTTGTAGATTTCCATTTAGGCCTATAGACCTGCTCCCAAATGTATGGATGAAAAAAGTTGAGAATTAGGAAGTGAAGTATAGCCAGTTTGGTACAGACATTAATGCCTTTTGTAACATGTTACCTGTAGAAATATTAATATTGTATTGCTTTTTATTGTCTAGAGCAGGGGTGTCAATCATTTTAGTTCAGGGGTCACATTCAGCCCAAAGTGACCTCATGTGGGCTGGACCAGTGAAATTAATTCATTTTCTGAACCTGCTTTATCCTTACTAGGGCCCGGGAGGGACCAGTAAAATACCAGACATAGTAACCTTTTCATAATAATCCAAATTTTTCACTATTTTAATGTGAAAATATGAATAACCTGAACCACCATGTGCAATCTGACATTTCTTAAGAAAAATAAGTAAAGTTTCAACAACATTATGTCTCAGCTTATTAACATAATGTACAGATCACCATTAATCAATTATTTTGTTAAAAATGTTACTTTTTAAAAAAAATTTAACTTCATAATTATTCAGGATATTCACATTTTTATTGTCACAATAGTTTCTAAATGTAAAAATTTTCGTGATGCAATTTAACACTTAAACTGCAATATCTAACATCTTCAGTGCAAGTTTTTAATTTTGTAAATTCATCCTGTCAGCCGAAGTGAAACCTTTGGCGGGCCAGTTTTGGCCCCCAGGCCATATGTTTGACACCCCTGGTCTAGCGTAAGCTTGTTATGGATTTTAAAAAAGATCACTTTGTGGCTGAGCAAATGTGAATGATGTTTTTTTGGGTCATAGGGGCAGAAGTCTGAATAAAAGCCAAGTTGGAGCTAAGGGGTTTTGGACCACACAATTACCTCTTGTACATCAGACTAAAACAAACACATTTTGATCCTTTATTTTGACTCTTTTATCCCAGAATTTCCTCCTGTAAAAACTGTTTAGTGAATTTGTTGCCGCTTTCTTTCTGTCCAAGTCACAGATAAGGAGCGTTAGATTAGACTATTCAGTGTGAAATCTAACAAAGATCTGCATAAATATTCTCACATTTTGCACAACAGCATCTAAACACCATTTAACAATTCACAATGACATCCCTGAATTTTTCCTCTGTGGGAGCTCAAGTCAAGGCACTCTGTCAGGTAGAGAAACCTCCACACACATCGACAGGCCATGTTCCAGCATGGTCACTGACTCACGGGCATGTTGACTTCCACACAAACTCAAAATGTTATTGTGATGTTATGTGACAGCAAATGATTTCAGGGAGTGGTGTCAAATAGAACGAATCCTGTTGGTGTGTAATGAACAAGAAGAGGTGGGAGAAGTATTAAGATCCTTTACTTGAGTAAAACCACTAATACCGCACCGTAAATCCTCCTCAAGTAAAATTATCCAATAAAACCCCTACCTAACCATCAAAGATCTGAGCAGCTACAAGTGACCAAAAGGATCTAAAATGTTTAACGTTTGAACCACAAATCCTTTCAATACATTTGGATAATTCAGGTCAAATGCCGTTTCTCAGCTTTTCAGAGGCATCAGATGTGGAAACACTACAGTGGCAAAGAAAACCTACTACCTGAAAAGTGCCGGGGTTTTTTTTTTTTTTTTTTTGAGAAAACGACAAAAAAAAATATGCAGAATGCTATTTCAAAAGTGAAATCTGCCAATTATAAAACCAAACAGGACATTTTTCACTTGGCCATTGTACCATAATTTTCACTGATTCACCAATAAAACCCATGCACAAATGAAAGCAGTTGAATAAAATTGTGATATTAATTCTTGAAAGATAAAGTGTAACCAGAACTCAGCAAATAATCATAGCACTCGACTAAAGGTGGTTACTGATGCATATAAATAGGAATAAAAAGAGGAATGTGTCTGAAAACAAACTTTATGGGCAACTGATGTTTTAAGAACACCTGCGTAATCAGTAATTTAAATACAGGAAAATAAATACCTGTTCTTTTACAAAATGTAGACAATAATATTATAATAATAAATGAGGATAATTAAGAAAGGTTAAATGTTAAAAAAAAAAAAAAAAACATTTGGAAGACACTAAAAAAATAGTTGTAGGTTTTTAAGGGTTAAATAAGAAAAGGAAGCCATGGTGCAGTCTATACTTGAAGTTTTCCAGTTCAGATTACTGTTGCATTCAAGTGCATTATGTATTTCACAGTGTGGGTGATAAATGCTTAACTAATTTTAACTGCTTTATTTACATTATATTAAACTGATGCTGAGGTCAGATAAATAGTGGAGTAAAAAATACAATATTTGCCTCTGAGATGTAGTTGAATATAAAAGTATAAAGCTGCATAACATAAAAAATACTCAAGTAAAGCACAAATACTTCAAATTTCTACTCAAGTACTTACAGCACATAGATTCCACAGCAAACAATATGCATGATAGGGGGAAACAGAAAAAACAATGTGGCTTTGACATGTCATCGCCCTGTAAACTACTGCATCCATGGAAATACTCCTATTCGCTAAGATCAGACAAGCTTTACCTGACTGAAGTCTGCTTTCATGTAAATCTGGAGTGTGTGTGTGTGTTTCAAGTCAACTGGTGTGCACCGAGGACAAGACAGTGACTCAGCTGAAACCGGGCCAACTTTCCTTCTGATCTCTGAGATGGCTTGTTTTCCAGATGGAGAAGAACAACAACATTACATGAAGGCGACACCTTTACAGTCTTGAGAATGGATCCACCTCATCAGTGATAGTCATTTAAGTCATTGAATAAGTTGGAACAGATACACATTACCTACATAGTTCTCATAACACAAGCTCATTCTTTACACAATGCTGTTATTACTACAGATTTTATAATCTGACGTCACAATGCAAAAACAATAAGACAAAACTACTTGCTCTTTAGAACATTTTGTTCAGGAGACAGTAATTCATTAGTGACAGTATGAAGCCTGGCCGGGGTAGGATGGGCTGAAGAGTGACTCAAACACTGCAGCTGGTGCAATGATACTGCAGAGGAGCAACAAAGTAACTCTATTTACAACTTATATATATATTTATATGTATATGAGCCATACAGTACAGTAAAGTCCTCATACGAAAGCGAGGCTTCAAGATCATTTTGCTTATGTTACAAGGTATGTCTTTAACATTTTATGTACATGTAACATCCTCATAATTTCTCAAACAAATACATATCTCAAAATAAATTTTATATTTATTAACTACTCTAGAATAAATACTGTAATCTTTGCCACGTCCCAAAATCACTGCCTGTCCGCACCATTTAGACGGAACTGTAGCAGTGATTACAACCAAGACAAGCCAGGACGTCAGCCTTTGTTTCATTACATACAGTAGAATAATATTTGCTTAAGTCCATATCTGCAAAGTTCGTTTAACCAAACATCAATGCAGCTTCAGTTCACGGAGAAGGAGACGAGAATCCCCATCGTCAATGCAAACCGAGAGAAAGGCAGTCCACTTTAATCCAAGGCGTTACTTCTCTCTTCTACCATCTAGCGATGCAGAGCAGCAGTTCCCCAAAAATACCACAGGGTGCAACATGCTCGGGGACTCAAAAAATCCCACAATCCTCTGCTTCATGGGGGGCACAGACAGTAAACGAGCAAGCGGTGCACTTTACCAAACTCCTTGTTTCAACAGTCGGTTTCTTTGTAGAGAGAAAAGCAGAGGCACACTATAGCAGGGACACATGCATCTGTAGGTTAATACGCTCAGGATTTGCAGCCTTTATCATTACATAACTACTGAAGACTAGTCTGTTCTATACTAATGCAGGACTGAATACATTTGGTGGAAGTTGAAGGCTAATTCATTGACTGAGGCCTAATTCATAAAGCTTTCCTCAAATGTGTGCAAGTGGTTTTATCATTATGGTAAATGCCAAAATATATCCAATACTTTTTTTAATCTGCATAGCAATTGAATCAAAGCACTGACTGACTCACTCAAGGTGTTCATGGAACTGAGGCATCTTCATGTCCACTTTCCTGAGGAACCTCTGATTATGAGTCTAAGGTGCTTGCACAGATGTTTTACAGTCAGTTTCATGGATATGCTCTTTATGGACTTTGTGCTCAAAGAAATTGCTTGTGGTTGTGGCCGGGACATTAGAATAGCAGGAAACATGTAGAGTCAATTAACTGAAGCTCATTTTTCTTAATCTGATACACAGATGAGGCTCCTGAATGGAGATAAACTACATGGATGCACGGTGGTCTCCACATGGTGTCAGCATGGCACAGGATCTGAATGCAGGATAGGCTAAGCTGTGCATAGTTATCTGAATGATGGGTGCTTAACAGTGTAGTGAGACCCAGATTAAGCTGGCTGACAAAAGCTGTGTTAAGTGCTTCTTGGCTGAGCTGGTCTGGACCTGAGATGAACCTGGTAGAGCTGATCTGAGCGGGACACGTCTCAAACAGACGAGGTTATGCGATTTAGGGTTTAGCAAGGCTTTCTGTTCCAGGCTGAGGTGGGCTGGAGCTGGAGCTGTGTGGGGCCCAAAGAGAGAACCATGGACTTGAACATTGAACGGTGGGTCCATGGTAGCAGTGTGGTAAGTAGGTAGGTACAGCTGACCTCAGGACAGTCCACCAGCCTGGTCTAAGAGCGGTAGTCCTTCTTACTATACGGTCTGTTACCCAGGATGTGGTCAATTTCAGACACGATGTGAGAAGTCATCTTAGGAAGGACCTGGGGGAGGGAAGACAAATGGAAGAGAAAGCAGAAAAGAAGAAAAAGAATAGTGGCTATTTATATCTGGGTGCAAATTGTTCTGTGACACAATACCCACATCATAACATGTACAGTTGTGGAACAAATTATTCGTCCATCAAAAACTATGGTTATGCAATCCAGTCCTAACTCCTGTGTGTATCATGTGACTAAAACAGAGAAAATAAAACATGGAATGTCTAAAAGCACCGTTTTATCAGATATTGATGTAAGAACTCAAGTGATTTTGATTATCAAGAAAACATGGAAAATGGATAGATATCGGCTCTGAAATTAAACTATTAGGAGCTATTTTTGTTGTTAGCATCATATTTGTCCAAAAAATGCACCTTTAGTTGTACCAGGCATTAAAATGAACAAGAAACTGAAGAAAACAATGAGTGCTATGATAATTTTTTTCCTGTAACTGCATATACACAAAGGGGATTCAAAAAGTTTGTGGTAAAAGAATAGTTGAAAAAAAACAAAAACAATTAAGTTACGATGTTTAGTTGTTGCCGAATAGCATAATAATTGCTTGTCGTATTTTTCAAATTATAACCAATGATGAAAAATGAAGCAGTGTTAGGATAGTAAAATAAAAAAATAAGTTACAAAAATATGACTGATTCTAATGAAATGCTGCGTCCAGGTCAGTACAGTTCTGTAGGCATTGATATCGTCCTTTAAGTCCATGTGATTTAATCCAGGTCAAAGCTAAAGCCATGTGCCCCCTGTATACACACCTTGCTGGTACCACATGTACCTAATAAAGTGGCCATTTAGTGTATATGTACAGGATATGCTGCTGTAACCCATCTGCCTCAAACTTCCACATGCGAGTTCTACATACCTTGGTTGTAACCTAGTCTGGCCATTCTCAACTAACCTCTGGCATTGTCACAGAGAAAGCTGCTGCTAATTGGATATTTTCTTTTTTTCAGACAGTTCTTTCTTGACCCTGGAGATGGTTGTGTGTGAAAATCCCAATAGATCTGCACTTTGTGAAACAGTGAAACCAGCCTATCTCCATTTTGACTTGCTTTGAGCTTCAGCAGACCATCTTAACCATGTCTACATACATAAATGCACTGAGCTGCTGCTATGTGACTGCCATATTAGGTATTTGTGTTAAAGAAAAAGGACTGGCTGTACCTAATAAAGTGGCCAGTGACTACATATTCTTCTTTTCCACTGAACAATAAACCTGCTTGGTTTTAGGTTAAATATAAACCCTTCAATGTTAAAACAACACTTGGTGTCAATATCATCGTTTCCACAGAAACAAAAGTACAAATTGTATCTTCAAATAAAAACTCACACAGTACAGTAACAGATAATTACAGACACAGGGCGGCTTTATGATCCATAAATCAATAGAAGAGGAGAATAGTTCAGCTGTACAGAAACTCAGGAGACAGCGGGGTTTAACACAGATAGAGCGTGATTCTACATGTTCTCACCTGTATGGCCCCCAGGTTCTCCGTGAGCTGCTCTGGATTGGATGTTCCCAGGAGGACTGAGCTCACCCCTTCGTTTCGTAAACACCATGCTGATGAGAGAAAAAAAAATTTTTTTATTTTTTTATTGTCCACTTGATGGCGCCTTACTGCCAAAAACCCAGACCGCTGCCTGAAGTGGATCAACAGAGCATTTGACCTTTGTTGCTTGTTTTTCCTTGAATGCACATTATAATTTATGTATGCTATGTATCATTTATTATTAATTTATCATGTAAATAAAGAGCTGCTATTCTCACTCTCAATTTTAACTTTCATTTACTGACAGTTATTCAGCCCGAGTTATTTTCCGAGGTAACTGAGTGAGGATGGAGGACGACTATGACACATTATAATTGATTTGTTCAGGTGCTTGTGGGAAGCTGGAGAGAAACCCAGACCCATAAGACAAATAATAGGCAGACACATACGCTGTATGGTCAGGTCTGCATTAAAACGCCGCTGCCTGGTTTCAAAGCTGTGCTCGAGGCGTCTGAAGTCTTACCCACAGCCAGTTGAGGCAGGGTGCAGCCCAGCTTCTCTGCGATGTGGTTGAGTTCTTTCAGCTTGGCCTGCTGCTTCCTTCCATCTTCACTCACTATTTTCTCCTTCAGCCATTGGTACGACTGCCAGGCAAGAGAGAGACGCAGTGTTAAGATGAGAGCCTGAGTGAAGCACCGATGTATAAAATAGAGATAAGAGCCAGAGGATGGACAAGGCGCTGACTAACTCCGAACCCTCCAGTTTGTTGTATAATGTAACATTATTGACTGCAGTAACAGATTTGTGGTGCAGCAGACATGACTTAGAGTTATCTGTGTAAGCAAGTTCTGTGTGGTATGCTGACTGATCATGTGCTTTAAAGTTGTTGTAATGACTTCTAAAACTTTTATGCCACTTCAAACTCGATGTCCTTGTTGAGTATTAAGGGATACGACCTCATCTCAGTTTTACGGATTAAACCATTACAAATGTGTTGAGCGTTACAAGGTGTACCAGGCATGAGTAGAATATTTACTACAGTGATGGAGCGTGATTAGAGATGGTGTAGAGGATTAAGAAATTCAGTGATAAAACTAGAAAAGCACTTTGAGAGTGCAGACCTCTATCAGGATAGTGTTTGTATTTTTTTTTTAAGGTAGTGTTTGTACTTTCCTCCATTAGATGGCTGTGAATGAACTCATGCAGTTCTGTGCCACCATGCCCTATCTCACAATGATAAAGAATCCTTTAAAAAGTTCCTGGATCCAGACGGTGATTCAAAACGCCTCCAAAATGTAATCATCTCTTCCTTGACCCAGAGTGGACATACCCTGAATATTTCATCAAAATCCATCCATAACTTTTGGAGTTATGTTGCTAACCATCAAAGTCGGATGGTACCAAACAAACAAACAAACAAACAAACAAACAAACAAACAAACAAACAAACGCACAGTAAAACATAACCTCCTTGGCGAAGGTAATCATCAACAAAATGAATAAAAGAATGAACATAAGATGAAGAAAAGAGAATAAAATTAAGGAGATGAACAAATTAATTCAGAAAATTAACAAAAAACTAATGAAATGATCAACTAAATTGTCAAAAAGACTCAAAACTATAAAAAAGTGTCCTTCTGTCTTCTACAGCATTGATTCACTGAGACTGATCACATGTAATCACATTGTATGTCACGCCAGTTCTTATGGGATTTTGTACGTACGCATTTTCATTCTTTCACGTGTTATTCAATGTCATTTGATCAATTTCCGCCAAGATCTCCAGTTCACTCTAACCCAAACCCTCAGTATATGACGTGGCATGAACATATACACGGAAACTTTATAATGCGTACAGATAACACACCAGTTGAAAGTTGTGTACATTTTAGGACATTAAATGAAAAGTCAGTTTGTTGATGCATCGACGTATGTGGCACAAGTCGATGTTACTTTGGAGGAGTCAACACATCGTGTGTTCTTCACTCTCCCTCCCACAGAACTGAGCCATCAGTCCAACACAGTTTCGTCCCAAGTCATCAGAAATTGATGCTTGGTCAGGGCCACGACGCTGAGGGATGTACTTGCAGGTCTGCCCTCCACATGGAAATCTGACGTGGAAGGGGTACCACCAAACATCAATTTCTGATGACTCGGGATGAGATATGTCGATACTCTCATCTTTCTACATGAAAACATGGAGTGCAAGGCAGTAATGTGCGGAGCAGCGGACCTGGTTCAGGTTGGTGTGGGTCTAAAAAATGTTGCTGTATTTGTGGACGGGTCAAATAATTCCACAAAAGCAGGTTCAGAAAAAAAAAAGACCTGCGCACAAGTAGTGTAAGGACTGTGAAGGAAGAAGACAAGTCAGAGTAGGAACTGAAGTGACTGATCTATAAAACTGTGGTGCCAGTAATGTTCTGAACCATGGAAGCACCAGCACTGAATAATTCTGTGGACACAGTGTGTTTGGATTCTTCTGTTCAGTTCATGAACACAATGCACTCTTTTCTGCCACTGTGCATCTTTGCTGCAGACGTTTAACCTTTTTCCACTTTATGTTGTTCATTTAAATTGAACAGTAAATCCAAGGTGTTAGTCTGTGTTTGGTTTGGTTCAATGTCAGATGGACTGTTGATGCTTGTATCTGTACAGTTTTTTTTATTCTGCTCTTTACATTGTTCATCTTACAGTAAACGTTAGTACCAGTTGTTCATTGTTGAACGGCTGTGTGTCTGTGGTGTTCCTCCGCTGTCAATGTGATGATGTCATCACACGACGAGTCACCTCAACTTCGACTTTACTGACAAATAAGTCGACTTGAAAAAGCCTGGTCACTAATGCCCTAGTACATTTACACAAGTCATGATATCACGTTAGATTCACCAGTAAAATCCATGGAGTTCAAGAAATGACAGAGACACTTGGTTTATGTTCAGTTAATGACAGATTTTACTGAAAATTAAAAAAAAAAAAAAAATTCAGTCTTCCCTGTTTGTGATATAATGACCCTCAATTTTAATCTGAGCTTTTCTATTTTATCTACATGATCAGTAAATTAAATATAGGAAAACACAGGATTTTCACTTAGAAAGGCTAAATGCAAAAGATAATATTAGAATACATGGTGATAAATCAATTTAGAAAGATTAAAAAATAGTGAAAAAAATTCAATTGGGAAGTGACACAAATGTAGCTCTGGGTCTTTATGGGTTAAGAAAGATGAGAAAGACAAAGCCCGATGGTGGGCGATCGCTAACATCCCCATCGGCAGCAGATCCATGCCAGCCTACACGTTTCTATAGGAGTCTGTGTGATTTGGATTGGTGCCATGCAGGATCAAATGGCAGGCACATCCCCCCACAACGTCTCCCGAGAACATAAACAGATCGTCGTTGGCGGCAGCGGCGGTGGTGGCGGCGGTTCACCCAACCGCAACCCCTTGCCACTGACTGGTTGTGATTTCTTCATTCAGGGGAGAGTGCCACAAAATGTGTCGTAGTTGAAGTGTTTTACAATTACCAGCTGATTATATCAGCCACATTAGCATATTAAAAGGAAGACTACTTGAACACACAGATAATGACTGAGTGTTGAAAATAATTTCCCCCACTCATTATCGACAGCCGACACTGAGATCTGGGAAAGGAAATGTCGATAAATTCCCGTAAACCTTTACTGTGTAAATAACAACAATTAGGCAGAAATTAGATCAGGCTGTGTTGGTGAAAAGGGAGATAATCCTAATTAAAAACTTTCAGATATGTGGGAAAGGAAGCTCAGAGATGTGCATCCGACCATAGGTGTGAATGGTTATCCACTCGTGTGTAGAAAACTTTTGTTTGGTTCACAAAGAAACACTAAAACAATTCACTATTCTGCTTTTAATTAAATATCAGCTGCTTTACACCTCCATTCAAAGAGCAGAAAAAGGGCTGGATACAATTATATCAGCCTCTGAAGCCAACTCTGCCTGTATGAATACTAATAACTACAGCAAATAAGCAAACCCTGTATATTTAGATAATGTACAGTAAAGACAAGCGCTTTGGGTGGATGTTTGGACACAGGTGTTTCTGTTTTATATTCAGCTTTTGCTGATTAAAGACACAGTCGCTATGAGAAATGCTGTTAATTTGCATCAAACCAATTGTACATTTCACCTGGTGGAATAACTTGTGTTTGCCTGTTTTGATTAATCCATTGTCTTCAGTCTCCAAAACAGATCAACTGTCTCAAATATCCAAGAGATATCCAAGAAGCAAGAGGCGTAAACACAAAACAGCACAGACAGACGCCTGGAAATCAATGAAATCAGAAAACTGAATAGTCAGTTGGGCTAAAAACAAATAAAAAACTGTTGGACGAAAGGGTTTTCCAAAGCCCAAGATGGCGTCCTCATGTGTCTTGTTTGACATAAACCCAAGGATGTTCATTTTACTGTTAGAGATGATGCAGGAAAATAGAAAATATGCACATATATGAAGCTGGAATCCGAGCATTTTGACCGATTATTGATTTGATGTCAAGTCGTTGACATTTAGGTCAAGAAGAAGTTTTGATTCCTTGCGTTGCAGAAAACTTTTGGTTATTGTATATTCACAGCTCATTATTCAGTGTATTGTCTCCACTTTGCTCCACACTCTCATTATGAGGTAAAGCACATCGATAATCACTCTTAAACTGGTCGATCATGTGTCAGTCATATTATTTATGTAAAAATGCAGCTCAGCCAGTTATGAATTTGCACATCTGGATTATTTAACACAACTGAACTACACTAACAACTTCAATCTACCTTTTCTTCAAGTCTCCGTAAAATTTCGTACTGTCTTCCACTTGTCTGGCCAACCCTCCTGGGCAGCCCATAAGGCACGTCACAGCAACATCATTGTGACGCTTCTGATGAACGCTACAGGAAGAAGATGAAACTAGTAATGCAGGTAAACAAACTACTACCCTTGTCTGATAAACGAATGATCTACAATACCTGTTCTTCAGTCAGTGAGTTTATGACAGTTCAAAAACGGAATTATGTTAGTCCAGCTAAAACTAGACAAAACTGAACATAGAAACAAAATAAATGGACAAAACAAGTACCAAAATGAACAAAAATGTAGAAAAGAACATCATAATGAGCAAAATACACACAATAATTAACAACAAATGCAACAAAAATTAATGAAATGCATGATAACAGACACAAACTGGAGCAAAATGAATCAGTAAAAATGAACAAAATAAGAAACAAAATGGATAAAAACAAACACAAGCCTCAAAAGGAATTAAAAATTAATATAAGCAATAAAAAATGAACAAAACTGTACTAAACAAGCCTCAAAATTAACAAAAATGGGAAACACAAGCATAGAAAGTGAACAAAAAAGCCTCAAAATGAACAAAAATGACCAGCACAAGCATAAAAAATAACAAAAAAAACCCCTCAGAATCACCAAAGATGACGAAAAGATCATCATAATGAGCAAAATACAAACAAAAATTAACAACAAATGCAATAAAAATGAATGAAATACGTGACAAAAGACACAAACTGGAGCAAAATGAATCAGTAAAATGAGCAAAATAAGTAACAAAATGGATAAAAACAAACAAGCATCAAAATGCACAGAAATTTATATAAGAAACAAAAAATTAACATAACTGTACAAAACAAGCCTCAAGATGAACAAAAATGAAAAGCATCAAAATGAACAAAAATGA
>JAQQZY010000006.1:15883662-15888191 GCA_030068375.1 Ostorhinchus rueppellii | reverse complement strand
TAAATTCATCCAAAATATGTAGTGCAGTAAAAGTGGAAGTAGGAGGAAAAATAATACTCCAAAAAAGTACAGATACTCCATTTTAGTACTTAAGTACAGTACTTGAATGGTTCCACTTTGTTACTGTACATCTCTGGTTACAGGGAATAAATATATGACAGTATTAAAGCATAAAGACCCAGTGCTACTTCTATGGCAGTTTCCAAATATTTTTTTCTTGCTTTTTAACCTTTCTTAACCCATAAAGACCCAAATATCCACCGGTGACCCAAATATCTACAGATATTGTTAATCCATTAATCCTATCAATGTGTGTTAATAATTGGTGTAAAATACAGTTCATCTTTTCATGGTCATCAGATACGACTAATTTGGACGTTCAGAGGCTCCGTAGTTACCGTGGAAACACCGTGATCTTCTACAAAATTGATTCACCAGGAAATCCATGGAGTTGGATCAATGACAGTGGATGGAGATACATGTTTTTACATTTAGTTAGCAATATCTTTGCAGAAAAAGCAAATTTTTCTTCATTTTTCTCTGTTTTGATATAATTAACTTTTATAATTAAGATTTCATGAACACCTACATGATCAGAGGACAATATCATTTTAAAAACTGGTGATAAATCAGTTAAATAAGGTAGAAATAGAGAAAAATTCATTCGGGAAGAGACGCAAATGTAGCACTGGGTCTTCATGGGTTAAATGATTTATTTATTCATTCATTCATTTTCTATACCCGCTTTATCCTCACTAGGGTCACGGGGGTTGCATGGAGCCTATCCCAGCTATTTAAGGGCGAAGGCGGGGTATCACCATTTATAACAATGTCATCCTATGAATTTTTGCGGGTTTTTTTCCAGTGAAAAGAAGGTTTTTTCATATATTTGATGAACTGATCATCTGGATGTTCATAAAAACTTCGATTAAAGTTGAGGGTTATTATATCAAAAACCAAGAAAACTGAAGATGTCAACAAGTCAACATAAAAAATATCTCCATCTGCTGTCATTGATCCAAATCCATGGGTTTTACTGGTGAATCCATGTTGTAGAAAATAAGTGTTTTCACGTTCACCATGAAACCACCGAACGTCCAAATGGGTCATATCTGATGACCATGAAAAGATGACAAACTGTATTTTACAGCAATTATTTACATGGGTTGATAGGATTAGTGGAGCAACAGCTGTTAAACAGTTTAGATCTAGATGATTTTGGTCGACAATGGATGTTTGGGACTTTATGGATTAAAGTTTTTATCAAAAATGTGTAATACAAAGCTGTTACACCCAAATCCAAACCTTGATGCTAAATGTATTTTGATGAGTTGGACTTCCTAACAACACAGTCAGCAAAACCGTGGGGACACATTTGACTGTAACACCATCCAGAGCAGGACAGGTTACAAAAGGAGCTGCCTCTGCATCTACATGACTCCATTAACATTTTGATCACTTTTGTTGATTGGTTCTTTTTTCCTGATTTTGTATCCTCTCTCATCCAAACAAGTTGAAGTCGTTTTTTTTTTTTTTTAATTAAAGTGTGACACCAGCAGTTTGACAGCTTCACTGCTGTGACATTTACACTCCCTGGTTTAATTTATGTTTTAGAACTCTAACTTTATTATCCATTTTAACTCACTTCTCAAAAGTGATCAAAAAGTAATCAAATGTAACAGTCCATTTCTTTGATAAAGTGATTAAAACGGTTATATAGTTTGCATGGTAAATAATCTGCAAGTGATTACATTTCAGTTGTGCACTTGCCATTTATAATGACGTTTTTGTAATGAGGTGCTGCTCAACAGTCTCTAAATATACATATGTTACCAATGGTCAGTTTCAAAGCCCTGTTTCAGTAACAACTTTATTACTTTCATGACATTTTACTGGCATTTGGTAAGGGCTATTGTTTTTGGCTCTGTTTGCTTATTTGTTTGTTTGTTTACACTCTAGCAGCAAAACTATTAGGTGAATTCATACCAAATTGGGCTTATAGATTACCTGTGACAGTGATAGATCTGATAACATTTTGGGAACAGAAGGTCAAAGTTCAAATTATTAATTAATTTATTATTTATTTAACCCCCCCCAACTAAGTTATAACAGCCAAGTGACCTCTGTGTGCGTGCATGTATGTGTAAACACAAAATCACGCAAAATCCGGAAACACCTGACTGCTGCAGTTTGGTGTATTTATGTATTTTTGGTCAAGGAGCAGACTAGCAAAAATGGCAAGTTGATAGGACCAATATTTTGGGAGATATTAGTAATTTTGGAATATAATAGTCTCACAATCGCATTGCTGTACTAATGATTTGGCAGTGACTGTTGGACAAATGTACAGCATGCACGAATACACAACAGCATAAGAACTACCTCATCTAGAACCCATGGATCAACAAGCTAGTTTACTTATAATGGGCAAAATTTATAACGTGTGTAGCTACAAAACTGTTGGTTGGACTGATATCAAATTGGATTTATAAATTGCCAGTGACCCAGAATACATGTGGTTACATTTTGGGACAAGTAGGCCAAAGTTCTAATTTTTATGAAGTTTTTAAATCTTTTCTTTTTCTCCCATTTACTTATAACGGACGAAATTTCAACTGTCTATAGAAACATACATTTTGTTTCAATTTACTTCAAACTTGGGACACAGAGACAATTGATATGCTGACATCAGCACACGCATTGACATGATGGCATCAGCTGGATCGAGGCCAAAATAAGCTACAATATGTGCGAGAGGCGAGGTTTGTTGTTTTTTTTATTTTTTTCTTATTTAACCAGGGAAGTGATTAAGAACCATTCTTATTTACAATGACGACCTGACAACCACTTGTTTTTGTTTCATTTGGACTGGAAAATCTGTTTATTATGCCAAGAATGTCTAATGTTAGCAATTTGCATCATAGCTATGGCATGTTCTATTAAAATCAACAATCTTTACTTAATTAGCATCTGTTTAGTTTGGGCAGTAAGGGGTTAAACAGACACGCGGCCATTCATTCTCACAGTCACACCTAGAGATGACTTAGACTGACCAATTAGCCCATTAAGGTGCATGTTTTAGGACAGTGGGAGGAAGCTGGAACCTGGAGAAAACCCACGCAGACACACGGAAAACATGCAAACTCCTGAAATCAAACCCAGGACCTTCTTGCTGTGAAGCAACAGTGTTAACCTCATCCTTTCTGGATCATGTGTTTGTCATATTTGAGTGACACTGGTACAGAATGGATATCTAGCAGACATTAACCCTCAGCTTCATCAGACAAAGCAGTGTTAAGGTCCAGTCTCTTCTATGAATGCAACCTTTTCAGAATTATAGAAAACTCAGCCAAACAACTTCTGCAGCCCTGACTGAAAGCATCTGCCTGGCTGAATAATAGTCACAATGAATCTTTATAAAAAAAAAAGCACCATGGTGCCTGAATTATTGTGGAGCATTGAAAAGTGCTGGAGGCTTTTTTCAGACTGCACCTTTCACTTTGATTCACACAGGTTTTCTGTCAAGGACCGAGTAAGAGTAACCCTGATGTTTCATGCTCCAAGCTGTGATGAGGGTCACTTGGTTACCTTCATTGAGGCCCTGGATGATTCCGGTATGCCATTTTCATATTTTCCTGTGATGATACCACACGCCAGTGGTGACCACGTCATTGCTCCAACTCCTGTCACCATGGAGACCATAGGAAGTCAAACAGAAGGAGGGGTTTGTATTGAAAGAACAAGTGTGACAAAATGTGTGAGAATGATGCAAGAAAAGGTGACAATGTATGAGAGCTTATTAAAACACTGTGAAAATCAGCAACAGAGAGCACTTTATTTGTTTAATTCTGAGTCCTTATTATTTATTGTCTCATTTTTAATGAAGTGAGTGTTGGAATTCAGACCATAGCATGTTGGTGCTAACTTGTCATTTAGTATCAAGCGGTCTAATATAACCACCTGAGACCCAGTAAGTAAACATTTTGGCTGTTTGGCATGAAATAATTGCTTTAATTGGAAACAGCATGATGCAACAGTTTTTCAGATACATTGAATTTTCTTTGCATATATTTCAGTAAATAATTCACATGCACAAGTAACACTTACCTATCTTATGGTAAAGTTCAGGCAATTGCACTTCTACTTTCTCCCTCTGGAAAAGATGATACTCTGCCTGCTCACACACCGGAGGGATCAAATTAAACTGTCTTGCCACCGAGTATGCCTCCTACAAAAAAAAAAAAAAAAGATAGCTGTTATGCTGATGAATCTTAGGTTTCATGTTTTTATAATTGTGTTGCTACTACTTGGAGATCACAGCCTGTTCCTGCTGCTGTGATGAGATAGATACTGATGTGATGAACACATAGAAGATGGAGGGTGGTAATCATTTTGAGGAAGGTTGGCACAAATTTCCATGCACAGCTCACAGTAAGACACCAAATCAATATTCCATATCATAACGCTCTAAGGCATCATATTCAGATTTCCACATGTGCTTCTTTTTTTTTTTCTCTTTTTATCTGGAT
>JAQQZY010000006.1:15876162-15878662 GCA_030068375.1 Ostorhinchus rueppellii | reverse complement strand
ACTCTGGTTTCATGAAGACGTGTGATAGAAACTCTGGTTAATATGAGCTGGAGGCGTTTGTGCAGAGCAGAGGAACCGTCACCGACCCTCTGGAGGAGGAGCGGATCCACTAGTTTGAATAAATGAGGCTGAAGCAGACCAATGTTATTTGGAAGTGAAGGACGTATGTGTTCGACGCCTGTGAATATCCACATGGGAACAGATTTATATAGAATATTACACAGAATATTACTTCCTTTGTTGATATTTGATTGTTTTGTGTTTTTTTTTTGTTTTCTTCTGTTTGTTTGAGGAATACAGATTGGGGGTAGGAGTATATATGTTTATTCTTCTTCCTCCTTTTCGAGCATGTGTCCCTGTATTTATTGATTTTTAGTTGTATTATTATAACTTCCATTGTTCCATCGTACGTTCCATCGTTTACCGTCAGCCTTTTCAGTCTCACTGTTGGGTCTGGTTGGTGGGTCTGGTTTGGTTTGACTTTCTTTGTCTACATGTTCAAAATAAAGTATGAAATAAAGAAATAAAGATCATATTATATGAGACGATATGGAAGTGTGCACATATTCAGACTTTATGTAAAGTTAAAAGTGAATTTAATGGAGGCCCGACGACTGATGTTGTGGCGTCAGAAAACCAGTGTTTGAATCCAGAGTATTAAACCTGTGTTCATCTTCACAGCAGGAGTTGTTCTTAGTGTCATGTTTAGTTTGTACCAGAGCAGCTGACTCTTTTTCCTGATAGAACCAATCAGACACATGCACCAGTGGAAGGTTTTCAAAACATGGTGGAAAAAAGTACATGTGAGTGGAACATTTGGACATTCTGGGAGTTTCATATGTTTATATACTGTCCAATCTACACAGATACCAGTAAACCGAACCCTATCAGAGAGGGAAAAAGTCTCTGATCCAAATTTGGTAAAAGGGGTGTGGTCTGTAGCTAAAACCCAACCTATTTTTGAGTAAATAAAAATGGCCTCCTGAGGCTAAAAACTCCGTTATTATTGTAGATATCAGCTCAGTGTTTATTTTATGTCTGAATAAACACTTAATGCTTAAATTCTGCTCGATCTCTGACTTTGATTAAACTCTGTGTGTTTTTATCTGATGAAGCCCAAAGATCCAAGAAGTTTATTTCCATTTGTGTAAATCACAAATGGAACTGTGGTGCAGTCGCTCCCATGATCAAATAAAACAAGAACAGAAGACAAAACAGTAAAATGATATAAAAAGACAACTAGAAAACCTCTGCACATGTAGACAATATATAACGTCAAACCTTCAATAAAAACCCTCTGAGAACTGTTTAAAAACCCAGGAGAATAAATACAATAAATAGATTAGAAAAGCACTGGGAGAGCACAGACCTCCGCCAAGGCAGTGTTTGTACTTTCATCCACTAGATGGAGCTGAATGTACGGATCATCTGTAGGATACCCCACTACTGACAATCTGAGAACATTCATGAAAATCCGTCCAGAACTTTTTGTTATCTTGCCAACAGACAGACAGACAGACAAACACCGGCAAAAACATAACCTCCTTGGTGGAGGTAACAATAGAATAAAATAGAATAAAATACTATCGACTGTAGGAGGAAGAGGTAGTGGTTCCACACACTCCACTACACACGATAGAGAACACAGAAATCCAACTTTCCAACGTCCAGTGTAGAAGAGCGTGGAACAGAGCAGCCATGTCCACCACCTGCAGCTGTAAACGTGACACATCAGTGTGTCCATGAGGCAAAGTTTTAGGCACAACTTATGTTTGTGCAATTAGAGGGTGAAGGTAAAAGTGTGTGGTTGTGAGTCGAAATGGGATCCTCAGTGTAACACAAACGGAAACATAAGTCTGCAGCGGACGTCAGGGTAATAGATGCACACAGATACGATTTTCTATCCTTCAGGTTGTTAAGAGATGGAGATAAAAGACGACAGGCAAAAGAATCTAGCCTGTGTGGGTGAAAGTTGTCTTTCCAGTTGGATGGGCATCCAGTCACAGGCTCCATCCATCTGTCAGGCCCGTCCCCAGCGGCTACACCAGGGCCTCGCTCCCTCTCCCTCCGTCTCTCTAACCCACAATTGTTCAGTGATCCAGACGCTGGTCAGATGCTCCCTCTCTCCACTCATTCTTCCCACTGAGGAGGCTGCGGAACGGAGTCGCTGAGGCCGCCGCTGCCTCGTTACAGCCCACTCCCTGTGTTTACATCCACCAAATTAACACAAACATGGCAGGGGGGCATGGGCTCTGAACCCCACAGCGACCACTTCCATCCACACTGCTGCTGAAACGGAGGACGGAGGAAACGTTTCAGACCGGGAGGAGGAGGAGGAGAGGGAAGAGGAGGAGGAAGGGGAAGAGGAGGAGGAGAGGGAAGAGGAGGAGGAGGAGGAAGAGGAGGAGGAAGAGGAAGAGGAGGAGGAGGAGGAGGCGGAGGAGGAGGGGGAGGAGGAGGACGAGGAGGACGAGGAGGAGGACGCGGAAGAGGAGGAGCA
>JAQQZY010000006.1:15857749-15868939 GCA_030068375.1 Ostorhinchus rueppellii | reverse complement strand
GGAGAAAACCCATGCAGACACGGGGAGAACATGCAAACTCCACACAGAAAGGTCCCAAGGTCCCGCCCGGGAATCGAACCCTCTTGTCCTTCTTGTTGTGAGGCACGAAACTTGTTGTGAAACCACCGTACCACCTTGGATGAGGAGTTGTGTTCATCCAAATGGGCTGGTTCAGTGAGTGGTTGGAACTAATACATGGCAGGACTTTTACTCTGTGGAGCTGGGATTGTCCACCTCTGTTCTCAAGTAGTGGGTCGTGACCCAAAAGCAGGCTGCAAACCCATTTTCAGTGGATCGTAGACCTTTTCTAGGCAAAAAATAATGTTAAGCAATCAATCTTATGCTTTATTAACACTCTTCAACAGCAGGTGGTGGTAATGTGCTGTAATGTTAATTAACACCAGACATTTTACAGCATAAAAGAAGTCTCAAACGTTTCTATTCAAATCATGGTGAAACTCAGGTATAACACTGACTGCATCAGAAAGAATTTTACCTACAGTACACTGAGGACAAAAACCTCAGTGTGTTTAATTCTTGAATAAGCGACAGAATGCACTTTTAATTTTTAACGGTGCACATTTTTGGTATTGGCCAAAATGTACCTATTTTAGTGTTAAAGGGAATATTTACATAATTAGCATCACCACTCATTAGCATACTGTGGTATTCCGTATTATCCCAGGTTCAAAACACTCCATCTTTTTCCTTCATTCATCATCTGAACCTGCTTTATCCTCACTAGGGCCACTGGAGCCTATCCCAGCTACCTGTGAGTGAAGGCGGGCTACACCCTGGATGAGTTGCCTGTTCATCGCAGGGCTGACATATAGAGACAAACAACCAGTCACTCTCACATTCACACTTTTGGGCAATTTAAATTAATCAATTAACCTATCAGTACATGTCTTTGGGTGGTGGGAGGAACCTGGAGAGAACCCATGCAGACATGGGTGCAAACTCCACCAAGAAAAGTCCCACGCATCGACTTGTGTTGGAACTGAACCCAGGACCTTCTTGCTGTGAGGCACAAGTAATATTCACCATCTTTTTATTAAATAAATGGGAGAAGTTTAACTGTTATCAGTTTGGGTCATGGCTTGTCATCAAGGGGCAATAGTGAATCCTGAAGCCAGACCAGTTGAGAACCACTCCTGTGAAACACTTACACTTCAGCAAATGCAGAAGTTCCTGGATTCTGATAGTAAGTGGCTGCGGGTCTTATTAAGGAGATTTTGTGAATGTGCTGGATGTGTGTCAGTGTATTGCCATGTTTTACCTTCAATAATGTGCTTCCTTGACAGGCCTCTCTCCGTCTCTGCTCTAATGATAGAAAAAGACAAAGCCAAAATGAGCTCAGCATCACTGCAGCTATCAATCACAATGAGCGACGCACAGACTGACAGGCTCCCTCCGCCGTCTGACCCCAGTGAGACAACAGAAAAACACAAGATCAGAAAGTGCATATCATGCCGTTTTATGGAAATGGGTCAGCGGGCTTTCAACTGTTCAGCCTCATTATGCATCTGAACTCTGGAGAACACCGTCAGAGGACTGAATCTCACAGAAATGAAGGAATGTTCAGGAACCGATTGAATGAGTTCATCCTTATCACCAGACCCAGTTGGATGGTCTCAGGAGTTTGACAATCTCAGTCCATGTATGTGTGTGTGTGTGTGTGTGTGTGTGTGTTCACTAAAAACAGATTTCTTTATTCACTCTCCAGCTCCAGACTCAGAAGAGGAGTTGGTTGTTCAAGTGGTTATTACCATTTGTGATATTATGATTCTTTCGCCCTTTTGACAAAAAAAAAAAAAAAAAATCTCAAAAATTCTGTGCTTTCAGGCTAAACCTGTAACACCTTTGAAATGGTGAAAACACTGAACATAAGACACAGACATAGTCTGTTTGCATCATTTATAGTTTAGATTTTTAACTAATCTGTGTGATTTGAGTAGCTCAAAGAGTGTGGGTAGATGATAAAGTCATAATATATCTTGGTATGTCATTTAAAAAAAAAAAAAAAAACAATCTATCATTTACAGTACTTGTTCCATAAATTCAACAGAGATGTTCTCTTGTAGTCATGACATAGTTTAGAAGATTTTGATATTTTCTTCCTTGTCTGCACCCTCCTCACAAGCAACTACTGTTAAGAATGAATTATTTTGGTGTCACATTCTTTCTAGCTTTGTTTGTGTTGACTTCAAACAAATTTCTTGTTGCATTTGTGTCATGTGGAAGAACACAAAATGTCCAAATGACAAAAAAAAAATATTGTAGTGAAGAGAATGAATCATAACAAAATCAAATAAACAAAAGCAGAATTTATACAATACAAGTTTTTCTATTGTCACAGGACATACACGGCCTTTCCAACAAAAGTTATGCTCTCGTACTCGTACTCATCATCTTCCGCTTATCCGGATCCGGGTTGCGGGAGCAGCAGCGAAGCCCAGACGGCCCTCTCCCTCTCGGCCCTATAGTGCTTACAGTACAAGCCTGCGGGGGTAGTGTCATGATCTGGGGTTGATTCAGTTGGTCAGGTCAAGGTTCAAATCAGCTGAACCTGGGCCCTATTTCACCAATCCGGTTTTTTGAATACTCTGAGTTTCCTAACCCTGTGTTTTTCATTTTACAAAAGGAGGTAACCCAGATTCTGTGTCAGTTACCATAGTAACAGCCTCTATGAACCAAACCTGGTCAGGAGCAGGTTTTTCTGAATGAACCTCAAGTTTCGCTCTGACTCCGCCCACTTTTAGCCACACACACTATTTGATTTCCGCATTCATTCAGACAGCGGCGAGGTTTAACGTAACATAGTTCTGCCATCTGTTATTAGTTTTAAAAATCTGTCCATAGGCCTTTATTAGAAGAACATTAGACACATTAGGTGGAGACTGTTTTCACTAATATGTTCTTTTGGCAACGATACTGTGGATGAACGTGCAGCTTTGCTGCGAAGAGAATCCAATGTCCATAGGAGATGGTTCAGACCATAGATGTTGTAACATTTACACACATTATCTGTTTAAACTGTTTCACATCACAGTCCATCATCTACATAAACAACTGAATCTGTCCACACATTTACAACATCACCTCATCATCACCAGCCGTCCCAAAACCCTCACTCACTCACTGGCTCTACATTGAAGACAATGCAATCTGCCGATCATTAAGAACCGTTTCTGTGGATGAAGACAGGGTTGTAGTAGCTTCCTTGTGTTACCAAAGCCGCATAGAGACGTCATTTGTATCTCAGTGATCACTGACCGATGATCTATTGAGCTGTGAATCTGTGAATCTCTTGCGTGCTTTACGGCGGTCTCTGACATCCAGCAGATATTATGTGTTGAACTGCATTTCTTTGCAAAGGGGAGTTTTTGTCTAATGTCAGAGATGCAGAAGACTTCAGGAAGAGACAAGTGTGTGAGGACAGACAAAGCAGTGAGAGACACTAGAGGACAGAATCAGAGATGAAGGCACCATCATCACTGTTCGAATTACGGGGGTACTCGGGGGATCCCGGATCCCCTGAAACCGACATCAGATCCCCCAAAAACATGATTTGGGAAATGTTGGGGGGTCTCTAAAATATTGGCAAAATTATGTTTATTGACATAGCAATTGTTTCTAACGGGAGGTATTTGCACATCCAAAGTCTTGTTGCGTTTATCAAAGATAAAATAAACCGATATGACAACGACTACTGCATTACTGCCAACTGTATGCGCAAATTGGCTTGTCATGTGTTTGTAAATCCGCGCTCTGAGACAAGCGCAAGCCCCCCTTCCCCGCTCTGACTACTCAACTACTCCAGATTGACCAAACTATTTCAGATCAGCTGTTGTTGCACCGAAAACCCCAACTTTCCTATCTCAGGGTCGAGACACTCAGAGTTCAGGGTTAAGCTCAGAACAGGTTAAACCAGATTGGCGAAATGGGCCCCTGAAGATGCTGGACTTTTTTTTTTTCTTCTCTGATTACACAGACATATTCCAAGATGATTCACACCGGGATTCATCAGGATCAAATTGTGAAAGAGCAGTTCAGGGAGCATGAGACGTCATTTACACAGCGGTCCGACTCTCCCATTACCAATATTTGGTAATGGTAAAAAGATCTTGGCAAAAAAATAAAAATAAAAAATAAAAATCAATGCAACTGTAAAAAAAAAAATGTTGTGACATTCATGATAGAATAGAATAGAACAGAATAGTCTTTATTGTCATTGCACATATTTCAGAGCAATGAAATTGCATTCCAGATTACAACCAACCAAGGTCACATAAACACAGGACGTAAACATGGGGGTACAGGTACAGTTGTAACTGATGAATCGCAGTGATGTGCTCCATTTTTTCGCAGATGTGAAAAGGAAACATCAGGGTTCGAGGTGAGAAAAAAAGACAAATTCCAACCTGTAGTCAAAGTCTACAGGTTGGAATTGGTGAAAAAAAAAAGCCTCTAGCAGAAGCCCAAAGGACAAAACAGTTACACACAGGACTAAGCACATGTGGTAAATTGTGGTGGGGCAAGGGAGCAACCTCCGGTTTCTGGGAGGGGGGGGTGAGGCCGCAGCCACCCAGGCTACAAACTACACTACAAACTCCCCCTCCTGTCTCCAGAGACTCACTGCATAAACGATGCTGTGGTAAATGCATTCTGTAACCAAAGTTAAACATGCTCCGACAAAACATTGTGTGTTTGGCCTTTTTGGCTGGGCCGTGTATATCATGATAATACACAACTTACTTTCCTCCCCAGTAGAGTTTGGTTGTAATGACGAGGCTGGATCGCCTGAGAAAAAGCAAAGAAAGATACAACAAGAACGCTATGAGTTACATATAATAGAGTTCTAACTGTCACTAAAGTACAGTAAAGGGTTTAAACATGTAAACGTCCACCGCTCTTGGAACTGCAGGACTAATCAGCAATGTATTCAACAGGTGTGAATGTGATGCCCACGCTCCAGTGACACCATGTCATTATACATCTGGTGCTCTGTTACATGATTAAACTCTACCTCTCTGCATATTCTTCTGCAGTCCTCAAAGTAACCAAGCAACTGTGAACTCGCCAACGTCATTTTTTGATACATTATTTGTCATCAGGCATCACAGGCCTTCCTCCCGCAGATTCAGGCTCATTTCATTCAGTAAATCATCGTTTTTGATCAAAGTGAAACAACACTGAAAGTGGTTTTACATTATGCAGTGCAATCTCAGATGAAATCTATTCTAACATCTTAAAGTGGCTCGAAATCCCTCTGAACCGTCTGTTCCATCCCCTAAACTCATGACGATACTTGGATGCTGAGATGTCAACTTCAGTGTGTCTGCATCAGCAACAAACCGCCTACTGGTGTTACAGAAACAGCTCAGTACATGACACTAAGCTGCATAATGACGGACAAGAGAGAAGCAGCGAAACATTCCCACATTGGAGCTTCACACTAAACGCAAACGGATGTTTCTGCAGGAGTTGCTTTGCATTTAATAAGCCATGAAATCTACTACCAGAAATTAAAGCCTAAGTATTAAATCCTTAACACTTTCAGGTGCACACCCCCCCCACACACACTACAGATCACATATATCATCTGAATTTCCTCTGATGTTAACTCTCTCCTCCTTGATCAATAATGAAAACACAGAGCATGTTTTAATAACTCCATAAAGGGAATATTTAATTGTGTGGAAACAGAGAAAACCCTGCAGCAGAAATGAAATGAAATTATTTTCTTGCAGCAGCACAGTGATAAAATCTGTCCAAACCGGTTTAGGTGCAGAAATAAAAAGATAATACTACTACTACTACTACTACTACTAATAATAATAATAAAAAATAGCAATAAAAATTTGCCTGACTTGATATCAACAAGACACAGATGAGATGAAAGTCTGAGTAAAACAGAGCTGTCTCTCATACGTACTCACACTGACAAACACGTTCACACATACACCAGAAAAAGTAAAACCTCTTTTGTTTTTGTTCTCACATTTTTCTTGCCGCCTCTTGCAACATACTGTACACACACATCCTTCATCTCTATATTTCACAGAGAAGCGATGAAACAATCAGGCACATTAATGTCTCCATTACCTCCAGCACTTCTTCTTGATAATGTTTCCTAGAATGATTTCAGCCCTGCAAGGCAACATAAATGAGGCAGCGTTATTAAATTGTACTTTCCATCATAAACAGTCCCCAACAATATCAATTCATATTGACTAAACAAAACAGCCCTTAATGTGTTAATAAAAATGCCATTACGCAGTGACATCTCCTTATTTTTGACTGATTTTGCCCTTTGTAATCATGTTTTGATGTACACTGCCTGGCCAAAAAAAAAAGTCGCACATGCAATATTTGACTGCACCACCTTTGGTCTGGATTACAGGAGACACTCACTAGCACATCTTTTTAGGCACATGATGCTTATGTAGTGTCACAATAAGGTTTGTAATATTTTTTCCACCCGTAGTTGCATTAATTTCTGATTATTGATGATGTAGAGCAGGGGTGTCAAATATACGGCCCATGGGGCCAAATCTGGCCCACCAAGGGGTCCAGTCCGGCCCTTGTTATGACTGTGAAATTCTAAAATTAAACTAAGATATTAACAATCATTTTAGTTCAGGGGCCACATACAGAGCAATTCAATTTCTAGTGGGTCAAATTGGTAAAATCCTACCATAATATCCAATAAATGCTCATAACTCTGTAAACATTTTCATGTATTTACATCAAAACGAAGTATAATTTTGCAAAACGTGAATAATCTGAAGAAATATGAACAACCTGAAACGTCTTAAGAGAAGTGTAATTTTAACAATATTATTATCTGTGATTGAGTGTTTTGTGTATCTGTAGATCCACTGTGGTCTGTAAGTTATAATGTACATGTGTAAATGATAAACTGAAGCAGAATATTGTTAAAATTACACTTATTTTTTTCAGTTTATCTATATTATTCACATAGTTTTAAAGCATAGTTTGTAGATGTAAACATTTTCATGACATAATTTTACTTTTTTCACTCTAAAACATAGAGAAAAGGTTGGAGTTGACATTAATTATATATTATTATGTTATTATTTCACTGGTCTGGGCCACTTCAGATCAAATTAGGCGGAAGGTGGCCCCTGAACTAAAATGAGTTCGACACCCCTGATGTAGAGGCAGGCTAGTACATCAAGTCTTCATACATATACTCCCAGTCTCTCTCTCAGATCAGTTGATCAGCTACTTTTGAAGGTGCCCAGAACAAGGTACAAGCTCCTAGGAGATGGGGCTTTTGCTGCTGCTGGTCCCAGACTGTGGAACAACCTGCCTCTGCAGATCACACAGACCTCCTCTAGGCCTGTTTTTAAATCTCTTCTTAAAACCCACCTGTTCTCCTTGGCCTTTTAACTCGTGCAATGTTGATATTTTGTCCTGTTTTATATTTTAACTTGCTTTATTCATTTTATTAACTTTTTTATGCTTTTATTAATTTGTATTAATAAAAGTGTTTCTAGTGTTCTGTACAGCCCTTTGGTCCACTGTGGTTGTTTTAAAGTGCTTTATAAATAAAGTTGGATTGGATTGGATTGGAAGTCTTCATCACGTTCTGAATTAGAGTCTGAACATTATGGAGGCTAATCCATGTGTGTAAATAATGTTTCATTTTCATACATACTATATTGGCCATTTGAAGTAAAAACAAGGCTTTTAGGTTTTTCAATAACTGCCATCATCACAGATCATCACTGCATCACTGATGCATTAGGCTGAAAATTAATAGTTGTTCATTTTCATACAACTGTTTAATTCTTAATTTGTACTTTGTGTTTTTACAGGTGATGCATTCAAGATACTTGCATCTGTTCAAGGAAGACACCAGTCCACCTAAGACACCTGATTTCTTGAAAAATATTGTGGGTGCTCTTAATCTGTGTAGTAAACTTAAAAAAAAAAAAAAAAGAGCATTTTGTGTTTTTTAAAGGAGATTTTCTATTTTGTATACTGTTCTGTAGGCCCATACTTTAATTTGTATAAACCTAATAACCTCTCGTGCATTTGTTCTTATTTTGAAAGTCTTAATGTCTTTAACAAGATTACATTGTTCAGTTTTCTTACATAATACAATAAAGATACTCATTTTTACTGTTATTTAGTTTAGTTTCTTTTGTCTTTATTAGCATATTTAACACTGAAGTAATCCAAAAGTAATTGAAAGTAATAGAGCTACATTCCTTTAATATTATGGTACTTGACTTGCATTACTGATTACATTTTTTAACAGGTAGATAGTAACTGTATGGGAATACATTTATAAAGTAACCCTCCAAACCCTGCCTAAACCATTGTGTCACATACCTGCTGATCCTGATCCTGGCATTGTCCAATCCAGGGGTTACCAATCCTAGTCCTTGAGGGCCGGTATCCTGCATGTTTTAGATGTTTCCCTCTTCCAGCAGACCTGTCAGTTGTTATCATTCTTCTGCAGAGCTGGATGATAGGCTTACCATTTGAGTCAGGTGTGTTGGATGAGGAAAATACCTAAAACATGCAGGATACCCACCCTAGAGGACCAAGGTTGGGTGAATCCTGGTCTAATCTGTTTGACATTAGACGTGAGAGGACATTCACTGCAGTTAGAGTTCAATAACCTGCTCCAGCTGAAACATTATTAACCACTGCAGGATTTACCCATGGAAGGATCTGAACTGTTTGCTGAATTAAATCCACTCCTGTAATCAAAACCATAGGTGGTGCAGTGAAATATTGCATGTGCAATTTTTCTTTTTTTTGGCTGGGCAGTGCATGTTCTGGCTGAGATTTTGTCATAATTCAGGGAAAGGACAACATTTTAGTACTTCTAAATGTAGGGACACAGTTTTCACTGCAGTATGCATTATTAACATAGTCCTTAAGTCAATCTTGTGTGACTTTCCAAAAGTTTAAACTCAGGTGCAGCCACACTAATGAATATATTTTCTCTTCAACATAAACTTCCAGCTGGCTGCAAAGGGTGCTATTGGATTTTTGCCCAGAATTGGATGAGATTTATCAGACTCTTGATTAGTTTTGTTGCTGGTTATCAGTCATTGATATAGTTAATGTAATCAAATCCTAAATATTCCTTCTATCGTGTTTAAATTTCATTATCTTAACATTATTTATTACGGTGGCCGACAAGGGCCAAACACATGGTAATGGCAGAATATGTATCATTTAGAGAAAAACAGCTGTAAGTACAGAAATGATGCAAATACACAAACTCAAACACAATCTAAACAAAGTACAAAAAGAGGAACGTGGTGCAAATGAAAAAATGTGCCGCAAGACACAAAAATGCATGTATAATCATCTAATGCTCTGCAAATAAAGAAACTATTCAAACTGAGAAAACATCTGCAAAGAAAAAACACTGCATAACCAGTCGTGACGACAGAAGTGATCCAAACCTGTAGGGGGCGCTGTCAGAAGAACAGCTCAATGCAGAGACACACAGGATTGAAAGAGATGTAGAACAGCTCACTGACAGGGTCTTAAACTACAGTGGGAACAAACTGAAGTTACAGCGTAGCGTGGTCATGGGATTTTTATTCGATTCTATATGACACTAGTCTGTTGTCTGTAAATGCTGCCCCCTACAGGTTTGGAGCACTTCTGTTGGAGAGACTGGTTATGCAGCGTTTTTCTTTTGCAGATGTTTTCTTGGTTTGCATTGTTTCTTTATTTGCAGAGCATTCGATAATTATGCATGTGCTTTTGTTTCTCGCAGCACGTTTTTTCATTTGCACCACCTTCCTCTTTTTGTACCTCGTTTAGATTGTGTTTGAGTTTGTGAATTTGCATCATTTAGGTATGTGCAGCTGTTTTCTCTTAACTGATGAGAACTGAGATACAGTATTAATATTATACAGGGCAAGAAATAAATGACTTCCAAGTAACACACACAAATTATTCACAGATGGAGGATGGTTATGAAAAAAATATTTATAACTATAGCTCCTAATAGATATATGAACTCTAAGTTTTCCATGTTGGTGTGTGAATGTTATGTTTGTCAAAGATGAAGATGTGCTCTAAGATAACGCATAAAGAAGAGGCAAAATAAGCAGGAAGCTTGAACCTACTCCTTTTAAGTCTGACTGTCTAAATTCATTATTTAATTAATGAAGTTTGAATTGTACATTTTTGTCCTCATGGAGTGTTTTGTTGGATCTATGGACTGGATGGATCTGTGGATTGTATTTGTTCTTCAGACTAAAATAAATAAATGTAGCAGTACTACAGATAGAAACAAAATATGAAACATTTCACTTGAACAAACTTAACCCATAAAGACCAAGTGATAATTTTGTGGCAGTTCCCAAAATTAACCCCCCCCATTTAACCTTCAATAAGTCATTCATCACTATTTATTACAATAACATTCTCTGAATCTGCTTTTCTTTCATTAACAATCATGTATTTTTCTATATTTAATTTGCTGATTATATAGATGTCTATAAATGCTCAGATTAAAACTGAAGGTTGTTATATCAGAAACAAAGAAAACTCAAGAAAATATGACTTTTTCAGAAAACTATATCATTAACTTACCATAAACCATCCACAGTCATGTGCCAAACTCCGTGGGTTTCACTAGTATATCAATGTTGTAGAAGATAACAGTGTTTCCGTGGTAACTATGGAGCCTCTGAATGTCAAAATGGGTCATATCTGATGACTGTGAAATATTTGACTGAAAGTTTGTTTTTCTTCAATTTTCTCAATTCAATTTTATGATAAGTGTTTATGAACATCTACATTAGCATTGAATTAAACATAGGAAAATACATGATTCAAACAGAAAAAAAAAAAAAATTGAGGATAATATTATAATTAATAGTGATAAATTACTTAAGAAAAGTAAAATATAGAGAAAAAAATATATATTTTGAATAACCACAAAAGTAGCACTGGGTCTGTATTGGTTAAATAGATGTGCATTTCATGTTGTTGCGTAGTTTTGTGGAATGGATTGGATCTAAACCGAAGGGTTGGCAGTTCGAATCCCACTGCATCCTGCGCAAGAATGTGAGCGAATGAATAATAGCTTACTAATGGGTGTCTAGAAAAGTGCTATAGAAATCTAATCCATTATTATTATTATTATTATTATTATTATTATTATTATTATTATTATTA
>JAQQZY010000006.1:15842014-15854059 GCA_030068375.1 Ostorhinchus rueppellii | reverse complement strand
TCGCCCTAAGCAGCTGGGATAGGCTCCATGTGACCCTAATGAGGATTAAGCGGGTATAGAAGATGAATGAATGAATGTTTCCTGTTTGCAATTAGAAAGCTACAATCACAAAATCCTTAGTATTAATCATTAAAGTAGGTACTGATTAATGTAAAAATGACCTACTAATTGATCAGTGAATTGAATGTTGCAGCTTTAGTAAGAGTAAAAATATAGATAACCCATGAAACACATCCTTAACTGGAAATACAGATACACTTTGTTGCCTTTAAAACCAGTGTAATTATCGCTAAAACACAGTGATATATCTTCACTGTATCAATTAACATGAAAAACTATTTTAGTCCGCCATCATAATTAAAAACCTGAGTAGGATAAACATTGTGGATCTGATTTTGTCATTCAGTATAAAGGAAGTTGAAGTGGACTGACAGGACACATGGAGCTTTCAGGTGTTCAGGAGCAGCAGTAAGCATAAAAAAAAAAAAAAAAAAAAAAAAAACTATGGAAAGGCCACAGAGAATGTGCTCTGCCAGAAAAAGTGCCTTTACCCCTAACAGCACTAGAGAAACAGAGAGGTAGACATGGCTATGTGAGACTACTTTACATACTGTTCCAGTGAGTACTCTGGTATAGCACAGTGTGTTTGAGTCCACCGTACCTGCACACTCATACTGCACCGTGTCAAATGTGTCAAAAGTTTGCTGCACAGTATATTGTTTCAACACTGCCATCACAGTGTGTGCATGTGCAATAACAATGCAATGCTAAGTAAGGAAAATGGCATCAACCACAACTTGAAAATGAGCAAGAAACAGAAGAAAAAAACACTGAAAAGGAAGATCTGTTGCAAAAAGACATGAAAAACACAAAAAACTTTTTAGTTTTGCAGTATTATTCTCAATTTCTGTGCAGATGAACTCTCCCATAATCATTCCAGAGAATTTAACTCTTTCCTTTATTTGTTTTTCATATCACAATATATATTGCAAACACAAAATATATTAAATTTCATTTTTTTCCCCCCAGTATTATCTGGTCGTATTGTGCAGTAAATCGGTTGATGTAAAGACTTCTTCTGAATAGAGCCGTGAAATTACGTGTGAAAAATCTGTTATCGCTGTGATGGATGGTGATGCCGACTCATTCCTCTTTAGTAACTAAAAGTCCATTCTTAATATCAGTGTGTGTGTGAGCATCATGGCTTCTCGCTCCATATTCTTGCACATATAGCAACAATAAATCATTACCCTGAGATCCAATTTCTCTGTGGTGAATTTTATTACATGGAGGCTTTAAGTGAATTTTCCATCATTTCTCTGTGGAGGTATGTGCACGGATGAGTTGGTTTGGGAATCTGTGGCGACACAGGGATGTGTGACGTGCTTATGCACATATTGCTTGCTTGTGCGTGTATGTATGTATGCTGTAAGTGTTTCTGCTTTTGTTCTTTTATCTTATACTTATCTTGCAGTGTCACTGGTGGCATTAGATAATCTGTCCTCTAAGAATCTGTCTCAACCTTTCTCAGACTCCAATTTTTTCAACCTTCACAAACTAAAACCTAATACGAGTGAGAAGAAAACATAACAATGTAAGGGCATGTTGGAAGGGTCCGTTAAATCCACTCTATCAAATAGTCATGTCGAAAAAGAAGTCGGATGAATGTAGTAAAAATAGTACAATGTAATAAAATAATACTATTATACAGGAATATGAGTGAATATAATGTAATATAAACAAGTGACTATGTAAAATGCATGTAACAAAAATAACGGGAAAGATATAACAAAATCAAAAAATAACCAAAAACAGCGTGACAATGTGAAAGATGGAAGTTGTAAAAAAGGCAAAAGATGCAAAAGATTCAACAAGATGAAAAAGACAAACAGATGCAAACTCACAAGCACAAGATCAAAATAATGCAAACTAACACACTTTCAGTGTGTTTTTACGGTAGAAATGTCTGTCAGTAGTGGTGTTTTTTTGCATACTTTATCACTGGAATGCTTGGATTTCCTGTAACCTTTGGCTGGTTAAAAATTATAATTATTATTCCCACTGCATGCCTTTAGCAAATGACCATCATTACAATACAGTCATTTAAAGTATATTTTAGCCAGTTTTACCACAGAATTCCTTAAAGTGAAGTCTTTTCTAATAATGCAGTGAATCTCAATGGTCAAACAAAGTCGAGGTAAAGACGTTCCAGAACGACTCACAGAGCCCCGGACTACCATTAAGGCAAACAGAGCAGAATGAAAAGCCAGCGCTGAGTAATGGAGAGCTTATAGAAAGAAGAGGTCAGTTAAGGAGAGGAAGATTTGGAAAAGAGGCACGGCAGAGAAAACGAATAGCCTGTTCTGCCTCCTAACTGGTCTCTGCTGAGTGCGGCTGAGAAACAATCTGTGTTACAACTGTTGGGGGCACTGGAGGGTGATTTTCAATTAAGTAAAGGAAGGACGGGCTAAGAGAGTTTTTGCAGACGTAAGAAAATGAAAGATTGAGATAGAGGAGAGAAAGAACTTGAGCAGAAAGCATTCATTGGATGAAAAACAGATGACAAGCAGTGAGAGATCAAGGACAAACTTTTTTGCTGGTACATGGTGGAAAAGGTGCTGAGGATGGAATTATGGAAAGAGGAGGAGAAACGTTGGCAGAGAGCTGAAACAGGCTGAATGTGACAGATTCTAATGGGCGGCTGTGTGGCCTTTGGTGATTGCTCAGTCACATCAAGTCTTAGAAGTTTCCAAAAGGCTACTCAGTGTTATGGGGCACTGGCAGTGACATTCACAATGTCAGAAAGTTAGTGTGATCAAACATCACCACCAGATTTATGACTGTTTCTGACTTGTGGCCCTTTTGGATGAATTGAATGTGACTAATGTCTTTGAAATGGTGCCGTAACGTCGAAGAAAGGAAGATGAAATGTCAGCAACACAAAAAAATATACACATGACAATGTTGGGAGGGTTATTTTTGAGATTCTACCATGTTTTAATGGGTTCATTGAAGTAGAGTAACCATTTTTTGCATGAATTATGAGAACCTTAGTCAAGATTTTTATTTTTATTTTTTTTTTTTGAGTATTTTTTATTTCTCTTTTTGGCATAAAAAAGTGTGATTGAGTTTTTTTTTCATGCAGTTGCAAAAATGTCCACTCAGCGACACCATGCATTGAATTTTTGAAGCGAAGAAACATATATCAAAACCCCAATAGCAGAAAGTGACATGAAAACAATGAAATAAAAACCTTTTTAAAGCTGTTAATCTGATGTTTTCTCGCATTTTAACATATTCTAATACTAATTATTATTAACTTCATAGCAATAACATTAAAAACAGTGTTAATTACAGTCTAACAATTAACATTTGATTTACACGAAAACATGTTACAACACATCAGGTTTATCAAGAACAATAAAGTTACACTAATGGTATGAATTGAAGTGTATGGGATGATGTATAAGTGTCTACCGTGTTGGCTGATATGGAACTAAAAACAAAATGCATGAATATAAAAGAGAACAGCTGTAGAATAACTGTCCAGTGTTGTGACTAGTGTGTGCGAAAGCGTTAATATACAACTGATTAATTATTCATGATATTTGTCATACATATTAAAAAGGGATGGTTCTTGTCTGTTTTATCATTAGCTGAACTTGGTTAAAAACAAATGTACAAAACTTCTCTGGTATTTTTAGATGTTACATGTTTCTAGATATACACATAGCATGATATGAAAAGCAAGTTTTTCTATATTCACTGTCTGGCCAATAAGAGTTATACCTTGAATTAAGTAAACAAATAGTTCTGATCCTCCCATTGGATAATTATTGCTGTGATTAATAAGTTTCAGCTCTTTAACTTTTACTGATTCACTGAGTAGATTCACATTTCTGAAACAACCATTAGGTTATAAAACAGAGCATGAAGGCTGTACAATGTTTCAATGGAATAAGGTCATGTGGTCTAATGAGAGAGGTAGATGGAGTGTTTACCCATAATGCCCTGTGTCCACAGTCTAAGCCTGTGGGGGCAGTGTTATGATCTGGGGTTGATTCAGCTGGTCAGATCTAGGTGAGGTCATCTGAACCAGAATATTCTGAATGACGAGGTCTGAACATTACAGGAGCTGTTTTCTTCCTTGATGATTGCAAACATATTCCAAGAAGACAAAATCAAAATTCATCAGTATCAAATAGTAAAAGAGTGCTTTAGGAAGTACGAATTGGCCACTACCTGAACCTCAATGTGAATCTCTGGGTTGGGATGGAGAAGACTTTCCAGTGGCCGACTCTCCCATCGTCAACACAAGACCTTAAACAAGTGGTTCCAGGCACAACAAACCCCACCCCTCGCAAATACTGGAGCTTATTTTGGTACCGATCCAGCTGATGTCATCATGTCTATGTGTGTGCTGATGCCAGCATATCAGTTGCCTCTATATATGTGCCAAGTTTGAAGTAAACTGAAACAAAATTGATGCTTTTATAGACATTTGAAATTTCACCTGTTATAAGTAAAAGGGAGAAGAAAAAATATTTAAAAAACAAATTAAAATTTTGAACTTTGACCTACTGTTCCCAAAATGTAATCAAATCTATTCTGGGTCACTGGTAATCTATAAACCCAATTTTGCTATGACTCAAGTGCTAGAAAACACTTAAAATGAGATATAAAAAACAAATAAAAATAATGAACAAACAGAACCAGAGCTAACTCCATTTTTTTTCTAAAATCATTGTAAAACACAACTTCTTATAGCTTCCTGCTTTATTATAAATCAAGCGATCAGGGTGAAAAGTCCAAATAGCAGACGTTTAATCCAACACTATGCAGTAACATGAGATTCTTTTGCTGATTTCAGAGAAGGTTTCCAATCCACGTCTCGATCCTTTTAAAGATTACAGATTTTAGATATTACAGGGCTTTTGTAGTTGGATTGTGTAACTACTGTAGCGATGCACCAACACTGTGCACCTTTACTTTCACCTACAGGTAGGAAAAACACTGAGTCAGTTTTCTGAAATGCATAAGTGGCAATGCTTCAGGCTGTTGTCTTTGTTTTCTTTTGTATAAAGCAGAGAGAAGAATTTGATTTCCTCACACTGAACAGACGTAATGAAAAAAACAAAAACAGTTTGTCTCTGACAACCCCAGAATCAAGGCTGCAGTAACCTCCCACATACTACCCACACAACCTTGAAACGGTTTTATGAGAGCACCTCCTCTCTGCCGCGCTCACTTCATCAAAGTTAACATCGACAAGAAAAATTCACTTTAGGATTTATGGATCCACTTTTGGCCTTTGTGAATGAGTAAGCAACGCTCAGTTACATCCCACCATCACTCTTATGAACTCTCTGTCTGGGAATGTGTAATAAGACAGCTGTTAAACAATTTTAGCTGCACTTCAATAAGTTTCCCAAGACTTTACCTTGCACTTTAATACTTTAACGTATAACTGATGCGTGAGCTGGAGTCTGTGTGGTTGGAGCTGGATGGAGCGTTTACTAACTCCTTGTTTAAGCAGAAGAGAGGTATGAGAGAGGTAAAAATGAGATTTTTTATTTTATTTTATTTTTTTGCTGAAATACCAACTCAAGTTCATGACAAAAATCAGTGTAAAGATTATCGTAAGTATGGAAATGAAATAAGTAAACCTCAAAAAATTTGCATCTCAGCACCAAATACAACAGCATGAACTTCAGGTAAGCACATAAGCACACACACAAACCTAACACTCAACCTTTTGGAAACAGTCACATGGATAAATAAGTCATTTCTACCGTATTAGTTTCCCGGTTGATATTGACTTAATATTCGCCAGCTGTCATGACTATCTGACTAATTGTTTCTCTGAATTACAGAACAAAGAGAACATCCAACAAAGTGCATAAGTGTGAGGAAAAAAATAAGGTAATTCAACCTTTGATAGTAGCAACACATCTGCAAAATCAGCTTCCCAACTTTTGTGGAATTGGGGTTATATTTCCTATTCTAATTTAAATGTATTGATAGAAACAACTAAAAGTGTAAGAGATATTCATGTGTTTGTATCTGTGTGTGCATGTGTTTGCAGTCCTTGTAACTGTGTTTGTGTGCCAGACTTGTTGTGCTTTTCTTAATAAGGACAGGGACACTGAACTCTGTTGAGGACGTTCACTATCTTTAGGGTGTATTTGGTAACAATGACATTGAACAGGGCGCATTAAGGACACTAGGGGACTTTTGAACTCAAAAGCATTGCATGTGATGCCTGTTCACTGTTGTGGAACCGCTTAAAGTTGCATGTCCAGTGAGGCTTTCTCTGCAGCCTTGGCCTTTTTTTTTTTTGCTGTTTTCAATGGAAAAAATACACACTTTAGCAGCAGAGTAAATATTTTTTTAGCTGAAATTAATATGCAAAATATTATCCAAATTGATTTTCTCTGCTTCCATATCAGCCTAAGCCAGGTTTTCTCTGTGATGTGAAACAGTTTGAGCCAAGCAGAGCAGCGTGGTTGGACTTAAGTGCATGTGTGTTACCAGTGACATTGGACCGGCGACTTTGAGAATAATGGAGAGTAGAGGGGTGTTAAGCTGAGAGCGTACCATGTGAGTTGTTGGCCTTAAGGTAAGACAAATAATACTGTTATATAAGCTTACTGATTCTGTGTCCCCCAAGGTGAGCTCTGTTCTCTGCTGCCTAAGTGTCACTCTAAACTAAAGGCTGCATATGTGTATGTAATGACAATGGTAAGACCCCGACAGCAACATCATAGCATGTTAGAATTCATCACTGTGAGTGAAAAGGGGCCGAAGAAAACACGAGTTCAAGTAATGGTGTGACCCTCACTGTGTCCGTCCTCTGCTTCATCGACCATCAAAATTTAATGATGCTACAACCTGAATTATCACACCAAAAACCTTGGCCAGGGTTGTAACTTGTTTAAAAAATATTTTCCCTCATTATGGCATGAATAAGTGATGAATAACAGTGCGAGAGCATTGGAGATGGAGCTACAGGCCAGATGAACCTTTTAAGTATTGAGACCCTGGCAGCCAGCCAGTGGTATGGTCAGATCAAGGTTAACTGTGACACTTCCAAACAACAAGGTCAGCGCTTCGCTTGTGTTGCTCTGTTATAAATGACTGTAAAAGGTGCAACAGGGTGAACTTCTGGAGTGGTCAGGTGTCTTCATGTGGGTTGCATACTTTAACCCCGAGTCAGTATCTGTGTTTACATTAACATATATTTATGAGCCTTTTTGGATATTGCATAAGGATAAGTTTAAAGACATGGTAACATTTACATGTTTTAAAATCAATTATGACATTTATAAAAAAGCAAAATATTACTCCTTTAGGATGAGATAGGAATACATTTTCAAATCAAGTTTTGATATCTTTCTCCCCATTTTCTCAGATATTTCCACAAATTGCTTAAACACAGAATAGAATAGAATAGAATAGAATAGAATAGAATAGAATAGAATAGAATAGAATAGAATAGAATAGATACAGTAATGATCAGAAACACTTTTGCTTCCTCCACGGCAGTTGCAATTAAAAAAAAAAGAACAAAAATAAGAAATACAGTGCTCTACATTACAATACAGTGCAAAGCCGACATATGATAAATAGACAAAACAACAAAAAATGGCTGACAACATTTTCATGTGAACTGATGAGGAGATCAAATTATTTTTCTCCCCTTTTAATTGGAGTTCCTCAGGCCATCAGATCAGTCAATATACGGTTGTCATGTAGTTTTTCTTAAACACAGATAAGTTTAATTGCACTTTATAACTTTTAAATGAGGAAAACTTTTATTACAAAATTCCAACTATGATTTATTTGTGGTTTGCATGGGATACACAGGTGTATTCTCAAGTGCACCAACTATGTATCCTCAGCCAGCCTCAGAACTGAGAAAACCTTCAAGATGGCACACAAGGATTGATTTCCAGGTCACAATTGAAGATTGAAGAGAAGAGGAGGGAAAACGAGGAACTGATAGGACCTTCTGTGTCATTCATGAAAAAAATCACAAACATTTTAGATTAAAAAAAAGTCAACAAAATCCTCTGTTCCTCCTATTTATTACACATCTTTGTGTATTTGCTCAAAACTTTTCAATGGAAACGCCTGATTTGCCTTCATTTCCTTTTTGTGACATTTAGCAGTCTGCTTCAAATGTACTGATTACAAACACAAGTAGTATCAGACACTGCACACAGTACAGTACAACAGTCAAACCTGCAAACTCTGAGAAATATAAAAGACTACGCCATACCTCATCGGTTATCTGTCCACCAAACGTCACCCATGTTCCTGGAAGACAAAGAGAGACATTTCAGCTTTAGAGACATGTTTTATCCTGTCCTGTTTTCTGTCAGTGTCTAAGTCTTTAAGTCTGGGAGTGTTTGACATCCAGAGTTAAAATCTACTAATGCCCATGCTGTGACAGTCAAGATCCCCAGAGAAAAATCTGTCCTGTTTAGAGCTGCCACTCTGCACTAAAGGATCACCTTGTCTAAGCACCTGTAGCACTTTGTGTCTTCACGTCTGGCTTGTGTTTGTGGCAGTCATGCATACAGTGATGACTTTGCGTCTTTAGTTAGTACCCTCATATTACAGGCTTGTGTTTTTGTCACTGGATGCTCTTGATTGCCCTGCAAACAATGCTGATAAGCCAGACAAAAGCCTAAGCCACCCCTATCAGAAGGGACTCTAAATCCTCAACACATTCCCTCGCTGAATTATGCATGTTGTGTGCTGCAGAGAAACATCCCATTCAGATTATGTCAAAGTAGTTTTAGCTATCTAAAACTGTCCTGCTTTTCCAGATAGGCCAAATAAGAGAAACACCTTGTTATATCAGAAAATTGTCTGGTGCAGTCCCTTTAATGCTGCACGGCTTATGTGTGCAGTGGGAACTGCAAGAAAATCTGGGCTGTCTGACAAGACATGAGGTAGTTCTGCAGAGAGTTTGAGGTTTACCAGTGGGGACAACCAGGAAATGACTCACAATAACATATTCTTCACAACATGGGTACAGGAAATTCTGGAAAAAAATATAGATGATGTACCACATCTTAGGGATTTCTTCGGATATCTTTGTTTTTTAAATTTACATTAGGGTCTGATGAAGCGGTAACATGTGGACACATTTGGTATTCAACAGTCTCTGTCATGTAAACAGAGTAACTTATATACATGTATTATACATATTTGAGTAGGCATTTATACACACTTTAACATTATATATAACAAAATTTGGGGAGATAAAATTTTTAGGTGCAAAATGTCAAATTATTGCTTGGTAACATGTCGACTTGAATCTGAAATCAATTTTTTTTAAGCTTTACGCAAACATTCAAAACATACAGTTCTTGACAGAAATTGATATGAAGTAGGATAAAACCTTTTAGATATTAGGTTCAATTATGCTGAAAATAAATTTTGGAATAAAATATTGAAAAGTCTCTGTTTTATTGACATGAGAATGTGGTAACACATTACCATACACTGTAAAAAGCAAAACATTGACTCAACTTATGAAGTTTTCTTCAATAGGTCACACATAATAAAAAATATTTGAGTGAAGCTAATTCAATTACTTTAAATTATATTCAATATAATTTAATTTGGTTCACTCAATTATTTTTTTGTGTGACCTACTGAAGAAAAATGTTTAAGTTGATTCAGTGTTTTACTTTTTACAGTGTAGTAACACGTGGACGACTCTTTACCATTGTATGCATCACCCAAAATGTTGACTTATTTGTAAAAATGACAAGTTATATATAATCACAATGCTTTATTTAATGTATTTAATACTAACACGGTGCTATTTACAACTTGTTGGTGGTCCATAGTGATATACTGTAGGTAAATTACAAATAAACAGTCATTTCTCAGTAACACTTCACAGATGAACTCACAAACTTCATCCAGAATTTTAATTTCTCAGAGTCTTAGACAGTCTTTTGCATGTCTTTTAATTAATTTAATGCAGCCTGGCACAGGGTTTGTAACTTCTCCTGTACTGTGTAAGTGGTATTTGAAAAAGGATAACCCTTCCATAAAATAGAGATCTTTAACTAAAAAAATGAGCCCGCTTATAAAATGACGTGTGCAAATTTCACTTTTCATGTCGATGTTCACTTTCACTTGATCAAACCCATTTGTTTGTTCACCTTTCATGATGAAATTAGAAATATATAGAAGGTGTATTCTGCTTGAAGTTAACTGTCCTTTTAATGTTTTCCTCTCCCTGTCCTGTGTCCTAGAGCTGAAAAAAAAAATACTAAATGGACAGCTGTTCTTCAAATTCCTATGACTTTCACTGCTCACTAGTCACAAAACAACTGCGAAAAAGTGAGAAAAAAAACAAACCATCTGCTCATTTCAACAGACAGGATGTTACGATATAATAGAGGTCATGATTCTATACATTACAGTATCATCAACTCCACATGGTGTAACTTGTAGAGGACACCCTGAGGATAAATTAGATCTGTTGGTGCATAATGGTATTATTTGAACTTAATAAGGAGCAACTCATCTGCATCCTCAGCAGAATCATAATCAGAGGGTTTTGGTTTTTTTTTTTTTTTTTCCAGCAGAGGAGGTTGAATACTGCGTGGAATAATCATATTAACTCTTGGACAAAAGACGTTTTTGGACATTGTTCACATCAGTTACCATGACAACTATGCTTGGCCTCTACTGCACCTACAGTCATTAGTGATGACCTTATCTGTGTATCTGTACCAGTAATGTATGGGTTACTGCATGCATATGTTACGGTGTGTGTGTGTATAAATCCTGTGACAGCTAATGTCCAGTTGCAGAGTTTTGAGAGGCTCAATAAATGATACAAATGCTGTAGATCTGTAATGTCAAGTTTATGGCTTTTAAAAGATCAACTGTTTCATGTTTGATGGAAATTAAGTGAAAGAAAAAATGTCACTGGCCGCTGCTGGTGGAAAGTCATGGTAGTGGCACTTCATGTTGCTAAGCAACACTGGCAAATACTTAATGCAGTGGTGTTTTTTGTTGTTTTTTTTGTTTTTTTCAGTTGAAGGACATTCACCAGGAGAGACTTAATCCAGATTAAGTTAGATAGACATCCATAATATAAATAGATTGTGCAGAAATGCATCAGTAGGCTACATTGTGTGTAACATGATTCACCTCATACATTTCAGTCTCATTTGTGGTTACGTTTTTTTCACTGTATCCACATATGTGATGCTCTTGAAACGACAGGTCCTGTAGAATGAGTGTAAACTGATATGAGCTCAAATGTGAAGGAGAGAAGCTGCAGAAAGTTGGAAGGAGGAGGGGAAAAGGATAATGTGATAAAGTTGCAGGTTTGACTGGATGCGTCATTTCTTCCATCAGTTTTATGCGAGTCCTTTTAACCTGCCAATGTGATGGATGGCACACATTTGGATGAAACATTTCTCTGCAGTGGTATATTTTAACTGCCCTTAACTCTTTTTTTTTTCAGCATTTTCTGATGAGACTCCACAGATACGACTGAGTCATAAGTATTCACTCTAATGGATTAATTTTCAGCTCCATATTATGGTATAGAACAACTATGATGAGGATGGTCAGGCTTTCAAAATGTGGTTTTGTCTGAAAAAAGAGGAGAACTGGCTGATTCACAAAATATTCAATATTTGAACTAAGTAAACACTGAGGAGACTACACTAATGAGGAGAAAAGGGAATTGGAATTAAAGTAATTATGTTGCTTGTTGTTTGTCTCTTATGTTAGTCACATATAGAGCTTAACAAATGTATTCTTCCACATCCACCCAGTATAAGGTGTTTTCCACTGCTGCCATAATTTAACAGTGTTTCTGTTTACCTAAATATCTTTTTATGTTTCTATAACGGTTAATCCACCATTATATGAGATCTTTTTTTTTTTTTTTATCAAAACCATATCTTTAATGCTAAAACATAACTATTGTTGCTATCCATACATTTTCCAGTTTAACGTTTTCCAAAAATGCAAAGGGAAATGCAGCAGCAAATGACT
>JAQQZY010000006.1:15827973-15841914 GCA_030068375.1 Ostorhinchus rueppellii | reverse complement strand
GGCAGCAAGAATGTAAACTGTTATCTGCACCAAAGGTGGACACACTAAATATTGATATTTTTGGTTATTATTTGTCATCAAGGACAATTTTGTTATTCCAATTGGTCATTTTCTTAATGAATAACGAATTTTTTAAAAAATTTGAAACACATTTTTGATATACTATGAAGTTATTTATATTTTCTTGTTTGTGACAGGTGGTCTAATACATTTAAGCACCAGATTTTAACATTCTGTAATTTATTAAATACAAACACCATTTTAGATAAAGTGTAATAGCATCACAGTGCATGAACAGAAACAAATAATATGATATTTTCTTTCAAACATACCATCTTCTCTACATCCTCTGCACCTATTTTCAGTTCAGTACCATGGCCTTGTCTACAGTGCTGCCTCTTTAAGCTCTATTGATTTCTTCAAAAACAATTCCTGTTGAAATTTCTTCATCTCCTGTTGTATCTGTTTCTGTCTCGTCTGCTCTTTTGGCTACTTCTTACAGAAGGAGGATGAAAAACCACACACACCTACCAATTCAACAGAGAATAAAAATAACATGTTTCATCTGGTGGACAAAATACCACAACCTGAAAAAAGCCCATTTTTTACACCCACTTAGAACATGATTACAGCCTATATTTACAGCAGTTTTGTAGTGGTTGATATTTGTCTGATTCATGTCTCAGAATCGATTTTACTTGAGTACTGGTCAAAGGATGGTTCGTCCCGGTATGAGAAAATACAACATACACAGTTCCCTTAGTCCTTTAACCCTTGATATCATGAAATTACTTGCTGTGAATATACATGTCACTTTTACTTGGTGTATTATCTGTACACATTATAAGCTTTCCACATGTATGTACACTCCATGTCAAATACAAGTGCTGAGGGTTACGAATATGTAAACCGGAGATCTTGATATAAACTGACACATAATCAAATAGCGTTGAATAACATGCGAAAGGACAAAAATGCGTACATCTAGCATGCCAAATGTCATATGAACTGGAGTGACAAACAACGCCGTTTCAAGAGATCCATCTCCCCCTGAGGCATTATCCTAGAGTAACAGGCTGCTGTGAATGTGTGTGGTTGTGTTCCTTCAGTGGTTTTATTTTACTGTGTGTTTTAGGGTCAAAACAGGATGCAATAAGAGAAAAAGAGAAATAGAGGAATTTAAGTTTTACAGGTTTTTACTAAATAAGTCAGAATGGACATCAATAAGAGATTCAGGATGTTGAACATGAACTGTGAACAAGTGTTTTGAATTTTGGTCCAGTAGATTTTGTTTTGGTGCTCTTTTTTTCTAAATCAGTCCAGCTGCTTTTTGGCATCTGTTTGAACTACAAAAAGCTGGTACGCAGTCAAAACGCTGTAAAAACACAATAAAAATAAATAAACAACAGTATAAACAATAAACAACAAGGAAAAAGGTGTGAAAGAACTCACTGCTCTGTACAGTATTTTGCTTCCCATTACACAGGCAGTAGGGAGTGCACTGAGCATGCTCAGATGTCTGTGGAAAGAACAAGGTCTGCTCTATCAGTAGGTTTTGAAGTATTTCCTATTGAGCAAATGGTTGAAGTTTTTTATAAATATTTAAAACAAATCAGATATTCAGAGTACTCACCACAGATACTTCAGGGGTTAAAAGGGTGAATCTGGTAGAAAGTCATATATATGTATTTGAAGGGGTTGAAAATCGTACATAATGCAAAAAAAACCCAGGAAAACAAATAGAAGACTCCAAGTTGTCATATCGAATGATTCACAGCATCAACACATAAAAGACAAAAACTGTAACCCTCGACTTTAAGAGTGACTTAAACTTCCAAAGAAAGGTGTCAAAGCCAACCAGGTCGATTCTAAATTAATCATTATACTATGTTTTAGGCTAACAATGACCCTCTTTATTCACATATTGAGCAGGAGAGTCAGATCTGATCATGAGTGAACGTTCAGGACTCAATTTGGGGACAATGGATTCAAAGAATTCAGGTAAAATTTAGGTTCTCAGCTTTTCAACAGCATCAGATATGGACCATTTGGACATTCAGAAACTCCACAGTGAATGAGGAAACACCATCATCTTCAGCAAAATGGATTCACCAGTAAAACCCATGTAGTTTGACAAATAACAGTGGCTGTAGAGGCTTTATGTTCAGTTAATGATATATATTATAGAAAAACTCAAATCTTCAGTTTTCTGTGTTTTGACATTACTCTAAGCATGACATAATCAGTAAATTAAATAAGGGGAAATACCTGATTTTCATTAAAAATAAAATAATGCAGAGGATAATTTGATTAGATGACACTTCATTGATCCCATAATGGAGAAAGAGAAAATATGCATTTATTTAGAGACAAATAATATAACAATAATAATAGTAATAATAATGGTAAGTAATAAAACTCTATAGGCTACATACATATTCACATAAGAGTGGAATTCCACATGGGTAATAATAATATTATCCTCAATGATGTCAAATCACTTCAGAAAAGTTGACTGCAGGATAAAATTCCTATAGTAGTTGCCACAAAAGTACTTCAAGTCTTAAACTTTTAACAATGGCTACTGAGGAAAAATAGTAGAAGGTGCGCTCTATGGAAGGGAACTGTTTGTATACATTGTTCTCTCTAAACTAAGAAAAGTGCAAAAATAAAACAAAATATTCCATTCATGATCTGAACCATTTAATCCTTGAGTATCACAGGGATGCTAAGGCCCATCCCAGTCAACAGGTGAAGATGGGGATCATGTGAGCTGACACACACAGATGAACAATTATTCACATGTATGGGCAATCCAGACTGACCAATTAACCCTCTACCATGCATGTGTTTGGTGAAGAAAGGAAGCCGGAGTACCTGGAGAGAACCCGCACAGAACATTCAACATGCACACAGAAACCAGGACCTTTTTGCTGTGAGGCAACAGTACAAACCACTGCACTACCGCCCCACCCTAGACATATTATATTTCTGCTCACAAAAACCTGTGCACTGGCACTTAGAGTACAACACAATAAAATACAATAAAATTAGGTGATATTAGTTCACTTTACTAGGCAATAATGCACATGGTCCAAATTCAGATACTAATAAAACAACTTTAAATCTGATGCAGCCTTGGTGATAATCAAAAACCTTATATTAAAACCTTAACTGTAGTTGTACTGTAGAAGGGGGAATTCATTAAGGTGAACAATATATTGAGAAGAGAAAATAAGGGAGAATTGGTATGTTGGTGCCCAAAGCTAAAGAGTTTAGAGAAGAACAAAAAATTCAGTTAAAAACAGATATGAGGAAGGAGAGTGAGGAGAGGAGCTGCAGTAACTCCTGATGGAGTTGATCTGTGCTGCAGAAGTGCCACAGTGACAGTGCGGAGGTCCACCCTCCTGGCTTTTCGATGTTTCAGGATTGTAGGATTTTCTGGGAGAACCATTTAAGGAATCCATCAATCAATAGTGCTGTATCAATGACACTCATAAATAAATGGGAACCGGCCGATCAGCAACATGTATGTGGAAAGAAAAGAGTTACATGTCCATGTATTGCTGATAGCACTGACCTGCAAATTCTGCACTGATTTCTTTTCTTGTATGTTTTGTCAGTTAATTGAAATACAGTGGTACATGTAAAAATCCCAGATTTTCCAACCAATTAATACTGGACCCCATTTGTATGTTGACAGCACAGAGAAGCCACTGCAAACCTGCCTGCATTAAATATTTTTACTCTATTCAGTAAAGGAAGGGTGGCTTATTATCTGCAGCAGCAGGCGTCTGAGCTGAGAGGTCATGATTACTTTAATAATCACTTTACTTATCTATGATTCCTCCCCGAATGCTTCTCCTCCAGGATAATCAGTTCTTTTGTTAATCAATTCACTTTCCATTAACTCGAGAGGTTTTCCCACTGCAGACAGAGAAGGGTTTCACTGCATGTTTGCAGATACATATAAATTAATCTGAAATCAAATTATAATGTTTGAATGTGAAATAAGCTTTTTAAATGGTGGGGAAAGAGAAATCACGGATACAAAATTGACTTTCAGGATGTGGCTCAAGAGAGTTTAAAGCATATAACTCATATTACAGCGACTATGTTCACATTTCAAAATTTCCAGGAAAAAGAAGGAACTATGCTGCTCTTTCGAGGCTGTCAGTTGATTTTGGTAATTCAATGAACACATTAGTAGCATACTGGCCCTTTATTAGTTATTATAATTAACATCTTCATAGACTGTTCTGCATAACCGTTCTCCACAATTACAACTTCCCTTTAGTTATTGGTAGGTTCCCAGTAAGCATGAACTGGTGGCTTATCAAAGGTGTGAATACACTCCAACATCCCCATGACCTCGCAACGATTATGTTTAGAAAAAGTTTGGAAAATGATAGAATGATTGAAAAGCAAGGATATTGTACACAAGTTACTGTATAAAGGATATAAAGTGATTTATAATCATTTATCATCTTTACAGTTCATTCATGTTTGCATTTATTTGACCAGGAAAAGCATTAAGAACAGCTTCAAACAGCCAGGACAAGTTGATTTAAAATAATATGTGTTTTTAAAACTGTTTATCAGAAGTTAAAAAAAAAAAAATACAGGAATCATTAAAATGTATCAGCTTTAACTTTTTTTTTTTTTTTTTAATTCAGATTCCAGTCAGTGGACAACAGCCGACTGGAAAGACAATAGGCCAAAGGATGGACTGTACACAGAATACCCGATGCTGAATAATTTAACATAATATTACTAGTTTTTGCTTTTTGTTCTTTTTAATCAACAGGGTGTTTTTGAGTTTTTCAGAGGCTTTAGATGCTGTCTGGGGTGCAGTATTTTCCTACAGTACATGGAAATCCCATGGTAGAAGAGGGGTAATAACTTATTTTAATGAATTTAGAGTTTCACACTGTTTCTTACAGTTATTTCTACCAGAAATGGTCCAGCGGGGGTATGGGGGTGCTGTCCCACTTAAGATTAGTGCAACTATTTAAACATAATATTAAACTTTTTTTTTGTGAGCATAAGACTAAAATCAAAATGTCACAGATATCAAAGTTTAGTCTAACTTCAGTTTAGTTTCTTCCACCTCTGTTTTTCACAGGGCTGGTAGTTTAACAGTCTATGACTCTAAATATCACTTGGTCATTCAGCTACATTGGTAATGAAGTGCCTCGTTATATTGATTGGGTGAAAAAGTTGTGGGTTTGCCACCTGGGATCATGAGGTATGAATCCTGTGAACTTTTTTTTTTTAGTTTTTTTTCTTTTGTATTTTTGCTAAAGAAATCATCCTTTAAATCAATAAAAAAAAAAAAAAAAAACTGACTTCACACCAGTTCATAAACGCTGTGTTCATAACTGTGTGTTCTTGTTTAGTACCGGTCACCACCGTTACTACTATATCTGTACACAAAAGTCAAGGAACTCTAGAGAACACATAAAAGGTTTTATACTGGTATTTTTAGCACCATCTGATGACTTTAATTTCTTTTAGTCTGTTTTTTTAATCTATTTATTTCAAGTGTTTTTAAACCATGATCAACGAGCTGCTGGGAGTACCTGTCCATGTCTTTTGTCTGTGCTGTTTTTAATCCGTCCCCTGTATGCGTCCTGTGGTTTTAATGTTTTTTTTGTAGATAACATTTGAGATGCCCTCTCCAGACTGCAGAACAAATAATACGGGTAATGATAAAGCCACAAATAATGAAACGCAAAAGCGTAAAACCAGAGCTCTCTAAATCTAATATATCTGAGACAAGTCATTTAATTTGTTTTTATATTTGACTTCAGTGGTGTCTGGATTGGTTTGGGTGCTGCACATGAAGCCTTAAAATGGGAGAGGATGGTGTCTTATATAAGTACTGTCATAAGCTTTGCTTTTGATTCTGTCTGACTATATGTCTGAATGTTTCAATGTGTATAAAGGATCTCTTGATGGTTCCCTCAGCACAGAACTAACCTCTATCCAGCCTCTTTTGGCCACAAAAAAAAAACAAGTTTCTCATACTGGCAGCTGTGCCCTGGGAGAGCAATACAGAAAAAGCAATAAGAGGCAACAAACAGCAACAATGGACAATAGTATTGAAATTATTTTATAACACCTTCTGCTCCCAAGGTTATGAATGAACTTAGATGTTCACATTTCTCATTTCCGGTGTTCTTTTTTTTTTATCCATTTCTTTTGTTACCGAGGACAAGAAACAGTGGTTTGGAAATCGTTTAAAGTTCTGGACATGTTTCGAAAGAGGAAAGATGAAGATGCAAGTCATTTTCCATCTCACATTTCCTTTTCATTTGCTCAGCCCTTAATGTCCTGTGCTCTGTATGATAACAGCAATGTATGTGGAATAAATTACCTACACACACTCACACTCTTTAAAAACTGAGCAAAGAAATATGTCTAAATATGTGTTTTATTCTATTTATATTTTTCTTTTTTTGGGGGTTTTTTTTTCCAAGTGACCATGATAGCAACCAATATTAAAAGTAGTTAACATTATATGTGGATCATTAAGTGGAAACAATAAATTAGAAACGGTGGGAAATATTGCAAAGTCTTTAAAAAGAGCAGATGGCAGCCAGTTAACGGAACTTTGAGTTGAAGTAACCCTTGAGTAAAGTAGCAATAAATAATGTTTCTCTTAAAACGGCAACACTTGGTCTCCTCTGTGTCTTGACAGTGAATCGTTAACTGATGGAGCATATGGTTGAATGTATCAGCTCTTTGACAGACAGCTATGTGAAAAACTGGCACAAAGTAAGACAGTTAGAAATTAGCCAAAAAAAAAAATAGAAAAAATAAATCTTTTCACCTGTTGCAATAGTTGCTGTATTTTATGTATTTCACAGTCAGTGCAGCCTTACATCTTCAATGTCACCTATGATATATTGTAAAAAATACATACAAGGGTTCAAAACTTCTTGTTTATTAACAGTAATAAAAGTCAAACATAATGTTTCAGACAAAACAACAAAAGTATTTTACAGTTTAAAAATAAAGATCCAAACATCCAACTCATATGATTACTGATATAAAAAGTGAAATAACTATTCATCCACTAATCCTATCAATCCATCCAAATAATTAGTGCAAAATACAGTTTGTCATCTTTTCATGGTCATCAGATATGACCCATTTAGATGTTCAGAGGCTCTGTAGTTACCATGGAAACACCCTCATCTTCTACAACATTGATTCAACAGTAAAACCCATGGAGTTGGATCAATGACAGTGGATGGACACACTGGGTTTTTGTTCAGTTAAAGAGAGATTTGACTGATTTTACAGATTTCTCAGTTTTTGATACAACTTTAATTTGAGCTTTTATGAACATCTACACGATCAGTGAATTTAATATAGGAAAATAACTGATTTTTGATTTAAATATGCAATAATACAGAGCATAATACTGGGATAAATGGTGATAAATTACTTGGAAAAAGGTTAAGAATAGAGAAAAAAATCATTTGGGAACTGGCAGAAAATTAGCTCTGGGTGTTTATGGGTTAAAACGGCCAATGTATGTTCTATAGTCACTGTGTTTGACAGTATGCTCTATATGTAAAAGCCTTAAAGTGCAAAAAGAGACTGAGAAATCTAAACAGTACAGACCTCATTTTCTGTGAAAAATGAAGCCTTCGACCGATTAAACCATTATGTAAATGAAGCCTTGTTCCTCTCAGGGCATCATCATGCAGCTGCAGATTGGCTCCTGCAAAGTGTGACTCCTGCGACAGTTACATCTCCTCCTGGCTGTGGTTCACACAACAAACAACAAATGGAAACAAATGGCTGAACCACATTTACACATCATTGAATTGTTTTGTTTTTCTGTCTCCTGCAGTGTGTGAACTAGGTGTGTTTGTGCTTATTACTATGGATTTTCTGTACGTGTTTTGCAGAATTACGAGGACAGCTACATCATCGATTGCTTCAAATACAACAGTCGGTCATCGTTTAACGTCTTGCTCTTTGCACTCTCTTTTGCGTCTTCTCCCCTGCTAACAGCATGTCTGCCCTGGGCGCAGTATGTGGCAGGCAGCTGGCATTAGGCTGACCTTTTCTTCACCATGCAGCTCGGTCTGAGTCAGACCTCTCAGTCTACCGTAAACCACCCGGGGCAGCTATGCTCGGAGCCAGCCCGCCAGTCAGATATTACACTATGAAAAACAGAAGTTACACATAACACCAAAAAGACTCATTGGCAGAAATGTTTCCCTGTTCCAAATACTCAGCTCGTAGCTCCTCAGGTCCTCGCCTCGATTCCTTGGCCATCCGACCACAGATGCAGGCAGAGGAATTGAGGCGTTAGAAATTTAACAACATGAGACATGCTCACCTCGGAGCTGCCATTTTAAACAGATATCAGTTAAATATGATGTGAGGAACAGCTGTGTGTCCTACAGTGTGTTGCTGTATTATATGATCTGTTAGATGAGTGTTCATGTAAAATTAAGATAAACTATTAATTAGGGCTATCAAAATTAACATATCAATCCAAATTAAGCCATTATCATGATTAATCAGATTAAAAGGTTGAATACAATTAACCTATCTGAAGGACTCTGAATGTTTCTGTCAACACATTTTGGGCTGTTTGTCCAAGTAGAGTTACTGTCGTGCATGTCCAAATAGGCAATTGATACAACAGTGACAGACACCAGAATCAGCTGATGAAGATGAAAGATGCTTAAAGCGCTCAGATTTTGCTAAACCCACTTTAATTAGTCTGTGGTACATTTATTTTGACCCTAATAGCTCATGAAGTTTGAAGTTGAGCCCCCCCAGGTGCTGCAAAGCTATCTTTATATTCATTTGGGCAACAATCGAGTGGATCTCTGCAACTTGTTTTATTTCCTGCTTAATTTGTTACATCTATAACCAGTTACACTACGACATTTGCACACATAAGGTCAAGACTTCCAACAAACATTTCTCTGAATACACCATAATTGTTTATCAACAGCAGTGGTTGGAGTCCATACTGAAAATATGTCCAAACTTCAAGCCAATTATGTTCAGTTGTTGGTTGTATTAACAAAGACAAGTGGCTGAATGGGACAGGTCAACAACCTGGAGGGGGTGGGAAGTGGCTCATGTGCATTTAAAGGGCCAGCACTCAAAGTGACCTTTCTCTTGTCATTAGTCAGAAATCTTGTTGATGATGGACCTGTGGAGTTGAATGAATGAATGAATGAATGAATGAATGAAGAAGTCAGACCCAAGCAGAACATTTAAAGTTTATGTAGACCACAGGGAAATGTTTTAAAATGCATAATTCCATTTAAAAAAGCAAAATATGCCTCCTTTAACAGCATGTTGGCCCTCTGGGTGGGAAATCTGAGTATAAAAAAAACACAACAGTTGTTTCAAGTTGTTTTGTTAAAACTGTTGATGGTATTTAATTAACACTTGAAGTGCATATATTCCTTTCTTTCTTGAGTGTGTTTGCTCATGTAAAATCAAACATGATTAATGATTAAAAATTAATCATATTTAATTGTGATTAATTGAAATTAATCCACAGCAACCCTGTGATTAATCTGATTTAAAATTTTAATCAGTAGACATCACGGCTATTAATTCAATTCACAATGTGGGACAATATGTCAGTATGTGATGTAGAGCTATTGTGACAGCCTCACTAATGCTTTGTGACTAATGTGTCTCTTGTCCAGGGGGACCATCTGGTTTTTGGCCATGCCCACAAGGTGTGGCTTATTTCACCTCAGCAGGTGTGCTCTCTTTCTTCTTCTGATTGGCTGAGCAGCCCGCTGACCTAAGGGTCAACATTTGGTTTTGTTTGATTCACATGTGTGGATTAGGTGAAATAAAGCACCTTTTCTTTGTTTAAGAAAATAGCTGTGTGTTGTCACGTTACATTCTTTGAGCCAAATTTGTAACCGACATCAAGTTTTTGTTTTTTTTTTGTTTTTTTTTTAAATTGATGCATGTTTGATCATGCATTTGATCCTTTTAAATACCTAATGCAACATGTTTAAAGTTCTCCTTTTATGTTTGTATAATAAGAACCAATGGCCACAAAACTCCTGCACAGCTCATGACTCCTCAGACTCCTCGGACCTTGATATGCATTTAAGGGAATTGAGACAGCATTAAAAATGACACGCTGAGATTAATTTCACTCCTGAGCATCGAGGAGCCGAGATTAAAAAAAACTAAGAATTGAGAAGAGGCTTATGAATGTGACATCAGAGAAGCCATGTGGTCAACTTTCACATATTTAACCACATAAATACACTTTTAGGTTGAGGTTAAGATAAAAAACAATGTTATGTTGAAGCATTTAAAACTGAAAACAAATATTTAAAAAAAGCACTTTTTTGTGGCACTATTGTTTATCATAATGCAATGTCAGCTCCATCCTCACAAATCTGCATTTTTCATACCTGATGCAAACCACATTATGCCTTTACAGAACAACAGGAAACATTTAACATTGTTTTAATGTTTGTCACTGAGATGTAAAGGACAGGCCTGGCATGAGCAAAAACACATGGGACACTAGTAAATATGAGAGGGTAGGACCCAGAGCCCTAATTCATTTTTACGCAAAATTTAAAGGTACAATCAAGAGAAAGTCCAGATGAAAAAAACAGGATGAGGGACACTAGGCGAATGAATAAACAAGGCACAGCTGAGACTAATGACTTAGGGAAGAGACACAGAGACAGGAAGTAAACGGACAAAACATGTGTCTTCTATCAAATGTGGTGTTTGAGTCAAACCACTGAACAAAGAAGACGACATGAGACAAAACTTGCCAAATGAAGGATCTCTGTATGAGACCAGAAAAAATTGCTATAGTAACCATAAGTACATCATGTTTGTAATATTCATCTGGTGGAATTAACCTGTAAAAGAATGCACCTGACCAGTTCATCATCAAGTTGTGAACCAAAAAAAAGACAATCTACAGCATTACAGACATAACCAGATGCATTTAAGTTCACGTACTGTATGGGATATATACATGATATTTAACTACATGGTGCAACTCTCATTAATTACTGGTGCTAAATATATACATCACTGGTTTCTTGCTGAAGGTTTAAATCCAAACAAAACATTTTTTTTTTTTTTTTTTAATTTACAAGATCCTGTTTTAGGATAAAATTAGCTCTTTCACAGCATTATTTACATGTTAGACAGCCTGTTTGCCAGACGGTTTTGTACTCAGGTGTAAATATTGTAAAGTATTTTTTATTATTACAGGTTTCTCCCTAGACAATGGAACAATGGCGCTGCACCAGGGTACTGCTAGCTCAGTGTAACTATACTCATTTTCAATTTTTTTCTATTTTCCCTCGATAATTTTGCTAAAATCTACCAAAATCCATCGGGTTTGTAGGGATGCGCTCCATTTTCCAGCGCCATGTTGTTTGTCCTTTAAAATCTCACGGAGTTGCATCTATCACAAGGTTTCAGTGTGAGACTTTCTTTCGGTACCCCACCACCACCACCACTGCCAGGATACTATAAATTTCTGGGGAGAACCCTGGAACCCTGTATTATTTTTAATTGAAGCTTTATTTAACTGAAAAAAATCCCATTGAGATTGAGATTTCTTTTACAAGGGCGACCTGGTCAAGAGGTCAAGCAGCACAAACCATGATGAAAGACGGAATTTAGGAGTGTCACAAAATAATAACAGGTCGACAGAATTTTAAAGTGCAGTGTAGTTTAGGTTACAAACATTTTTTTTTTTTTTAAGTGGAAGATCTTTTTAAGGTCAGCAGGCAAATTAAAAACACAGGCACTGTCCAAAGGATTTTTGCTGTCTCGTCAGTAAAATACTATGAAAAGCTTGTAGTATCTTGGTGCCTGCAGTAGTAGCCTCTGCATAGAGAACACGAGGCTGTGCAATCAAGCCACAACTGCAACTGGATAGAGATTTACAAAACAGTTCTATCTGACTGAAGACTGTACTACACATATTTTGTGTGAGGTTTCTAGTTCATATACTTAAGGGTAATACACCATATATATTATTGTTTGGATCCATCTCCAAATGTTTCTATGTGTTACTGAAGCAAGTCCCATGTAGATGTCCTAATGTGCGTAGGATGTCTAAATCTGAGCATATTTGCTTTTAATCAATCAATCAATCAATCCCATTTTATTATATAGTGTCTCATCATAGAAGTTCTCATGATACTTTACATATAGAGCTGATCTATACCCGACTCTTAAATCAATTTACAGAAACCAAAGGGCAGTTATGGACTAGAAGGCTGGAGAGTTGGCTTGTGATTGAAGGATTGCCAGTTTGATTCGTTGGACTGACAGAAAAGTTGTTGAGCAAGGCATTTAACCCCCCTATCTGCTCCCCAAGCGCTAGAAATGCCAAGTCTGCAGTGTGTGTGATGTGTTCCTGCATGTTCTGGTGATTAAAAGCAGAAGGTTAATTTTGGTGTGTGATGTGTGTCTATATACAAATAAATAAAGAATCTTAATTTTAATCTTACAGGGTTGTATTACCAAGATTGGCAGGAGGAAATCACAAATAATAAAGTTTATCCAGGATTATTAGGTTAGGTCACATAAACAATGGGATCATGTGTTTAAGTAAGAGATTTTGCACTTAAAAATGTCCTACTTAATTGATCCAGGAAGTGCTGACCAAAACGTCTCTTAAGAGTGTGACTGAAACATTATCCATTTGTGAACACTGTACAAAGACCCTGGCCAAGGTCAACCTGTTTACGCCAGCAAAGCTCATGTCCCCAGGGTGCAAGAAAGTTTGGATCCAATTTGGGATGTGGCTGATCTGCACCTTTGTGAACAATAACAATGTAGAGAAAAGTGCTCTATCTAATCCCATAGAAACTGCAGGTCAAGAAGTAGCATTAAATAATATCTCTTTACCACCATCTATTATAATCATTTGACATTGTGAGTGTGACTGTGAATCCTTTTTAATTATAATCAAGCCCTTAGAATAAAAATCATCTTGTTTAGACTATTCCGAGTTCCTTTGATGCAACAATCAGTGTGAAAAACCCTGTGAAAACGGTTCATGTTTATTTAACTCTCACTCTAAACTACAGATTCACAACTTCTTCAGTCCAGTTACTTTCACTGAAACAGTATAAGCGTCAAACTGTTTGTAGAAGAAATGGAAAACTATGAACTGATTAGTGGTGGGCTGTCACGGTCAGCAAGGCCTTCTCTGCTGGTGTAAACGTCATCAGAAACACTGACCTACATTTACAACCTAAATTGTAATATTTCTTTCTTACTTGAAATTGTGTTAATTTATTCCCAATAGACGATTCTTTTCATTTCGTAGCGTTTCTCTCAATTGCACTGCTTCCAGCAGGTGTGGATGTGGATGTAAGATATTTTGTCCAATCAGTCTCTGTTGCCAGGATTAATCTAATCTGCCCTGGGCCTTCAGAATGAGTAGTGAAGGCTCTTGTGCCCCCAGTGTCGTCAGCATTTGTCCTTCCTCTGATTGGATGGTAAGAGCAAAACTTCTGTGATATAGCTTTGGCAATATTCTTCCTGATTCATGCCAAAAAAGCTAATTACCCCCAGAAAGGGAGGCATGAGGTATTGTCTTTGGTTCGGTTTGTTTGCTAACACTCTAGCAGCAAAACTATTGGTTGAAGTGATACCAAATTTGTGTTATAGATTGCCAGTGACCAAGAATACATGTGATGATATTTTGAAAAAAGTATGTCAAAGTTCAAATTTTCTATATACAGTGGTACCTCTACCTACGAAATTTCCAGGTTACGAAAAATGCTTCACGGTAAAATATTGACTCTACTAAAAAAAAAAATTTCAAGTTACGAAAGGCTAAATTATTACATGGTTTACGGTAAAGTACACTTCCACTCGGTGCTCAGGATATGAACGGCGTAATTATTACATACTTTACGGTACTGTTCC
>JAQQZY010000006.1:15790477-15805816 GCA_030068375.1 Ostorhinchus rueppellii | reverse complement strand
AGCGGCTTTGATGATCCGAAAATCGTGTTGTCTGAAATCGCGATTTTCGGTCCAAAACGATAGATCGTTCAGCTCTACATGCAGACATTGCAATCCCGTGATGTGCCTACTTCGCCCAAAACAATACTACGATCACATTTCCGGTAGCATTCTTGAACTTGACCTACTGCTTATTTTTACTTCTTTATTATCATTTTTCTATAATAACCGTCTTATCTTTTTGGATTTGATGCTTATTGGCCCTAGCTTAAACATTTTTTTTTGGCCTTTTCACTAAGAAGACCCCTTCTCTTTTTTTCTTTTCTTTTCTTTTACTGTTTAATATATGACTTTTCATTAAGATGTGAATATAATTGTTTTTGTTCTGTTTTGTTATTCAAAAAGAAATGTACATATACTGTGTGCTTTATATTTTTGTATTATCGGTATCAAAAACCCAATAAAAGTATTCTGGGAATAAAAATATATCAAAATATGACAACACATGACAAATTAGACTGTTTTATTTTTTTTTTGTTATTTTCAACTGTGGCATGTCTAACAAAATGAAAAATACAGGTCATGGGAGGAGCTTAAAAAATGCTCCAAAATTACTGAAAGATTAGGAATTCGAGAACAAAAAATTCTTTAAAAAAAAAAAAAAAAAAGATACTGGAAACTTGGTCTTCGGTCCATTCAATCCTGGGATATGCGAGACTTCCCTGGTGAAGGCACAGACTCCTTGACACTCAAACGCAACATATTGAAAATCATGTAAATATATTTGCTTGGGTGAAAATCCCAGATATTGCGATAGTGCTCTAGGGTTAAGGTCAACTCAGATGAAAGGCTCATAGTCGCACAAAAAGGGACAGGGAAAAGTTGCTGGGCTGTGAAGTTGCCTGTCTCTGCTGACGGTGTGGCCTGTAACTCAACTTATCAAATCACCGGTGGCTGGTTTTATAGTATGTTTTTTCACCAGTATTTATGGGTTGTATCTCACCTGTCGCCAAGAAGCGCAGCGTTATTATCTGCCACATCCCCTGGTGAAATGCTGTCTCAATAGCTTTCTCTGCTTATTACAGGTGACATCAGCTACACTAAACAACAGGACTGCTCTGGGAATAGATGGCAGAAGTTCTCCATCTTAAGTTTTCGCTGTTTCATCAATACTAGAAATGCAACTGTAGCAACTAACTCCCTATCACAGTGTCCTCATTCATATTTAAGACGTAACAAATTATATCCAGCTATAAAAAATGCCTCAAAAGCCAGCACTTAGAGCGTAAGTAGACAGAGTATTTACTATAAAAAAAAATGATACACCGTCCCCTCTAGTCACAATGATGTAAACCGGCAGCTTGTTGCAAAGCCTTATGGACTAAAAGAAGATGCATGTTTCTGCTTGTCATGTTGTCAATTTTTGGTCTGAATATGATGAAAAAAGAGTTTTGATATTATGCCAAAGATTTGTACTGAACTACCATTCAGCACTGAAGGCCTAAAATGAATAGTGAGTCCCTGTAGCCTCAGTCTGCCAACATATATAAATACAAGTAACTCACTGGGCCCATTCTGACCTCTTTTCATCCATGTAGAAGGACAGATAGTGAACTGTACACGCAACAGTAAACAATAGACAAAACCACAGCTGAAGTGGTTATTTTCAGCACCAGTGCACCATTACAATAAGAAACTATGTTCAAAGAAAAGTGATAAAAATAGAGTCAGGAAAGGTGAAAGGTATAAAAGGTGTTTATGTTACATTATTATGTTTGCTGAGTTCACATTCGGACCAAAGATTGGCACATTTGCTCTTCTGTGGAAAATTTAAAATGGCCCTTTAGTTTATCTACTGACAACACAAACTCTGTGGTGATTTGTGGTTTTACTGTTGCTGTGTTGTTTGTAAAATCTAAGCTAAGTGAACCATGATGTAAACTATCAGCTGTCAAGGTAATATACGATGCCAAATTCAGACCTGTATAATTAATAAGCTCGATTTTACACTTGATTCAGTGAGTATAACTACTGCCTTCTGCTGTTGATGACTGCAAAATATAACTCTTACAAACATTATTATGAATGTGTTCTGATGTATCTAAATCCTGGTGACAACTTTATTTTTTTCACTTTAGCACAGTTAACTTTCATTATATTGTCTCTGGTGCTGTAACGTCTGACTGTAGGTTTACTGGTAGACAAAGCTGACTTATTAAAAACAACAAACAACTTAAGACCACAATCAGAGCCATCATTCTTGAAAAGTCTCTTTTGAAGCGGATTTCATGTGGGTGTTTCAGTAAAAGGGTGCAGTCGCACATACATAAATCCATGAATACATTTTGTGTATCTGGTGGGAGCAATTACACAGCTCAAGCATGCACCTTCCCACATGCATGGTGTATATGGAGTACGTGTGCATCCGAGTGGCCTAAACTGTTCCTATGAACTAAGGAGCAATCTCAGCAGTGGGCTACTTCATGCCTATCAAAGGCTGAGTATTGAGTGGGTAGGGGCATGTGAAGGAATGTGTGTGTGTGTGGGGGGGGGGGTTCTGAAAGCCTACACCTCAGCAGAGTAATACAGCAGCCTGTGTATGGTAGTAATATAAAAGCTGTCACCCAGCAAAGCAAGGCGAGATAACACTGCCAGTGGGCCTAGAAGGAAGCACACTTGCAGCCAATCAGTCTTTTGACACCCTCACAGCCGCAATAATGTGACGAGAGCCATAAATGTGAGTATGGAATGATTTATGTAGGTGCATGAGTGCGTACAATTTGGCATTCAATTGTGTAAATACGCACTGCTCCACAGTACCTTTTATGTACAACAAACTATCACTAGTAAATCACTGCAGGCAGAAAAACAACAACTGTAAGATAGATGTGTCCACTATCACATACAGTTCCATCAGTTACCAACATGTCATTATCAAACATGTTTAGTGAAGTCGATGCAGCCTTGAGTCAAAGGGAACATTTGTAACAAATGTAAGATTCTATCCGATTCTTCTACAGATATTATGTGTTTGAATGCAACCACATGACCAATACACAGACACACCATCTGAAATAGATATAAATGGATACATACAGCACAGACAGAAGTACAGTTTGTACCAAAGCAAAATCTTCATTGGAAAAAAAAAAAAAATTTATAGACTTTAAGAATTCTGAAATATTCATATTTGAATAATAAACAATCATGTTAAACTACGGTTAACCATGCTGTTGTCTTCACCTTTAACTCAGGAAGAACACTCTGCCTTTAAACTTTAAAGAAATATTGATGTGACAAATGACTAATTTGACATTTATTGTATAATCTGGGGGCATGATGTATCCCAATGTTTATTGTCCATCGAATATAGATTAGACATGGAATATTTTCATTTCGATATATAGTTCGTAGTTGTTTACATAACATGCAGTATATTAAATGTATACATAAAATGTTCTACTATGTTTATAGGCCACTATTAATTTCTTCTGCTGCCTATTAACAGAATAAGGACATATTTACTACAGCTTCATGTGATTATTTTAACACCGGAGTGATGATAAACAAAACCTCCCAGAAAAGCAAACAGAGAACTGAGAGCTAATGGAAAAAAGGAAACCTGGACATGAGGAAAGACATCAGCTCTCAATACAGGAAGAAAAACAGGCTGCAGCAAAAAAAATGAAATTCAACCCCAGACTAAAACACTACCTGAAGCCATAAAGGATCCTTATGTAGCCGTGTTCATGCCCTCAACCCTGCTGCTGAACTACTGTTCCTACAACTCCCACAAAAATATATACAGGAACCTCTTCATTTGTGTATTGTCTGACACAAAGTAATATGATGACACTCAAAATGTACATTACACACTTAGCTTTATGCTTAGTCACAAGTTTGAAGCTTTATGTTGGCACAAGAGAAGAAGTATTCTTGTAATACATTCAATCATGATGGAAAACACATCAGTAAGAGGTTGAGTGAAGGTTTAAACATGTCTTAAGGGTTTAAAGTTGGTCAATTGAAAGTAATGTGTCTTTTTACCACGACTAAGGAAATAAGGTCATGTGTTCACACAGCTGGAGAATTACAGTAACTCTAGGCTACTGGCGGATGAAACAAGTGTGGGTTTACTCACATGTTTTCCACAGGCAATGGTGTAAAATGCAGAATTAGAGATCTTTTAAGCTATAATAAGATACAAAAATATTTTTGGTTCATTATTAAACTGTGATGAGAAAATTTAGACAGCCAGTCGAGGTAATTACTGTAGTGTAATATAATTAAACACTGCCGCTGTCACAGATGGTGCACATTACAGCAGGAGAAGGTGGACATCGAGTTTACCTCATCAGTGAGCAGCTTTCTTTGAAGTTTTGTCAAGCTGTTCTCTAAGTATTACAATGACATCACTTCCAAATTATGCAAAAAAAAAAAAAAAAAAGTTAATTTATGGTGTGAATGCATCATTGGTAGATTTTAGCTGGGTCTGTTGGGCCATATCTGGAGTTCATCTGGCTGGCAAAGTTCAGAAGTTGGATCAGTATCTGACGGACCTGCAGTGACGCTTCACCATCTGAAGTTTTTTCAGATCATTTTGCCAGTTATTATGTCTACAGCAGCTGCAAAATAAAACTCAAGTTAATGTGGATTCAACCCAAATACTTAAAGCAAGAAGGACTTGACAGTACTGAGCATACAGTCCATCTGAAAAGTAGATCATATGCAAAAATTAGATCATTCAGTGATTTCAGATCATCAGATCTACTCTCTCTCTCTGAGCCACCACTTCCAAAGCACTCACATGCAGATTTTTCCTCTTTAGGACAGAGAGCTGGTCTTAGCACAGATAATCAGAGCATTAAAGGGCTCATATTTAACTAAACCCACTTTTATTAGTCTTTGGTTCATTTATTTATGTATTTGGACCCTAATAGTTCATAAAGTTTGAATTTGAACCCTCCAGGTGCTGCAAAGCTATTTTTATATTAATTTTGGCAAAAATCAAGTGTATTTCTACAACCTCTTTTAATTCCTGCTTAATTTGTTATGTTTTATAACTAGTTATGTCATGACATTTGCACAAATAAGGTCAAGACTTCCAATGAACATTTCTCAGACTACACCATAACTGTTTTTCAGCAGCAGTGGTTGTAGTTCATATTGAAAAAACGTCCAAATTTTGAGCCGATTACCTAAAATGTTCAGTTGTTGGTTGAGCAGGACAGAGCAGCACAACCTAGAGGGGGTGGGGTAATGTGCAATTAAAGTGCCAAGTGCTCAAAATGACCTTTTTGGTGTCATTACGTATAAATACAGAAGAAGATGGACCTGTGGTGTTGAATGAGTCAGGAATTCAGACCCAAGCAGAGCATTTACAGTTTATGTAGACCACAGGGAAATGTTTTAAAATGCATAATTCCATTTAAAAAAGCAAAATATCACTTCTTTAACAGCATGTTGGCCCTGTGGGTGGCCCTTTGATAGACCAGTTGTTTATTAAGTTTGCATATAGATCATATTGTAATACGTGATGTAAATGATGTCTAAGTCAAACTCACTGATCTATATGCTGTGAATGACCTTCATAATATCATCAACAATGCCCCACTGATATCCTGAGCTTTATGATTGTGTCAGCATATCCAAGAATGGAACAATAATCTCAAATCAGATCCATAACTCTCCAAATCTTTTCTTTTTGGCTGACAGTCAAAGACTTCTACCCACTTTCATCTTTTCGCTCTCACTGTGGTTGTGTTTGTTTCAACTGAATCGAGCTGATATCCATCAGTGTAAGAGTGCCTTACCTGCCTCTCACAAAAACACACATAAATCAATTTCCCTTCAGTTTACTGAGATGCTGATGGGAATTCAAGACAGTCTAAGCTATTGGCAAACACTGTACTTGAAGAGCAATCTGAAAAGGTTTGTGATATTATCGAGGGGATCTGCAGTAATTTCAAGTGCAAACCGAGGACAGACAGTGGAAAAACTGCTGACTAAGGAGGAGAGGAAGACAGCTTTTTCCTTGCTGTGCTTAAAATAAGTAAATGTTGTTTTGTGTTGGTGCATATTTTACAGTTTCTGACACATTTGTTTATTTATGTTAAAGTAAAAGATACTGAAAAACATACCATGGGGACCTGAATGGAAGGAAGCCCTCAAGGACTGCACTACCACAAGCCTTAGGAATCCATGATTCATGATTTGACTTACAAAACACAGTTTCAGGATATTACAAGATTGCTTGCAGTTTTTTTATTCGAGGAAAAAAATACATGTATTCTTAATGGTGTATAGGCTCTGGTTTAATTTCCCCAAACCTTGACTGTGGACCTGCAGATGATTCAGACCCTGGAGGCACAACAAATACCAAATGAGATTCTTGTAAGATCTCAGATTCTCCTTCAGCAAATACAGCACCCACTCACAGAAGCGCAGACAAACAAACCCACATACACACAGACTGAAAGTCATATCACATTTGAAAACAAAAACCTGTAGCAAATGTTGCAAGATGCACCATCACTGACGACTGACTGAAAACAGTCCTAAAACAGTCTGCAACCTGTATGTCCACAGCATGTGACACTGAGAACATAAAGCTCAAATAAAACTCCAATCTGAAATTATGGGCATTCCATCTTCTAAAGGTCATCAAAACACTTTACTTTGGGCTTTTGTTTCTTATTTGTTACCATCTCTAAAAACATGGTGTATTTATGCATCAAACAAAAAAAAAAAAAGAAAGGAAAAAATGCACTGATGTTGTTTATTTCCTGAGTTTGCACTTTGTTGTATGGATGTCAGACTGGGTGCATTTCATCAAAGAAAGATCTGTAATGTAATTTTTTTTTTCCTACAGTGCAGTAATGTGAGTAACTCCAGACATTTCATTTTGTATGGAGTAAAGCTCACAGCCTAGATAGAAAAGTGCTGATCTGCACTTCTACTTTTATGGCCAGCTGGTCAGACAATCTGCTGGATGACAAAAACATAATGTAGTATTACTTTCCATGTCAAGCCAAATTAGTCCGTGTTTAACTGTTATTTGTTGGTTGAGCATAAGCAGGTTGTTCTGGATTTTGCACTTTATAAGCTATTTAAAACATAACCACAGCACATTCACGTTGGGCTCAAATTAAGGATGCCACTTGCAACATCCATTTTACCAGACTCAGAAAGACTAATCCGGTATAAATAGGGATTAGCATGTCATTCTGCCTGCTGCTAACCCAATGAGAAAATTTGCACGCTGCTGAAAAATAAACGAATCATCATGCTGTGGTAAAAATTTGACATACGAAAAAAAAACCACATCCAAGTTTTTCTAAAAGGTCACTCTCTTCTCAGACTGTCTCGATCAAACACAGGCACACATGACGAGAAACGATTTGAAGAACTTCCCTCAAGTTTTAAGGGCAACTATCAGGGAAGCTGGTTGTGCCAGATCCACAAAAGCTGCTACTGAACCAATGCAAATGAGAGAAAAATGTATGAAGTCATTCACAAAGCACCTGTCAGCAAACACCATCAGGACAAGTTCTGGATGCATGGATGTAGAGAATTTTCTCTGTGTTTTTCTTCAGATTTTTTAATTTGTGGGGCTGGAATGGCAGTGAATTCATGTTTAATGATAATTTAGGACAAATTCTTCAGTCAGACACTGAGAGGATCAGATGGGTATTGGGTTTACCTCTCACATACATCTCACATACTAATGTTCTGATAATAAAAATGTAGATCAGGCAGCTTTATTGCTAACACTTTCCCTTGTGAGTTAACACAAAATTAATAACTAAAACCCTTGCCTGATTGTTCACAGTGAACCCACACACTTATCACGCTGGCTTTTGTGTGACGCTGCTGCCAGCTGTGAGTATCAAACAGCATCAGCACTAATGTTTCTGTGAAATTACAGATCACAGTGACACTGACCGACTCATTTTATGACTAATTAAGTCAATATGTTTCAGGCCTACTGGGTTACATCGAAACTTACCTTTGGAGATATTTCAAAACAAAAGCAAAAGAAGCAAAAAAGATGGAAGTTATTGTAATATTTCAGATTTCTATGTCTACTCTTTTGTTCAGTAAAAACAAGCAACTTGAGGGGGTTTGTTCTCTTCGTTTTTCATTATGGACCAATATGTTGATTGAAAAAAGAGAAAAGACTGAAACACTGTAAAATTTGAAGTGAAACATGGATAAATTCCCCTCAGCTACAAAAGATCACTCGTGTGTTTGTGGCTGTATGCTGTTTGAACAAAATATTTTGTGAATAGCTCTTTGAAGCAAAGTAGATTATAGGCACAAATATGACACTAATGGTGGGATCAGTCCATTCTTTGTGGATTTGCTGTGTCAGTGATAGTGTTTATCCAGAAAAAGATAACTGTCTAACCATGATGTTAAACACAGTTATTATAGTACAAATTATTATCAGTGTATTTTCTTTATTTCTTGTTGAATATGTGCACTTACTATATGTGTGTTTTTTGCTAAATTAGTGTGCACGGGCTGATTCTTCTGTCCTAAACACTCCTGCTAAATTGGTCGTGAATACATTGACATTTGCCAAACAAGATATTGACTGAAACACTGAAACGGAAACCAGAGTTTGTCAAACAAAACCAGAGGGCTTATGACGACAATTCATAACATCAGATGATTGACAGATGAAAAGTTTAGCTCCACAGATGAATTTACAACTTACACTGCAGTGTTGAAATCCCTCATACACAGACACAAACACACACAAGCCTGTGGAACACCGGCTGCCACTGAGCTTTTTCTGTGTTTAGTCGCTTATAGTGATGACTTTGCATTGTGCATAATTAAAAGTTACAAATTAGGAGGAAAGACACAGAGAGAAGGAAGGAGAGAGAGAGAGGAGAATGCCGAGCCATGGCATTTGAAACAACCCAGCACAATGTTCTGTGTGATGTCCAAAGATCTGTCTGCCTACTGTGACCCCCTGAGTGGCATCTCTGTTGCATCAAGGTCGATTTGTTCCTCTCTGTTGAGACTTTCTGCTGTGCTGCAGAGAGCTGCCAAAGGACACGAGGAGATGAATCCAGACAACACATACAGATAAGTGGTCACTGGAGGTTCAAGTCCAGGAAAGCAGCCAGGAAGACTTAGGTGAGGAACTAATCTCTTATCTTTCTAAACAAGCACTGCCTGTGTGCCCTTGAGCAAGATGAGGTTGTGAAGACATATGTTCCTCCTTCCTCTCTTTTCTATGACTGATTTTGAACCTTCAGTGCAAAACCTTGACAAGCATCAAAACACAGGATATCAACAAGATGCATTTGATGGTGGGAATGCCTCTGTCAGGCTGCAGCTTTAACTAACCCTGATGGGTCATTAAACACACCATTTAAGCTTTCAGTCAATAAAGGGGATTAATGGATGCATACAGGCATGTTCACACAAACACACAAGAGGGAAAATCATAATCGCATGTCTTATTAAAATCAGAGATGAACAATTATTTGGTTTCATACCAAATATGATTTGGGGTTGAGACTGAAATGAAAAGCTACACATGAAGGTTTTATTTTTCCACAGATGTCAATGGCAACAAGAAATACATGAAACCAACACATGAACACTAATACACAATATATGCATGTGTATATAACTTATTGTATATAGGCTCTGGTGACTAATATGAGTGATATACCCTGACTGGAATTTCTGTGTGTTTAGTAGTAATATATTCACACACTCGGGTGGACATCAGTCTATAATGAGTGTGTTTACAACGTCAGCATATGCAGCCTCAGTGGGAAAAAAAACCTCAATCTATATAATTGGCTTTCAATGGAACTAAATAGACATAATTGACAAGTGGCTGTAAGTGAATCAGAGCTCTTATATTGCACACCGTGCATAGGAACGACAGTCTTATAACCTAGAATCTTTATATAATGACTTGTTTCGTACACAAAGCACATTGTGATCAGGTTGTTTAATGGGGTTTAATTTGCATGAGTTTGACAGTAATTGTGTGAGATCACACTTCCTGACATTCCCTCCTGTAAAAGTGTCCTAATTAATGCATCTGCAGGGAGACAATGTTGATTCAGTGGTCATCTGACAATAAATCCCTCATGGCAATTAATAATTTATTAAGAGATAATAATGTTTTCCTCGTGGGTCATGGCCATTTCATCAGAGAAGCGCAATTTCAATCCAGTCTGTCCATGCAAAAAAATGAAAGGAAAATCTGCCAGACATGTCTTATTGTAGCACAAAATAATTAAGATTCAGTAAACAAAGAGGTGTCAGTAGTGAAAGGAAAGCATAAAGCATTATATATTAAAGACAATGGAAATGTAAGCTGAATGAATATCATCATTACAGAATGTGAGTGACAGGCAGAATAGGTGGGTTTTACTTATTCAATGAACGTAATAAAAGGTATGAAATTCAGGAAGTATGATCACAGTGTAAGACAACTATGTATGCAAAGTTAGCCTAAGGCCTAAGAAACATAAAATCAGTTCTGAGGGTTATGGTTAATTGTTTTTTAAGAATATTTCTTAACTAAAAATAGGTTTCAAGCCCTATCTCCTTCACATTCAGTTGCATGGAAACGGTTATGCAATGCTTTATTCATGAAAGGTGCTTTATTAATGTTTCTGTTTGCATGTATTATTTCTGTCAATACAAGGAGAACCACTTTGCAGCTGTGAATGTGTTATAATACTTTATTTTTCCTCATAGATGAGGTTTTAGCAAAGCATGGGGTCTGCACTCATTAAAATCATTTATCCTCCATCTCTTTATGCAAGAAACTATGTAGGAATTAGTATCTGTGAGGTTCAGTTTCAGTTGTGTTTTGTGTTGAATTCATTTCATGATTGGCTACCATCTGTCAAGATTTATCTCCTTCTGCAGGGAGAACACAATAGAAAAGATAATCATGAAAAAGCACACATTACAGTAATTTCTTTATTCGCATTCTTTCCACAAACCAAACCACAGTTGGTTGTGTGGGAAAAAGGACTGAAGCTCACATTTAGTAACAGGTGCAGTTTGCTATGCGAGTTCATCTCATTACTCTTACCTGCAGAAACAACTAAGAGTACAGACTCTAGGATTCAGCCCCTAATGTAGATGTGCACTTAAAGAAAAACAGATGCTATATATACACACCTGACTCCAAACAGAAAAAGTAAGGAAAACTTCACAGCATCCATGTATCCGACAGCAGGATTCCCTTCTGTTACATGCAAAATATTTGCTTTTTGAGTAACTTCTTCATAACCAGGGCTGCACAATTTGACAATGTTTTCATTTCAATTTGAGGATACTTCTTTGTTTTTTTTTTTCAAGTCAAACACAAACTAGAATAAAATTAAGGAAAAAAGCTTATAATTGTTCATGTTTTATACATCTCTCTGTTCACTGTCACTACATCCAAAACTTTACCAGATAACAAAAGTCTTGCTTTTATTTCTTCAGTTCTGCAGTTAGATCATTCTGTATTCTCCTAAATGTGCCTTTAATTGCATCTTTTTTGCAACTACAGAATTGAACAGGCTTATGTTGCAATTACAACTGTAATTCATCTAATTGTGTTTTCCCAGACTTTAATATCTTACTCCTGAGGAGACACAAACACAGCTATACCTAAAGCCTGCAAATGAAAGCAGGTTATTTTGAGAAGCCATTCAGATTACGGGGGTAAATTTTTGTGTGATCGGCTGTACTACTGTTTAGAGGCCTTTCTGTTCTGAAGCTGTAATTAAGTTTGAACTACATCGATATAAAAACACACTCACAGAGACACACCAAGGCACAAACACCTGATCTGAAATGAAGATGAATAATCAATGAGATACGTGCATTAGCAGACACAAACGCCACATGTTGTGTACGTAATTCAGTGAGACTTGCACTTGCTTTTACCAGTTACACACACACTTGTAACAAACAATGTATAAACACATACACATTCTCACACACAAGTGCAGAGATTGAATTAAATGCACTCGTGGGAAGCAGGGAAAAGCCGGCGCCAGCAGATTTTCTGGCCATCGCTGTATGTTGGGGTGTGTGGGACACAATCAATAAATCCCACAGAACAGCAGACAAGAAACGCTTCTATGGATTTTCACTAAATTACAGTTTCATGGACTTCACTGCACGCACACACACACGCACAATCACACATAACACAAGAATGGATACAAGCACAGTTACAGGCAAAGATGTGCACAAAATCTACAGAGGCATGTCTGAAAACACTCATTAACACATCTGTTTACACAAATGTATACTCTACTACATACAAAAGCATGCAAAGTGTGTAATACAATTACACACAAGTTAAGTAACTGCCATTTAATAAGGGCCATAAACCTGCTATAAACCATAAAAAGTACAATATACAAGCAGACGCTTTCAGGGGAGTTGTAAGACTGGTGAGCTCATGGCATATTATTATTACTTACTGCTGTTTTATGGTTGATATTACTGTATTCATTTATATGACTAATAAATGAAAAATAATATCTCAAACTAATGCATGATATTTTTATACTTAGAACTAAAAACTGCATTGTAACACAAGGTCTCTTATTGTCTTTGCAGTCATAAAGGGGATGATCTGCAGTTCTTTAGGATTCAGTTAAGTCTTTTTACACACACACACACACACACACACTCACACAAAATTTAAAAAAACCAAAATTACTATTTCTATACTGAGACACAGGCCAAATACATGGAAATGTATTTAATATATAGTAAAGACCTTAAAGTCCTCTGTTGGTTTACTTTTATGAAATTCAAATCTTTTTACTATTAATTTATCTGACAAAACAGTGTCTTTTATAGAAATATTTACAGTAGATAAGGATTATTATAATAGATGCAACAAATATTTATATGACGGGAAACAGCAGGGTGACTGTTTGACATTTAGACTACACCACTAATCAAAGCAGGATAAATCCAGCTCTGTGGAATCTCAGCTGCTCTGTGAAAACTAATCTCCTTCAGGGATCAACAAATGTTTTCAGCTGTTTGATTCAATTTCAAAGTAAATAAAGGTTAATGAAATGGAGCAAATCTTAAATGAATTCTAACAAGATGACCTTTGGGTGTAAGATTTGGTCTTATATATAATCCTCCCAAATATGCAGCGATGTACCTGATGTTTTGGATAAGAAGGCACCATGTGTTCTGCCAAAGGGATGAGCAAGGGTATGGTTCATGTAGATTCTGAGGCCATACTAACAAAAATCCTGCTTGCTCACTTCATCCTGCATTATTCACAAAACAGTATCGCTGCTTGCTGGGCCATGCACCATCACACTGCAGCAGCTCCAACGCCTCACCTATACGGAGCCATGCTGTCGCCTTCAGAAATAACTCTCCTTCTGTCTCTGTGTTTTATTTTCGCAGCGTTTAACAATAAAATCATTCCAAGAGTACAATCAGTTTAACCATCAGCCTCAGTTTATGTCCTTAGTAACACAATGACACAGATCTGTTTATGTTTATGAGGTTTAATTACCTCCACCAAGGAGGTTATGTTTTACTGTTTGTTTGTTTGTTACCATCCATCCAACTTTGTTTGTTAGCAACATAACTCAAAAAGTTATGGACAGATTTTGATGACATTTTCAGGGTATGTCCACTCTGGGTCAAGGAAGAGATGATTACATTTTGGAGGCGTTTTGAATCACCGTCTGGATCCAGGAACTTTTTAAAGGATTCTTTATCATTGTGAGATTGGGCATGGTGGCACAGAGTTGCATGAGGTCATTCACCACCATCTACTGGAGGAAAGTACAAACACTACCTTAAAAAAAGTACAAACACAACCTTAAAAATGCAAACACTACCTTAAAAAATAAAATACAAACACTACCTTAAAAAAAAAAAAAAATACAAACACTATCTTGCCGGAGGTCTGCACTCTGAGTGCTTTTCTAGTTTTAACTTTTTTCTTTATCTACATTATGTCACACTGATTCCACAGATAAAGTCTTTTTTTTTGTTTGTTTTATGTTATTTTATTTATTATGGACAATGAACTAAATATAGTAACTTCATTAACCTTGATTTTCTACATGGCGATAAAAAATTTTGAAAAATTTCCCAAAAGTAACTAGAAAAGCACTCAGAGAGCGCAGACCTCCGCCAAGACAGTGTTTGGATTTCCCTCCACTAGATGCCCCTGAATGTACAGTTGACCTCATGTCCTATCTCCCAATGATAAAGAGACATTTAAAAACTTCCTGGATCCAGGAGATGATGCAGATCACCACCAAAATTTAATCACTTGTTCCTCATCCCATTTCTAACAATTCCTGAAAATCTTATCCAAATCCATAGAGAACTTTACAAGTTTTTTTGAACACAAACAGACAAACAGATAAATGCCAGCAAAAACATAACAATAATAACATAATAATAAAGTCTTGTTATGTCCTCCAATAACCCACTAAGGTTGAAAATGTGCATTTCGATGAGTGACTTATAAAAGGTTAATGGTGGTCTGGTTTGTCTGGTGGTATTATTATTTGCTTAGGTTTGTTTGTATCTCGAACAAAACCGCAATCAGAAACTAAAAAAAAAAAAAACGTACAATGAAATGTTCATTTCACAGTATCTGGTTCAAGGAAGGGTGTGAATATTATTGGATGGTCAGGTTGTTCTATTGTAGGGTATGTGTGTATATACATGGGGGTGTGGATGTGGGTTGGTGTACAGATGTAAATATAATTGGTGTGTATGTGACTGTAGGTGTAGGGCTGTGTTTATAGATAATCCTGATCTTGTGTTGTATAGTAAGTGATTAAGTATTAACAGTCTGAGGACCGGAATCAGGGGTAGGACTGGTTGAGCATTGGCTTCTTCCTACTCCCTTTCAGGCACAACAATTATTGTTTTTTCATTTATTATTTAGTTTTTTGTTTGAGTGTTTATTTTGTTTCATTTCATTTATTGTTCCATTATTATTATTATTCCCCTGTTTTGTATTATGTTTGTGTCTGAAGTAAACATAACTAAAACAAAACCATAGACTAATCATATAAACCTGTGCTGTCATCAAAAATGACAGAGTACTCAGTGCTCCACATCATAAACTTTCCTTTTAGATAACACAAACAAAAAGGATAATAAATGAAATATATGGGGTTCAAAGCACTACTGAGCAACACAGTACAACTATTGTATTACCTAGAGTGGATTATTTTGGGTTTATTTTGAATGATTTTCAGTAGAATACCTACTGAAAATCTGTCTGCTCTTCTCTTCTTCGAGGTCGGACGCACTTTTCTCTCCTCCCCTAAACTAAATCCACAGCTTTGCTTTGTCTTCGTCTGC
>JAQQZY010000006.1:15735945-15754041 GCA_030068375.1 Ostorhinchus rueppellii | reverse complement strand
TGTGTGTGTGTGTGTGTGTGTGTGTGTGTGTGTGTGTGTGTGTGTGTGTGTGTGTGTGTGTGTGTGTGTGCGCGCATTGATTTATATATGTGTAAGTCAATGAACAATGATCTACACATAGGGAATCCCCATCACTCTGAGATGGCAGGAGATCTCTGCACTGTGTCTCACCGCGTTTATCATTTGAGCAACATGCAAGTCAGCAGCCAAGACCTATGTTCATGCTTGTGTAAAAGTTTCTCTCTGTACCAGTCTGCACAGGGGAAGGTAAAATATTTGATGCAATGTTACAATAAAAGCCTGCAGAGACTACACCAAAAGTGAACAATAGAATATACAGCGAGTAAAAACCCTCAGCTGCAGCATTGTTTACCATGAGAATTACAGTAAGGTTATGGGTTTGGGCAGCTTTTGTGTTGGGGATTAGAGGTTAAGAAGGTACACTCTGTGGATCACATTTTACATTATTTATAGATGAGATTAAAAAAAAAAAGGAGAGAGCGAGCAAGAGAGAGAGAAAGAAAAAAGTAAAGGAACAAAGTAAAAGCAACATTTACAAACTGTTTTCAAAAGTGACAATCCAAGCACATCTCAAGAAGACCACTTCAGTAACTCTAGGTGTAAAGAAATAAAGCCTTCGACTGAACTTTGGATTGAGCTTTTTTTCTTTTTACAACAGAAATATCTCTTTTAGATTAACTTGTAGCTTTTGAGCAAACATAATACAGTTTGTGGAGAAAGGTCAATAAGTGCTTCAGAGACAGCTCGAAACACTGCAGTGAATTTAATGGCATTTTAAGAGGAACTGATCACAGAACTCCCCTCGAATTACTGATTATATTGAATTCAAAATAAACTGGAGGTGAAACGGGTAAAACACTGGAGGCACTAACCATGAATAGTGTTGCTGCATCACTACTGCATTGCTACGCTGAAGCCATTAGAGCATTTACATTCATCTATGCATGTACATACATTTACCTTAATATAACCATGCCCAGAGTGTTTGCACACATATAATTATAATACTTTAGAAATATAGGTGTCAACAGTGTTTCCAGACATACAGCATATTGCAGCAGTTACACCAGTGACAAATACTGCAGTAAAGTCCACAGGGTGTGTGTGTGTGTGTGTGTGTTTCTGTACTTAAGTTGCTATTATGATGGCAATCTCTCATAAGCTGCTCTTTGTCCCTTATTCTCTCACCTCTACTCTCTAAAGAAGCCTTGAGGGAGTCCTCAGCGTATTACCTTTTCTAACAAAAGACAGGAGTGCTCTTTGAAAACACACACCAGTGGACACACATGCACACAGCTGGCAAAGATTCAAGCTTCACAGCTTTGTATTACAATCTGAGAAGATACACATACACACACAAAATAGAAGAAAAGTGCTGATGCGAGGAAGCATAAACTCTGCCTGCGTCAGTGCATCAGCGTAGTGCTGTAAAGAAGAGATACTGTATATGGTAACAATAAAACGGAGTGTCCACTCAAAGCGTGACTGCGCAAAACTGAAGACAAAGACAGTAAAGAAATAGTGGGTAGTGGACAAAAGGAAGGGAGGGTAGGTGGATGAAAGCAAGTCAAACAGATGAAAAAGAAAGAAGACATATTTAATGGGAAGGGGGCTTCTGCAGGGGGGAAAAGCAGAAATATCAATAATAAGATAGGATAAATTGGTTTACTGGGTCATGAGAGAGAGGTGGGGGGTAAAAGAAGTATTTGTTTCTCTTCTGAAGGAGGTACGATGGATATTTTATTGCCTCCTCTCGAGCCGTGGTTTGAAAGGTAGGCACCGCTCCTACTGATTCCAATGCTACTGGGGTACTGCAGCACTTCTTAAAGCAGTATTTCACTCAGGTTAAGTATTTTCTGTCTGGAAACTCACTTATCCGCTGTGTTTCAGTTCTCTAAGTAGTGAGCCTTTTCTTTATGGGATCCAAGCCGAAACGCAATGAGGAGGAATCAAGATGGAATCGATATGTGACGTGATTTGAAAGAGACAACCATGCAGAGTACGAACACTCACTGCTGTTCGTTGTGTTCTTCCTCTCATACACTTACTTTCAGATAAGTCTCACAAAGAAAGATCCACTCCAGCAGCCCATTTACTGTTACTGTGAGAGTGACGGCAGGTTCACGGCTCCCCCTAGTGGTCAGAACACCAACAAGCACTACAACATACAGTAATTACGCCACACTTGTGTATCTATGTGGCCACATCTTTTGATCTTCCTCTGCATCTCCCAAGACTCCCTTTTAGTGTGTCCTCTCTGTGACTAATCCACTGCACCTCACAAAGCCGCCCACATATATCTCATAAGTGTTAAACATGTTTTAAAAGTATCTCCATCCCCTCAGGGCTCCTCACGCTACACCCACGCTATAACCCCTTATCATCATTACAAATGGGCTCTTTAACTGTTGCTCTTATCTAAGGGACTTACAGTGGGCTAACAGAAAATGTTTAAGTCTCGCATTCACACTCACCTACTAGTAAGTCCCTGTGGGGATTTCTAATTGGATGAATTTGTTCCCAGACTTCACAGTGTGTCATTATGAGTTGTAGTATTTTGTGTCAGGTTTGATTCATTAAAGAGTCACCTTGAATATCATCGGTCAGGTAGATCTGAAAAGTACAGGCTTGTGTTCGTGTGTTTCCACCACCTTGGCACGACTCCCATCCTATTACGTGAAAGAGTGTGAGAGAGTAAGATGACGCTCCGCTGAGGCGTTATCCTCAAACGACCTCACTGAGACCCAAGTGGAGCACTGCCTCTTAAGTAACCACTTATCAGCCCTCATCAATAATTGACAAACACCAAAAGCGGAGAGAAACGTGTCACTAAGACCAAGAACAGAGACAGAGAAATGAGGGAAACAAAGGCGACTGACCATTTCAGTCACCATTCGTCTTGTTTCGCTCTTATTTTCACAAAATAAAGAATAATAACCCAGACAGTTGTTGGCATTAGCTGGTTGCATTTCTGAAGCTGCAGTATCTGGTGTTGTAGTTGTACACAGACACTGAGGGGAGTTTTCCTGAAAATTCAACTTAAAACACTTGCATAAGGCCGAGCAATACATCAAAATTCATCTGATTAATCTGAAATTGTTAAATCAATATTATTCCTCTGGAGACATTTCTTATTCAACAAAAATTAAAAATGCAAACTCTGTATTTCTAGTGAATAGATCTACTTATTTAAAGAATATATACAGTTACCCATAAAAGCTGGAATATATATTTTTACCTCTATGTGATAATTAAAAAGTAACTATGTGATTTATTATTGATTAAAAAGTGTAACTAGGACTCATTATACCTGGTCAAAGGTGATTACTGATGTGTATAAATAGGAATAAAAACAGGAATGTGTCTGAAAACAAAATTACAACAACTTTATGGGCAATAGTGTAGTTTTAGTAAAGAATACTGTAACTGAATTATATTTTTATCATAATATACAGTCACAGAAAAAAAATATTAGACCATCAAAAGTCATCAGAAACAATGGTTATGCTATCCAGTACTAACTCCTGTGTGTATCATGTGACTAAAACAGACAGAAAAGAAAACATGGAATGCCTAAAAGCACTGTTTTTGTCAGTACAATGCCATAGATATTAATGTAAGAACTGAAGTGATTTAGGTTATTATCAAAAAAACATGGGAAATGGATAGATATCAGCTCTGAAATTAGACTACTATGAGCTATTTTTGTTTTTGTCATTATATGTGTTCAAATAAATGTACCTTTAGTTGGACCAGGCATTAAAATGAGCAAGAAACTGAAAAAAAAACAAAACAAAACAAGGGGTGGTCTAATAATTTTTTCCTCAACTATAGATTGATAGTTAAATTAGACGAACAAAAGAAAATCATGAATCATCCATAAGACCCAAAGAAAAGGAGACTTCATATCACCACCTTCAAAAAGAGGAAAAGCTGTAAAATAAATGGGATCAGCAGACTTTAACCCATACGACTCATCTCAAAAGTATCTTTCTTTTTCTTTACTTTGAAGTTTCTGTCTCATTTTATAACTTCTAATATATCAGCAATGGAAGTTATTTCTGAGACCTTGTGAAAACTGCACGTGACTGTTTTTAAAGCTGAGAGATTTTTAAAGACTGGTCATTCAAGCAGGGTGATCCACAGCAACCCATCTAAACAACAGTCTACTCCTATTTGGCACTCTCCTAAATGAGCACGTCAATAGGGCAAACAGATGCCCTATTGATTCACACTAGCAGCTAATGCTGACACATGTGAAACTGAAACACCAGAGGCCTGTGTGTGTGTGTGTGTGTGTGTGTGTGTGTGTGTGTGTGCGTGCGTGCGTGCGTGCGTGCGTGCGTGCGTGCGTGCGTGCGTGCGTGTGTGCGTGTGCAGAGACTTGGAGAAAGAGATGCAAAGAGAAAGCAAATTACAGGGACGACTAATAGGGTCGTCTGTGCAGGAGTCCTGCAGATTTGTCAAGCTGTAGAGTTTATTCATCAAGTATAGTCCTGTTAAGAACATGTATTAGCTTATACAATAACCATCTAATGAACCACCAGTGTTAGTGCATTTACATGTGTATGTGTGCATGTTGAAGATGTGCATTTCCACTAATTATACACAGTTTACAAAAGACATTCACCCAGAGTTCATCTGATAATTTTGACAGGATTTTTCTTCTCAAAATATGTTGTTGTTTTTTTTTTAAATTTATCTTCAGTGTGGCCCTCATCCTGCTTCTGGATGCCAGAAGCCTGATCTTAAAAAGCCAACCTACCCTGTTTAGGCTACTATGTAATCTACAGTATCCAAACTGGACACACTGTTTTATTACCTCCGCCAAGGAGGTTATGTTTTACTGTGCGTTTGTTTGTTACCATCCGACTTTGTTTGTTCGCAACATAACTCAAAAAGTTATGGACGGATTTTGATGAAAATTTCAGGGTATGTCCACTCTGGGTCAAGGAAGAGATGATTAAATTTTGGAGGCGTTTTGAATCACTGTCTGGATCCAGGAACTTTTTAAAGGATTATTTATCATTGTGAGATACAGCATGGTGGCACAGAGCTGCATATGAGGTTATTCACCGCCATCTAGTGGAGGAAAGTACTAACACTACCTTAAAAAAAGTACAAACAGTACCTTAAAAAAAAAGTACAAACACTGCCTTAAAAAAAAGTACAAACACTACCTTAAAAAAAATACGAACACTACCTTAAAAAAAATAAATACAAACACTGCCTTAAAAAAAAAAGTACAAACACTACCTTAAAAAAAATACAAACAATACCTTAAAAAAAAAAGTACAAACATTGCCTTAAAAAAAGTACAAACACTACCTTAAAAAAAAATACGAACACTACCTTTAAAAAAAAATACAAACACTATCTTGGTGGAGATCTGCACTCTCCGAGTGCTTTTGTAGTTTTAGTTTGTTTTTAATTTTTTAACCAGATATTGCAATCCAGATGTGTTTTGCTGTACATGGGCGACCTGGCCTAGAGGTCAGCAGCACACGCCATGAAAGAAAACAGGTTTTACAAACAGGAATCAGCAATAAATTAAAACAAACAGTAATATTGTAATAACAGAAAAGTTAGAGAGTTTTTAGAAAGTGCAAAAATTTAGTTGAGGTCACAGCAATTTCAAAACACAGGCACTGTCTGATTGACTCTTGTTGGTTAGACGGAGCGAAAAGCCTGACATTAAAACTGCAGCGCTCCACTGTACAGCACTATACATTAAAAACTCTTGATAGAGGGATTTCCCCGTCTATAATTACAAATGGAGGTTGCCTTTTCCACTCAGTGTCACTATCTGACCGTCTGGTGTGATTTATTACATGACTGCTTTCTAAGCCAAAGGTGTCACCGGATCTGCAGTCGAATAGCTTGTGTGTAAAGCTTATCGCCGTTTAATACAGCTTCAGGGATTTGATTATCTTTAAAGCATTTATAACAGACAAAAACTCAAAATACAGGTAAAAATTATTCAGTTTTCCTGTTTGAAATCTGTAATTCTGGTACCTCATATATGACTCGATGAATTACAATGAAACTGATGTCTTTGGCTTTAAAATCAGACTCATCAGATCTAGTTCCTACTGTTAATATCTGTGAGAAATGCAAACACCAAGTTAAATAAAATATAAAGGTATGTTGTATAAATATAAATAAAGACGAAATGATATGTTGTTAACCAATTTCATGAACGCAAAGGAAAATCAAATAAGCCATCACAATAACTGGTTGACCTGATCCAATTTTGACTTTACCAATAAAATATACTTGATAAAATCATACTGTTTCTATCAGATATACATCAGAACACAGCTTTCACACAGACGCACAATGACACAGTTCTACGACTGCCTGACCAATTAAGTATTTAGTAAGGATACCAGCTCCCTATGTTAAATATTCACTTGTTTTCCAAGATGAATAAAGGATGAGCAATTGACGCATTTATCTGCATGCGTATGTGTGTGTGTCTCATTGCACCAGTGAGTTTTTTGTTGTGTTTGTGTGTGTTAAATATACATGTCTGTTTTATGAATCACTAGTTTTATTCACTACATGTCGACTGCTGGCACATTCTGTTGAACTAACACATCATCTATCATGTCTCCTTCCATGAAAATATGTGTTTATATTTTATATTTACAATTTTTCATTCATCTGCTAGCGTTCATTCCTCTGCTGACCTCTACTCGGCTACAGCTGCATCATTTTTTTCTCAGTTGCCGTCTCTTTGTGTCTGTTCAGCGCCACGGTAAATAAAGCTGCGTGGCCGGGCAGCATCTCCTTACATAGGCAGATGTCAGTCTAAACACTTTTATGAACATTCGGCTCCAGTCCAGAGACGACGGCCCTGTGCCTGGCTACAGTCAGTAAACAACTACTCTGGCTCCTCTGCTCTTTATTCAGTATTGTATTTGTTCTCATTTTCCTTTCTGTTCCCTGCTTAATACCGTTATAGAAAGATCATTTCCAGGAAAAGCTTAAGAAAAATGACGAGTCAACCACAGTCAAGTTCAAATATTAGTAGTTTAGCACAGAAAAACAATCCAGTTATTCATAATTATGACTCTTTTATGTAACTTCATGTTGCTTGATTATTTAATTCACAATTTACACATAATAGTCACGCCCATGTTTGAATGAGGGCATCCCTAGTGTGCCATGGTGCTTTTGGTGATAGCTTGACATTTTGCAATATATGACACTGTAGCACCCTATAATGTAATAATTTCCTGAAAATGTAATAAAATTTGCACTTAACTTGATCGAAACTGTAATAAAACCCAATAATGTAATAACTTCAGCAATAATGTAATAAAATATCCTGACTGATATTGTAATAACATTTTTACTGATAATGTAATACCTTATTACAATGATCTTTTAACAGCAATGGAACACTTAATTACTACTTTTTTTATGGAAATGCATTCAAAGCGTATGATTTCTGCTCAGAATATGCAACTAGCAAATACAATCAAGTGAAATAAATTATGCTTCTGTAAAAGTCAAAGGCCACCACCAGGTTTGTCGTTTCACTCAGTTAAAATCCACGGTGCAGTGGTTAGTGGGGCCATCCAACTGTTTCTTAACCAATGCAAAACCCAATGAATGAATAAATAAATCATGACTGAAATAAATACAGGTTTTATGTCACGAGGAGGATAATTTTGGTGCCACTAAATGTGACCACCTCTATGAAAGTTTTATGGGAGTGCCACTGGTAACAATACAATATATACAATAACAATACGTACTACAGACAGGATACATGTATATGAAAAGATTTTAAGAAAATATATCAATATTACAGGAGATAAATCAAATTATCTGGACAGAGAAGAGAAACAAAGACAGCCCAAGTGTAAAGGGAAAAAAATGGGATGTTCAGCCTAAATACTGGTTTCATACACCACAAAATTATTTAATCTTCCAGACATTATCCCAGACACTTCAAGATGTATTCAATCCAAACAGACATCATCGGAGTCTTTTAGGTCTGGCCTTTTTGTGTTTCCTGCATTTTTTAATTTATTTTTTATCCTAATCAACAGACTGAGAAATAAAGAAACATGTTCACTACAACTCTGTAAAAACATCAAACCTAAAGACAGCCTAATACTTTTGCAAAATGTTATATATCAGAAGTATATGAAGTGGAAGAAAAACTGTAGCGTGGTTACAGAAAGAGTAGAGAAACAACTGTGGGGACCCTGCAGCTCTGTCACCTTCACGCCACAGTCCATCAGCCGGCACAGCTCATTTAATCAGATGGACTGACAAACATCCAGACTGTCTGCACACGCGCACACACATACACACACACACACACACACACACACACACACACACACACACACACACACACACACAGACTCGCTGGCATACCCATGAGAACATGGCATATGCTTCAGAATATGACCTTCGACCCCCTGGAGGTCTGAAAGCCCCCTGCTGTCCTTCCTTTACCCAGCACCCCATGCTCCCTCTCCAATAACATGAGCATTTGATTAATCTATTACACTGTGAAGCTGATTGAATTGATGCCTGCATTAATTCAGTTCATGTAATCAAAGACAATCAGAGCGCATTTGCCTTTGTAACTACTTTGTCATGTAGGTTAAAAGGGGATGTACCAGACCTGTGCTTAGTTTTTTTCCCACTAGTTAGACTGTTTAATATTCAGGGAGCGAAACAAATGAATGTAGGCCCCACAAAACCCTCCTTCTGTCACCAAAGCTCCTTTTTAAGCCTCAGATGGAAAACATTTCTACATTCCATGTGATAAGAAGTTGATATTAAATATACAGAAGCAAAACAAATGTAATAAGTCTCTTTTTTTGTTTAATTATCCTTTGTGATAACCTATCTTGGGAAGAAAATTAGTATTTGAGCCAAAACAAAAAGCTATTCAAGGACAGCAGATGGTGAAGGTGTTAGAAAGCAGTACAATATAACAGCTGTATCCTCCTTAATGTCATCCAAGAAGACTGCAATGAGTGAACAGAAAAGGAGAAAGACGGAGCCCAAGGAAACACCAGAATGAACCCGTAGCGGATATTTGTTCCGTGGTGCAACATTCAAGGCCGACATGGGCATTGGCTGGCTGTCAAACTCTGTTTCTAAAGGCTTTTTATCAAGTCTTTCAGAACAAAGTGGCTGATCTCTGTTATTCTATCACGGTTCACTAACGATGTCACATAGCAACTGTATCTGGCCTTGACTAGATAATTAGCGTTAACATTTACCACATTAGCCCTGAAGCAATGGAGAATGCATATGTTCTAAAGCGAGTTGCCAACATGGTTAAGATGCACATTAATGATACAATGAACATGCTCACATAAGAAGAAGCTGCTGTGCAATCTGTCTCGCAGACATACACGGAGATGTTCTTTCACAACTGAAAACACACACCCACGCCCTACACAACCCATACACACATGCTCGTGAATAAAAAACTATAGCGCATGTGAGGGGATGCTATGAAGCTGAGGTTCATGTCTGCACGTAGTTCATCTTCATCTACTTTTCCCTCTTTTGGTGCTGTTTGGACAGTTTCTTTTCCCCACACTGATTATCTCAAAATCACTGTTTGAACCCACATCCAAAGATTACATCTAAATTTTGTTTAATTTTTAGACTTCTTGTTATGTTTTGTAGATTTCATCATCTCACGACTCACCACTCTCTCACGCCGGAAGCGTTTTAAAAGGGAAACTCGTTGGAAGGGCACTGAGGGCACAGTGTTGATTTGCATCTCTTCCTCTGGGGTGTTCATATGTTAATAGAAGAAGTTCACTGCTCACTAATACTCTGTTTGGGTGCACTCGGTCTGGTTTTGGTTATTTTAAGTTACGCACGGTGATAATAAAATCAAGAGGATTTGATTACTATTAAAGATATGATCTCAGTACTTGTGGAGTACCGTGCATTTATGTTTCTCGGCCCATCACGGGTCTTGACCATTGGTACACACTGACCTGGAAAAGGACGTGGACAGTCAGCTGTTTTATAGGGTAACCATGGCAACAGACACAAACTTCTAACACACACACAGGAGTATATGTACACACATATGCCAAGTCCCATGGTGAAATGGTAACAGCACATGGCCATATGAGCTCCCATAGCCAGGTTGACCCAACAGGGATAGTGAATGCCATCACTCCACCCCCTCTCTTCTTCTATGACTCTCTCTTTTTTTTCTCTATTAATGGACAGAGAGGGACGATGGGGAAATTGTTCTAATTTCTCTGGTGACAAGACGTTGTAATTTAGCTATATGTGTTTGCAGAATATAGCCACATAATTACCAATCACAGAGCTTAGGACTGAACTCTGTGCCCGAATGACCAAAATACAGTTCATGGAAATGCTAAGCCAGCAGCCTCTCCAAATATAAAACCCACGTGGCTATTATTTCTATTCAACACTCTGCACCCCTATTTGGGTATCGCATGTTTATGGTAAAAAGAACAATTACATTTGTCATTTTTATTAACTCATTCATCCTGGGTTATATGTAAAAACAACTAACATGCATATTAATATTAACAGTTCCCACAGTGACTGTCATGTCATGGTTAAAGGCAGGTTTTAGGTCAATAACAACCATCTGAAATCAGAAAACAGCTTCATTCAAGAGGAAGTTTCCCCCTCTTCAACAACACAATGATGGACAGGCAGCAACATACCACCTGAGGGCTGAGCAGCGATCCACAATGTCCCAGTCACACTCAAACCACTCACCAATACGACGCTTAGTCACAGACGACAAACTGGAGGCAAAACAACAAACACATGACGGCACAAGGTGATGAAGAGGATTATCTTCAAAAGAGAAAAGATCTATATTCAACCTGTAGTTCCAAGCATTATGCAGAATATACATTACAAATTATTTACAGCCCTGATGCACAAACTTTTTTTTACAGATAAAAGCACATCTCCATAATGGATAAACCAGATAAGTTTAAAGACCTTCAAAACTAAGACAAACACAGGGATTAGCCACATGCAATTTGTTGAGTATATTAATAACATTTTTTATATCCAGATTTCATGTTTCTGAAAGATTGTGCAAATAAGTCAATAATATAAATAGAAAATAAATTGTGTTTGCATTTGTTAATATTAATAAGTAATTAGAGGAAATAATATTACTATGTTAGGTTTGAGGCAGGTGTTTTGTGTCTATTTTATGTTAATAGCTGCTCATTTGTGTTTGCTATTGCATAAGAGTATTGATGTGAGTGTTGAAAACCATCTCTTTGTTTAATTACAATCACACAAGGATGAAACAAACAGGAAAAAGTTTTTGTCTTGTATGTTACAAAACCAGGAATGTAACTATATTGGGTCAGAGTCATCAGTCGGTGTGAGGATCAATAGTCCCCGTGATGCACTGTTACATAATGTAGCAAGTGTTGTCTAGGAATTGTTGACAGCAGAGAATAATTGATGTGGGACAAAAGTGGACTCAGGGCACAAATTACTAAAATTTTTTATAGAACTTCTTTTGTTAAAAGAAATTCCAGCAAATGAAGCAGGATTCACCTGAATGTGGTAGTTGATTATGAAATTCAAAGATTTTAACCTGAAACTTTTCTTTTTTTTAAAAATCTATAAAGCCTCAAGAAGCAGATTCAGCTCAGAAACTTTCTGCTTTGGTGGCGGTGATATTATGGTTGCCATGGTTACCGGTTATGCTGAAAGCATGAGATTTCACATTCTAAAAGACAGAATCCCTGCTCACACACAATCACACACAGAGACCAGGTGGGTTACCTGTAGATCATGCCTGTCTGGCTCTTCACCGTGTCGTGCAGAGACAGTGAGTGGAAGTTCAGAAACTCCTCCAGCTGTTTGAGCTCCAGCAGGTTGTTGGGTTTGTTTGTCGTCCACAGCATCAGAGGAGCGTAGGACTGAGGCCCTGTTCCCGCTGACGCCTGCCTTCCAAGCTTCCCCTGACCCGGGGCCTGAGCCTGAACCCCACCTTGACCCCTCTCTTGACCTCTGGGTCCCTTCTGCTTGGGGTTGGGGATCTCTGGGCAGGTCGCTTTGTACAGGTACATCTTCCTGCTTTCTTCTTCACTTTATCCTCTCTTTCAATCTCTCCCTTCTTCTGTGCGTCTGTCCCACAAACATGTACGCTCAGACTAATCCAGGTAGGCCCTTCGCCCACGCGGTGCTACATGGACCAAAGGACTTCGTGTGGCAGTGTGTGAAGTGAAAAACAAAATTCCTCTGAGTTAAACACCACAGGAATTCCTTTCATTCGAAGACAGGCAAAAAAATTACAAAAATCCAGCTTGATAAAACCAGATTTGAAAGAATAAAACTAAAACATGACTGTCCATCACTCACAGGCTGCACGTCCACACTGGAAACAGAAGACTTTTCCTTAAATGTACTCCTCCATGTGCTAGCCACATATGTTCTCGGTACACATACACATGTGCAGATAGAAAAAGACATACACACTCAGATAATTCAGCCTCTCCCCCTCTCTGCTCTCCTCTGCTCTCTCTCTCACACAACACACACTCTCATGCTGTCACTTTGCCCCCTGCTCAGCCAGTCTACATTATAAGCTCAGTTTGGTTTTGCTTCCTATTAAATGGCATGGGAATCTGGGACATTTTTCCCTCCCTCCCTCTCCTTCTCTCTCACTCACACTCTCTCTCTCTCTGTCTGTTTCTCTCTCCCTCTCTTCTGCCTCTTCCTTTTACCCTTTTTCTCTCCAACTCCCTCTTATCCTTTCTCTCACTTTCCCCATCATCCTTCCATTGTCTCTCAGTATTCCCTGTGTCACAAGTCTTACTCCTGATTTCCTCTCTTGTCTCTTCCCTTATCTGTCCCTCTGTTCATCCCTTATCGCTCAGTATTTTTTCATTTTGCACAGACACACACGTACATTTTCCTTTGCTCACTTTTTGTTCCCGGTAACCCTGCTGGAATTTCCTTTTTATTTTTTCTCCTTTCTTTGGTCTTTCATACTTGGTCCTCCTTCCCCCCTTCGTTCTTTTTCTAAACAAAGTGTACTCTGGAGTTTTGCCCATAACAAACACCTAAAATAAATGCACATACTCTCACACACACACACATGCTCATGCACACAGCCGACAGCGTGTTATGCACAATTGCACACAGTCCGAGGGCAGTGTTTTTGTAATGAAGTGAACCACAAAATATGAAGGGGAAGCCGCTTTTGCTCTGGTCTATTTTGCTCCTTTGACTCTGCTTTGCTCTCTTACACACATGCATGCACACATGTACTGTATATAATCGCTCACCTCTGGCCTCCTTTGGGGAGCTTTTCACTGACATCACGTCTGGTCCTCTAGTGGATTGTGGGAATCGTAAGGAATGCCATTCTCCCATATCAGGAAATTTCAGTTTCAAAACATACAGTGGTTCACAAACTCAGCTACTCATAGATGTTGACCTTGGAGTGTTTTCTTGCATTGCTCTGGTATTTAGCAAACATCATTGTGCACACAAGCAGAAACATGTGTAATTAAATGGAAATATATCTCTGCATCTGCAGTCTGTCCGCACAATAATAGAACATTAAAAAAAGGCTTAAAAAGAATTAGTTCAAGACAGAAACTGCAGTTTAAAACCATCCTGTGTTGAACTTTTATAAGTTTAATTAACATCATCAGGATCTGTTTGCTTGTGCTTTCCTGACAAAAATGCAACACCTCGAGGTAATATCTCATTTTTTTCATTTCTATGTTAGTAAAATGAGAAAGACAAAATGACCATCCACAACCTGAACCTCAGCTTTAGACTGGAACTGTAAGTGTATCTCTGTACAAAGTCTAAAACAGAGATGGGACGGTAAATGCACAAACATGTACAATAAGGATTGACTGGCAGCTGTGCTCATTGTCCATCAGGATGGGTGGAAAAACTGATCCTGTCCGGCAGCAGGAATGTCAGCTGAGCTTATGCAACATGAGAGTATGTTTACAGTGTATTTATAGAAACTTGACAAATACACATGCAGCCTATTCATGCACGCAGTATGGACCGACAAGTTGAATCAATTTTCTTTTTTTATTTGTCGATTTTTTTTCCCTTTGGTTTATTTGTCTGTGTGTGTCTACCTATTTTTCTTTCTCTTTCATTTCAGCCTCTGGTACTAAGAAAAGTCACTTTCCCTTTGCAGTTCACAGCACGTGGGCAGGTGAGTCATTGTCAAGAGTGTCCAAATTAAACAAAAAAAAAAAAAGCGGTGGAGGAAAGGGGAGATGGAGGAGGTGGAAGGGTCAGCGACTCAGACAACAGACCTGTATCTCTTTTTCCTGTGAATTGCTTTGTAACTCACCCTTTCTGCCTTTCACTTTGAGATGTTTCAGTTGTTATTTTACCTATTTTAAGTCTGGACTCCATCGGCTTCATGTTTCCTGAGACTAATTAGCTGATCTTATTCTGTCTCTTTCATTTTACCCCCAACCACCCCCACACACTCCTCCTCTAGTGAGTGAATCCCTATATAATAATCACAAATGTCTGATAATTATCCAGTGTGAACGCATGATAGAATCAGACTGGCTAGATCAGCAGGATATGGCACAACATTTAGAACTTTTTATTTTCTGGATGAAGCTTGAAAAAGACTTAACAGATTAAGGCTAACGTCACTCTCACAAACTCCTTCACAGTTCAGTGGCATTCAGCTGTGCATACAATGATCTTCTCACTGTTTATTTAAATGAGAAGGTTTCTATTTGCAATGATTCTATGGCCGCAATAATTATGCCAGTGATCAGTCTCGAGCCCTCAGGGACTGTCCTGCCCCTGTTTAACACCAATGTGTTGGCCTACATTCTCTAAATCCCATTGTTATTACCATTGTACGCCTAAACCAGCTTAATGCCGAAGAGTCAGAAAATAGAGATTTTGATCACTCGTCTGTAAGGAAGCGAATGCACCAAATAATCTGTTGCATGATGGCATTAGCTGCTTTAAGACATATCTGTCTATATTATTGTCAGCAGCCATTTAGCTGCAATTAGTCTGCTGAGAGAAAAGAGGTTTTTTGTATTTTTGCTACCACTCATGCACTGTTTCCCATGAAGTTGGACTAAAATATTTTTAATATTTTCATATAATGTTTGAGACAATGTGATTTATTGTTGATTATCCCTCTGGTATCACACCCAGAGAGTCACTTCCTATTCACAGAAAGCAGTGTAGTAATGTTAAATTTACCAAATACCAATGTACCAAACAAAAATATCAAATATTCAATAACTGTCATATTTTTTTTAACCCTTTAACTCTGTCACTGCCATTGACGCGTTTTGGTGACATTTCAAAGCCGAACGTTGTCTGCCAATGACGTGTTTTGGCATCAATCCGCTTTCATCGGGGAGGTTGCTAGGAAACGACCTGGCGCAACTTTGAGGAAGTATTTAGCGTTCAGGCATTTTTGGGCGAAACCACCCTGTGTTCTAAGGTCAATAACTTGAGAACTGAAAAAGCTGGAAACAAATTTTTTTCCACGTGAAAGAAGAGACTTTACACTTTATTTTGATGGGTGCCATGTTTATATAGTCCTAGAACTGGATATTTTTTTGAGTCTTGAAAATCAGTCAAAATGCTCTAAAACGCCTGGCAGTGAATGAGTTAAATGCCATGTGAACAAACCATATTTTTTGATGGAAAAAACACAAACAACGTTACTGATTGTTTGTTTTTTCAATATACTATATAAAAGTTGGATTTTTTTTTTTCTTGTAGCCTGGCATATGTTAGTGATTATAACAGCAACATTGGTTAACCATCTGTTATGCAGGTGAGCACAGTATGCACACTTTGCACTTCATGTGATAAAAGGTCGTACTATTTTTTCCAATTTGTATTAGGTCAGATTTCAAAAGTTGTTAATTTTTGCATGGCTTTTAAAAACTGTAACCCACCCTCTAAAATCAGTACATTGTAAACAATGGAAAATTACTACACTAGTACCCTTACCCGAAGTTAAAAAATGCACATTGACAGATTTTAGCATTTAACATTTGACCTAACAGAAACAATAAAAATGGATATTAACCCATCAAATTCCAGTTTTACTTTTGTGGCAATATAAAAATGAATTTGAAATGAATGAATGAAAAAAACAAATGAATTTTTTTCTCTATTTGACCTTTCTTAAGGGATTTATCACTATTTATAATAATATCATCCTCTAGTTTGTGATTTTTTTTATGTGAAAATCAGGTTTTTTCCTATATGTAATTTACTGATCATGTAGATGTTCATAAAACCTCCGATTAAAGTTGAAGGTTATTATATAAGAAAATATATCATTGACTAAAGATAAAATAAGTATCTCCATCCACTGTCATTGATCCAAGTCCATGGGTTTTACTGGTGAATTAATGTTACAGACTATGACCATGTTTCCACATTCACTACGGTGCCTTGATCGTCCATACGGGTCATATTTGATGACCATGAAAGATGATAAACTGAATTTTACACCAATTATTCACATGTATTGATAGGATTAGTGGATCAGAAGTTGTAAGCCATTTGTAGATGATTTTGGTTTTCAGTGGCTGTTTGGGTCTTAATGGGTTAACCCTTTCATGCATAGTGGTCACTACAGGACAGCTATTCTACTGCTGTTCTCTTGTATATTCATGGATTTTGTTGTTTTTTATATCAGCCAACACATTGGACACTTATGCATTGTCCCATGCACTGCAATTGATAACATCACTGTAACTTTGTTGTTCTTGATAAACCTGATCATACATGTTTGACTGTAAATCAATTGCTTGTTATTTTTATTCAACTGTAATTAAAAACAAAAATGTGTGGGATTTTTTTTGTGCATATTATCTCCATGAAGTGAGAAACGACTAGTATTAGAGTATGTTAAAATGTGAGAAAACATCAGAATTAAATGTTTTTATTTCATAGTTTTCACATAGTATATCAGTAAATGCATGTGTCTTTGTTTAGTGGACATTTTTGCAACTCAATGAAAAATAGCCTCATAAAAAAAATGTTCAATCGCATAGTTTTTTTTTAATGTCTAAAGAGGAATATAAACACTTAGGAAAAAAATCTTGATGAAGGTTCTCATAATTTGTGCATGAAAGGGTTAATAAAGTGTGATTGCGACTTAGTATGTAGTCACTGCACCTGGTCAAAGGGGGTTACTTATAGAATAAATAGGAATAAGAAGAGGAATGTGTCTAAAAACCAAATTTTCCCAGCTTTATGGGTAACAGTACATGTTAGGAGCAGTGAACTTATAGCCTGTTACGGTGCAAATGCCAAAAGGTGGCTGTTGTGAGAATCACATCATTAATCTTGGCAGCATCCGTCATGCCTCATCCATCAGTCTATACAGGAACATGAGATTTTGTTCTCCGTACAATAGTACAAGTATCATGTTGCCACACCTCTGTCTTTGGTGCCAGGGGTATGAGGAAATGTGAACCCAGCGCCTGGTGAAAGACGGGCAGTGATACTGTCGACTGTTGTGATTATCTGAACTGATCCAAAGCCACACACTTTTCCCTGCCCATCCACAAAGGAAAGGAAGATTTTAATGTTTTAATATTATAATTTTTTTTTTGAATTTTATTTCATTTTGGCAGCACCCTAGAAGATAAGTTTTTTGTTTTTCTTTTTTTTATGAATATAAAAATGTTAGAAATGGAATTTGTCATTTATTAAAAGAAGCATCAGGACTGCAGGTAAGGTGTCAAGGATACTATGCCTTGTTAGTAGTAACTGGTTGCCGAATCATTAGTTATATAAATAACAGTTTGTTTGTTTGTTTGTTTTATAATGAGATGATTAGACATGATGATTAATTTAACCTTCACTTAATTATATTGGTCTACAAGTAAAATGCTTCCAGAATAAAAGTCGTTCAACTTTACCAAATTTGAGTCATAAAGAAAGAAAAATTCAGTCCAAATTCCTAGTTGGTTTTAGTTTCTAAGATACAGTCTTAATGAGAGAATGGGTTTGATTTAAAAGGACAGTTTGTCTCAGAGTCACCAGATCTACCTCTAAACAGTGTCTCCA
>JAQQZY010000006.1:15725157-15735845 GCA_030068375.1 Ostorhinchus rueppellii | reverse complement strand
TTTTCTGATTCATCTTATTAAACTATGTAAGATTTAACACATTTAATGTCTGAAGCAGATATTTTCTAAGAAATTGTTGAGCAATGTAACATAACATTTCTAAAATGTGAAAAAAATTCTGATCCCAAAGTAGGTACTGTAAAGACACCAATCCCAAAATAAAACAAAAATAATGTATGAATCCATGCAATCAGTAAAAGAAAAAACCTTTATAATGTAAAGAACAATTCTGCAGTCATTTGCTATCCTATCAGCATTGTCATCTTGATTTATTAACAGTATACATTTCAGGACCTGAATAATAATGATTAAATTAAAATGTGTTCTCAATATTCTATTTCTCTTAACATAAATGACTAGTAGATCAATTTTTCAGGAAAAACCATTAAAGGGTGACTGGTTTTGTTTTTAGCTGTGTTATAAAAGCCTGGGATTTCTCTGGATATATTTTGCCCCACTTTTTATGCAGAATGAGTGGAGAGCTAAAAATTGCTGCAATTGTTCTGATTCAAATGAGGGAGAGGATATCCAGCCATCGCTTGCTGTTTGGCATCCTCATCGGGGGCTCAGAGAGCAGATCTGGCAGACTGTGCATGTGTGTGTGTTAGACAAGAACTGGCTGATTGGCAAGAAGGGGGCATTTGGAAGGACTAAGCTCATGCTCACATGTTTTCTGGGTCAGTGTGAATGTGGAAAGCTGTGTCCACACTACAAAGACAAAGTTCCACTGATTAAACCGCAGTGGTCAGCAATGATTCTCAAGAAGGGATAAGTTATGCGAGTTTTTCCCTATGTGTGAATTTGTAGGTCATGCTAATCTTTCACACAGTGTAGTCTTTTTTTATTGGTGGTTGGCTGAGCTCATCACCTCAGAAACATTCCTAATATACACACACAGGTGGACGGCCTCCACATGCAGCTGTCAATCTATCAGTCAAGATGTGAGAAGCCTTCATCACACTTTATCAGCCTGTAAATAAAGAGTATGTGAAGTGTGCAGCTACCAACATGTCAGCATGCCAACTCTTAAAAGACACATAAAAAAAAACAACTGAAACAACAACGTGCTGCTGTGTTTTTTAACCCATAAAGACTCAAACAGCCACTAGTGACCAAAATTATCTGCTGATCTAAAATATTCAAGACCTGTCGATCTACTAACCTTATCAATACATGTAAATAATTGGTGTAAAAGGCCGTTTGTCAGCTTTTCATGATCATCAGATGTGACCCATTTGGATGTTCAGATGCTTCGTAGTGAAAGTTGAAACACCGTCATCTTCTACAACATTGATTCACCAGTAAAACCCATGGAGTTGGATCAATGACAGTGGATGGACACACTGGGTTTATGTTCAGTTAATGACAGATTTTGCTGAAAAAGTCACCTTTTCTTCAGTTTTCTCTGTTCCTGATATAATAATACACAACTTTTATCTGAGTTTTTATGAACATGCATGATCAGTAAATTAAATATAGGAAAATACTTGATTTACACTGAAAAAATGCAAAATGCAGAGGTTAATAATACAAAAAGAAAAGCTATTTTGGAAATGCTAGCTAAGTAGCACTGGGTCCTTATGGGTTAATGGAAGACCTCTTAGGAAACTACAAAATCCTATATTCATTCATTTATTCATTTTCTGAACCCACTTTATCCTCACTAGGGTCACTAGAGCTTGGTGGAATTTTTGTCATAATCTGCATGAGTGTTATAAGAAATGCACAATGTAAAACAAAACAAAATTTTGCGGAATAATAGAAACAACCTGTAACCCGAGGTGTCAGCGCTTTAGATGAAAACCTGTACGATGAAGTAACGACAAAAAAAATTGTACTTGTTAAAGCTTTAGTTCTTGATAGTTTTTTTTTTAGTAACATTAGGAAAATATTCAATTAATACCTTTCAGCACGTTGTCATTCAAGTGGTCTGAGAGGAAATGAGACTTCTGCAGGGGGAAAAAAACCTACCCCGATTCCATAATTTTGTCTAATCGCAGGCATTTTAGAAAAGTAGGGAGGTTAAATATGTAATTGCTGATCAGATTCTCTAAGAAGTGACCTGGACGAGGTTGTTTTATTCACCAAAGCTTGAAAAAAAATGAACCTCACATCATTTGTGTTTATATACAGGCTCTGACCAAAAGAAGGAAGCTGCAGAGGGAAGGTGTGTAGATAGAAAACTGTTGCATTCCCCCAGTCCCTGCAGCTCTAATACATACATATTCCACCAGTACGCTGAAAAAAATAAAATCACACTCAAAGTCATCGCTGACTGCCAGAAATTAGGGATGAACTGATACTGATACCAGTACCAGGTATATGGTCCAATACTGAGCATAAATAATTGCACTCATACTTGTAAAAGTACTCTGACACAAACCCACTGATACCACCTATGACAGTGTGACATTCACAGTTAAATGCAAGTACGCAGCGAAGGAGTAACGTCAGCAGTGTGGAGATGTTTCAAACTAAACAACAGTGACAAAAAGTAAAGTAAGTACGCAAGTAAAGGCAGATATAGACGGAGTGTTCTGTCCATCCTTTGCATACACGGTTCTGTCCATTTTCCAGGTGCTGGTGAATGTGTACCCAGACTGAGAATACCAGCGAGAACAGTGGAGGTAGAGGAACTGTTCAAAGAGCGACTGTGTGAGTTAGTGGCAAACTACTGACATATTTATGACAACTACCCAGGGCTGGGCCGGTTTATGTCCAACTTATAATACTATGGGGGTAAGGAGGTGTGGACCACCACGCACAGAAGTGAAAATGAAACTTAAAACTCTTTTGTCTTTTCTCTACCTCCTGAAGCTTCACTTTTAAACCTTACCAGTGGAAACACTGCAACATTAGTGTCCACATCAGTGTTACCTCTGACATCTCCATGTTGGTTATTACTGATTTTCTTCTTCTCAAAAATGTTACTTTTCTTCATGGTCCAGTATGATTAATTAAGAGTGGTCCCCCCTGGTGGATTGACTGACAAACACTCATTCCAACACATTAAATGTCAGTAGCAGCACTTTGTTCCGGTCAGACCAATGACAACGACGATAAAGCACATATTTAAAAGGAACAAAGAACTGTAATGATATTACTAAGTATTCGTACCGGCAAGTACTTACATGTAAGTACTTTTACTTGTACTCGGTCTGGAAAAAAAGTGGTATCGATGCATCCCTACCAGAAGCCTTACATGAAGTATAAATGCATGAACGCATCAGTGAAAGCACATGTGATCCAGAAAAACCTCATCTGCTCTGTCCTTTCACAATTCAACTCTGTAAATCTCTTCCAATTAATTTTCTCTAAATAATGAACAAATTAATGTGGATTATATGGTAAAAATGCTTTTGAATTATTAAATATCTGTAAATATTTAGGAGACCTGCCATTCTGTCACCACGCTGAGTCTTAATTAACCTCATCTTTTGTCTCCTTTCTGCCTTTTTTTCCTAAATTAGAGTTGAATGCAGCAAAACCAGCAGGGAAAGACAGTAGAAAAGAACAGAGTAGATAGGAAAGAACTCCAGACAGATGAATGAGGAGCTTTAGGTCTGAATGATTGGAATGGGATGCAGGATTAGCATTTTGTGACAGAGGGAAGGAGAGTAGAGGGAAGAACGACAGAGCAAGGGAGGTGGGGGAGGCAAACCTGAAAATATCCATGTGAGGAAAAAAGATAGGAGACAAAGACGGAATAAAAGATGACCACCAATGGCTGCAATGTTCAAACAAAAAACTAACACTGCAACCAGCAGCGATTCCTGTCTGCCATTCACACAAATACGAGTCAAAACAGCCCTTTTATCCTCCATCTGTTTTGTCACCATGGCGTTAGAAGATGTCAACACAGTCTAATGCAGCAAGACAGATGCTGGCTATTAGCATTATGACCAGATCAGGTGACACAACCCTAAGCCTGAGGTTGTTATGCCCAGCGTGACTCCTGTGACACACAAAGCTCAACAAATGAACTGATAGGACAGAGATGGACGACCGTTTGTCATCAAATATCACTGATGGTCCCGCCTAAAAATACTTGAATAGTCAGTGTATAATGCATGCTCTATTTTTTATTGTTATTATTATTATTATTATTATTATTATTATAGTGTTAATGATGTGTAGAGTCACAAAAGCTCTTGATACGTACACTGTATGAGCCTGTGTTTAGATATTGCGACATTAACTTGTGCATGTAGCCTAATGATTTTGTAGCCTCATAGAACACATTACAGCTTGAATCTGTTTGCAGTGTTTCAAGTAAGCATTGACGGTATTTGACCTCTTGTTTAGGGGGCGTAAATATAAATAGTGCAGGCATTGTGGTTGCAGAGGGGCCTGTGAGGTGGGGTCTGCAAGAAGGGGGGGCACTGGCAAGATTAAAAATGCTGAATAGTGAAAAGGTAACCAATCCTTGTCAGTTAAAAAGATATTCTGCAGAAGGTGTAAACAAACTGCAAATTAACTATTAAAAGCATTGAATCCAAATAATTAAATTAAATTAATATAATGGTGTAAATGCATGAAGAGAGTATCTATAGAAGGTGGACCAACACACTGGGTAATGTGTATGTTGATGTTGTCCAATATGAAGTGTCTATTTGATCATGTGACCATATTTTGCAATTCAGTAACTTCTTTCGGTACAAAGTTCGAATCAATACCAAGAACAACTGTGAGCCAAGTGCAGTCATGTCTGTCAAACATGAAACAAACTGTCAGAAGCATCATGGGAAAAGAAAAGGAAGAAAAGACAGCAAATCTCCTGAAATAGTTTACTTTTGAGTGCACACTCCTGGGCCGACACGTGCTTCAGAACTACAACCTGGGGTCTATTTTCAGTGTTTGAATGCTTTGTTTCTGTGCATAAACACACTCATACACTCACACGATGGGTCTGAACTGACCTGTAGGGCATGCCAGTCTTATGTGCAACTGTGTCCTCTTTGCCCAGTCCAAACATTTTCAGGTACCAGTTGGTCTCAATCTCCCTCATCAGTGTGGCCTTGCTCCTTTGCTGCGCCCCCTGCTTTGCTGAGGAGGCATTGCGTTTGGCCTCCTGGGAATTGGCCCGGGCTTTAGTCCCACTGAGAGATGCAATCGAGTGCTTGCGGTGCATGTGGGGTGGCTGGTGGCCACCAACGCCCCCTCCGCTGCTCCGGGCGGCAAGCATGGCCCCAGAGGGTGCCCCCTCCCCTCAAGGGCAGAGTTCAAAAAACAAGGTAAAGAAGTCTCCCAGTGTTTTTAAGTCCTTCACCTTTTTGGGGATCAGTCCAGTCTGTGAGAGTGATGCATTTCTTTATAAAGTTTTTCCCCCTTACTGTCCTGTTTTTCAGTCAGCAGTTATCCATCTTCTGAAATTCTCAGCAGTCCACAGTCTCTTTTTTCTGCCTCTTCAAGTCAGTTTTCTCTGTTTGCTCTGGGCTCTTTTTCTTCTCTGTCTGTCTGTCCCTCTGTGTCTGTCTTTCTGTCTGTGCTGTGTGCTCTCAGCTCTCTTATAGCCTCATCCAGGCTGAAACAGGATCCTGGTTTCCTTGTCTCGTCACAGCCTGTCCCGGCCTAAAAGGAGGGAGCCAAACATGCCAGGGTGTCGACAATGCCTACACACTCACACACTCTCACACACTGTGCATACGTGATAGAGGCACATAGCTACAATGTGTCCTAAATATAATGACATAAATGATATAAATACACACAGATATAATATGCAGATATAGGTTAAAAATGGTGGGAAACAGGTCAGATAAAGCAAAAAAAAAAACAAAAAAAAACAATAATTCTGAGCATTTGTGCAAATTTATGTGATAAACACTGCAATTGTTCTCAAAAAGGTGAGACAATTACAATAATTAATACACAGCACATGTACACTGGCACACGCAGATCGTTTCTTTGTATCCTCAGGGTCGGTGCCAGTGACAACTCTATATTTACACACTTCAGAGTCTTGGAGTCTTAACACCATTCCTTCTGTCATAAGACTCCAGGGTGGTGTTAGAGAAAAACACATTTACACCTTTGCCAGGCATAACAATGTGGAAACACAGACAATTGGCAACAGCTTCTATTTAAAATATATATGAAGAAAACCATACATTACAGTTAACTTTTATGTCTAACATCCCACAAAAACACCCAGAAGCTTTATTGATTACCTCCTCAGCACTTCCAAGAAAACTTTAAATTCTTTCCCTGGAAAGATTTTGACCAGAGTCACGTACAAACTTCATTTCTTGCCTGACTGCACAAAGGAAAGGGTCAAAAAACAGTAAAGCAGCACTGCGCAAAAAAAAGGTGGGTAAAGTATATTAAATGAAGGTGACTCCAGGAGACACACTCAATCATCATTTGTGCAGCGGAGAGCCACTGCATGCTGATGAGATGTTAATTCATGTCAGGTACCAAAAGATCAGGGGGCTGATGTGGCCCTTTACTACCTGACTCAACAAAAGTTTAGTTGCAAACACAAAAGTTCAAAGTCGGTCTGTAATAAGAAAAGAAGTGGGTGGGTAATGAGGAAAGCGGAGAGTGAGTGTGAACAGCAGGAAGAGTTTAGACACAGTATGGACTTCATGTATAATGAAAACTGATTAAGTAAAGTACAGGCTCTATGGTCCAAAGCAAATGAAGAAAGTGAGCTTCGTTGGAGGAGGTGCTTAGAATTCTTGCTATTTTTATCCACCAAGTTAAACTTTAAGTCCACATGAGATAAAATCCAATGCCTGTGTGTTTTTTCTTGTCTTGTTTTTTTTTATATATGTTTGTCTGGTTCAGGTCACTTCCTGATCCTCCTGCTCGTTACTCTATCATTCTACTACAGTATTGTGTCCCTGAGTCCTTAAAACACATCCAGTTTTCATTCCACCATAGTACATGTTATGATGAAGAGCAAAGGAAGTGTATGAAGCTGAAATGTGAAGTTATGACTCTTAATTGACAGAGAAAATAATGAATGTCAAGTTTAAACTGGACATTGCACAACATACTGAGACTTTTTTTTTAATATTAATGCACCTTGTACAGTATATAACAGTTTTCCTTCTGCTTATTTGATTTATTTATGTATACGTATATATATTTCTGAATCTTATTTTTCTATTGAACTTTTATTTAACATGTTTTTTACTATTATTGAAACTGGATGCAGGTACAAAACACATTTCACTGCATATTGTATTGTGTATAATTATGCATGTGACTAATAAACCTTATCTTATCTTATCTTATCTTATCTTAAAGTTTGGCTCTACCCACTGTTACCACATTAGCTAAATAACATTACTGTGTTTTCCAACACTGTTAGTTCCCAGTATCTGCCAAACTGGATCTTTCTGGATGCCCCTAATATAAAATAAAGCTTTTATGAGGTGTTTCACTACATTCCACTTAATGTTTCATTTGTCACCCCCGTATGTCTGTCAGGATCAGGAGAAAGTCAAGAAAGTGAAGAATTATGGTAATGATACAACTTAAGAAGTGAAGTGATAACGCTGTTGTAAATGGACTGGGACCTCAAAAAGTATTTAAAACACTTCAAATTACAACCTGCTGAAGTTTAAAACTAAATATGGAGAAGATGAATAAGTACATTTTAGTTAAATTAATGAATTTATCCCCTTCTGTCCTTTAACTCATATCTCAGGCTTTGCTGTTATAGACTGTTTGGATCCCGAAATTAATTTTCTACTTTGTGTCACCGATAATACCAATATCAGACCCAATTATTATTACTAAAACATGACTACAAATTAGTCACCAACAACAGAGGAGGAGCTAGTGGGTCAACAATAGGTCATTATATTGCAATACCAGACCTAGACTCTGAGCTCCAAAATGACCCATGTTTTTTTCAACAGGACATTATTCATTAGAGCAAAATCCCAAGAAAGTTGTGGCTTCTATAGGCGTGTTTCCACTACACTGGACTTTTTGTGGGGAAGCTACTTTTTACCGGGCCACGAGTTGGCCTGATCCTCTCAGGCATCATGTCTCCATTACAGTAATGGCCCTGTAAGAACCTCACGACGACGTCATCATATCGCGTCTGTTTCTGTAGTAACGTCACTAACAGAAAGCACCAAAACAAAGCAGCAGCAGAGGAGGAAATCATAACACGGACTCGGACGAAGTTAGGATGTTTGTTGCATTTGTGCTGATGCTGTACACAGTAATGGTATCAGAGATTGTTGTGGAGGGAAATTCCTCCAGCAACTACTCTTTTAAAATTGGAGGTTGTTGTGGTGTAGTGGAGCTTCAGAATAATAACAAACGTTGTATGGTTAATGCCTTTTTCTTAGGAACTCAGGAACAACAGTACAAGTGTAGCATCACAACTCAAAAGCGTTCTTCTGCACTTCATCTACGGCACATTACATCCGTCTCTGTTAGTAAACACCACTACCTGGTGGTAGCACATGCATTACAGAACGCAACAGTTGTTTGTCGCGATCTGCTAATGTCATTTGCGACAACCAATCTGTGTGAATCCGCCACTAGTACCACCCAGCGACTCTACCGGGCTGTTCTCGAGTACCTAACCTCCAGCAGGTACTCCATTGGTTCCTGAAAACGGCCCTGTGAGAACGGTCCAGTCAGTAGAGACATGCACATATTGTGAAGTTCCTATAAAACGGCACTAAAGTTCCGATAGTGGAAACATGCCTTATGTATCACTTGGTCCATTGCACACTATAATTCGATGTTTATACAGACCCTCTTGGATCAATGCGACCATATACTGTTCACTGTAAAAGTAAAGTCAAATAAAGTACATAAATAACAATGGGTGGACACATGTCTTTTATCATGTGGTCTATGCTAGTTTTTAGGGTGTTGATGACTTTTTACTGCAATACAAGAAGTGGCCACTTGGGGAAACAGAGCAGCAGTGATCTGTACAGTTTACTTAACACATGGTCATTGTGGGAAGTGGCTCCATGAGTGGAACTGACCAGTTAGTTAGAGTTGACTGGGCTTTCTGACTCTTCACTTCACTGATATGAGTAGATCACATTAAGTCAATCAGGCTAAAGGCTTTCATGATACAGCATTTGTTTTGTTGCAGAGATGAGTTGAAGGCCAGGGGTAAAATATGCCACTGTTGCTAAATTTATTCACTGTTTTTTTTTGGGGGGGGGGGGGTTAACGGGACTTCCCCTTGAAATAGAGTGTTAATTGGTTGATACACCAGTTAACCGTCCTGGACATGTGTGTTTACTCGCCTATTAAATGGCTCCTTGAGGTCAAGCCATATGCTCTCTGTATCCTCCTGATATCTAAGCAGACAAAGAGATTGGTGTCCTGGAGGTCAAGCGAATAGATCAGCGATGGAGTGTCAGGCCTGAATTATTCAGCCCAGTAATGAGACCATGATATCACTGGATGTGTCAGAGGGGCCCACGGGGAAAGTTTGTGGTCAGCACAACTGTACTGTGTGAAGGGAATAGATCATCTCACACATGTGTATTTGTTCAGCTGTTCATTTCCACTGGGTCCTGTATGTTGCAGAAATGTAAAAGCAACAGGACCAACAGCAGACAGACTGACATGAAATTAAATATGCCAACTGCCACATATTTTGGCAAACTCTATGCTCAATTTATTGTAAATGTAAATAATAATAATGATAAATTTTTTTGTGTGCAAACCCTTTCCCAAAACCCAAGGATACTGTACATCAAAGAATAAAAAGGCCATAAATGAAACTAGAAAAACACTCTGAGAGTGCAGAGCTCCGCCAAGGTAGTGTTTGTACTTTTTTTTAAGGTAGTGTTTGTACTTTCCTCCACTAGATGGCAGTGAATGACCTCATATGCAACTTTGTGTTGTCATGCCCTATCTCGCAATGATAAAGAATCCTTTAAAAAATTCCCGGATCCAGATGGTGATCTGGATCACCTCCAAAATTGAGTCATCTCTTCCTTGACCCAGAGCGGACATATCCTGAAAATTTCATCAAAATCTATCCAAATAACTTTTTGAGTTATTTTGCTAACTAACAAACAAACAAACCCAAAAACCCTGGCAAAAACATAACCTCCTTGGTGGAGGTAATAAAAAAAAAGTAGCTAGATCTCAATACATAATTTTGAGTGATTTCTTATTTAATTACATTATCAACATCATTGTCATAGTTGGTTTGTCTCTATTTAATTTGCCTCAGTGTTTGAACACTTACAAGGTTAGGGTTTCATCTGCCAGCTGTTTTCTTAAAGGTGTCTTAACTTTTGGCTTTAGAAGTAAAGTTGCAATTTGTACCCAAGTTAGTACTAGGTTAGAGTAAGTGTAGGCTTTGTTCAGTCTGTTCTTTTTAGTAGAGGGAGTACTGACACTGGTTCGTACTCAGACATGGTGTCAGTAATGCATCATACTGCAAAAAAAAAAAGAAAAGAAAAAAGAAATAGAAGAATCATGGCAACATGGTTGAATCTGAGAGCGGTCCTCACCCTCCATAGATATAAATGGCTCATTCTAATGCAAGAAAAACAGAACCTTTCTCATTTTTATAGAATGACTTTAATCAAAGTCACAGTCATACATATACACATATACGTACACATATGGGATGAATGTGTTAAATGCAAAAATTCTACTGCAGATTTATCTATCTATCTATCTATCTATCTATCTATCTATCTATCTATCTATCTATCTATCTATCTATCTATCTATCT
>JAQQZY010000006.1:15712651-15724905 GCA_030068375.1 Ostorhinchus rueppellii | reverse complement strand
ATCTATCTATCTATCTATCTATCTATCTATCTATCTATCTATCTATCTATCTATCTATCTATCTATCTACACATACACGGTACAACTCACACTGAAAACAAATTAAAGAATCAAAAAAGAGCAACAAATATTCAACATATACATTTCCAGAACATTTCCAGGCAGATTTGTCTGCAGTCCTGGCACTTGAAACAGTATAATGTATAATGTATAGTTACACACAGGCTTGAGAACAGTGACCGTGACTGTCGTCCTTTGAGGTTGCAGCGTGAGGAGTTTCGTCACACAAAGTGAATCCAATCTGACTTCTCTCTAATGTCTTCGTCAGTAAGAGGGAAATTCTAGCATGGGCAAAATCAATCATTCAAGTCCTTTATCCCAAACCGTTAGTGAGACGCAAGCTGATATAGTGTACAATGCAAACTCACACACACGCACACACACACACACACCAGGTCCTCTCTTCATTTGTTAGATGCTGTGGATTAGTCTAATTATCACTCGAAGGTACTAAGCACTAACCCCATCCCTGTCAGCAGAGGTAGGACAGTACTGAATACAAATACTGTATTCATGTACTATTTTCAAGTATCTGTATCGCGAGTGTTTGTTTTTCCGACATTTTCATTCAATTATCAATTATTATTTTTGCATAATTCTACATCTCCAACACAAAGTCTGATTTCCACCTAAATTAACTGATCAATGATACAGAAACCATGAACCCTTGGTGACTCCATCTGTGCATATTACACATGATTAGATAATTAATATATCATCTTAATATTTGATGATTATTCACACTAATGACAGATCCCAGCATGTTACTAGATGTCACTGATTAAAGTCAGATAAACTGTCTGATATGTAAATTCCTCAGTCAATAAATATATGGGAAATTCAACATAAACAGCTTAACAGGGTTTACTGGTTGTGCCTCTTGAACCATATATGTAGGATTAATGACATGTCTCTATATATATCCATTTTGACTTGAACCCATAATGTCTTAGTGAAGCCTATGATAATCAATTTAAGATGGTGCAGCAAAGACTTCCCCAGAGATATGAACCTATTTAATTCCTGTCCTTAATCCACACAGTCAGAGGAGTTAGAATTGTCCTGTAGGTACAAGAAAAATTAACAAGGCCTAGATCCAATGCCAGCAACTTAAAACTACATTTAATTTTTTATTATTATTATTTTTTTTTTTTACAGATAACTAACCTTATTTTAATATCATTGCAGCTCATTTTGACCTTTTCTACACTTAAAGTCCATTCCCCCCCATTTGTGAATCTTTAAAATGCCATTTTAATGTTACATTATTAAGAAGATATGTGGCTTGGGGAAAATGGGTCCCTTTTAAAAAAATTTTTTAATTGGGTTTCATTGAAATTTGTAAATTATGTTTTCAAATCACACTGGTATGAATAAGGCAGGATCTGATGTTGGGTGAGACAATGGAGAACCTATGTGACACTGATACAGCAAATCATTTTCAGTGAACTGTCCTTTTCCACTTGTATAATAGCCTTGATATACAGTGTCAGATTTTACACCAATCCTTTTTTTTAGAAGTATGTCATCCAATTTTACTTCATTAGACTTTATATATTTAAATACATTTTAAATGGCTTAATCAAGCAAACCATTATAAATTCATGGCATAAACCATAAAATAAGCATCACAAGAAGAAGTGTCTTTTTAATAGCGGCAAGTTTGGCCTCTTCATGGAAACCAGAGGTCGCGCCCTTGCCCGTACCCCGATTATTCACATGTGCTTTGGTCCTGTGTGTAACTGTTTGTGTTTTGGGCTTTTTGCTCGATGCTTTTTTTTTTTTCACAAATTCCAACACATAGACTTTTCGACTACAGGTTGGAATTTGTCTTTTTTTCTCACCTCGAACCCTGATGTTTTCCTTTTCCTGTATGTGAAAAAAACGGAGCACATCCCTGTGATTCGTCAGTTACAACTGCACTTGTACCCCATGTTATGTCCTGTGTCCTTTGTGATCCTTGGTTGGTTGTAATCTGGAAATAATTCCGTTGCTCTAAAATATGTGCAATGACAATAAAGAAATTCTATTCTTTAAAAAAAAAAAAAAAAACAGCATATTTAAAATGTCAAGAGCTTATTATCTTCATTTTTCTCCCTTATAACCCCAGAAAAAAAATAGGAAAGAGGGTTATAAAGAGACAACCAATGAGAAAAGGGCAGGAGATGGAAGTGGTCACAGATACTGAGCGGGTTTATAATTAGTCCACATGTCTGTGAGAAACACAGTGCAGGAATGGTGAGAGGGTGATAAAGGGTGGAGATGAGTGGGAAACTTGGTACAGTTAAAACCACTGGAGACACAAACACATATATATACACACAACCACACAGACGGCAAACTATGTGGAGCAAAAATAAACAGCTGCCATCTCCAACTATTAAATTAGGAGGAGCAAACCCGAGCATCTGCACGTCTTTTTAACTACTTATATAATGAGCAGGGCTGTTTTTTTTTTAGGTGCAATATTATTTAAGAGCTCCTTTGACCTCTCACATACTGACACACAGAACATGTTTACAATGTCAAATATCTAACACCCTATTTGTTATCTTTCGGCTCAGAGTGAAAACTGTACATATGCAGATTACTGGATCATAAAACTTTGCTATTGGCATTTGAAAAATTAAGTTTCATACACATTTTGAAGGCAAGTGTTTCAGTCCACAGCAAGAATATTCCAACAACTGGCAGTTTACTCCTCCCATCACACGCTGTACACGAGGAGGAACTGCACTGACAAGAACAGTATTGTGATCCTCTTCTTATGGCTTTGAAGTCAGACTAACGCTGGTTTACATATGACAGAAAGCGGACGAGGCGGAAAAAAAGGAAATATCGCTGTTGTCAGAGCAGAGAATATACCACAACACATCAGTGGCAGGATGATGAAAGGGGCTAGATTTTTCTCTCTACTTTCACATGTTAAAAATGCTGTACATATACACTGAATACATTCACACTGACAATCTGACAGGCATGTGTGACCACTAGAAGGAGTAGTGAGTCACACTGTCAGTCTCCTATGGTGAGGAAAACTAACACCACAGGGCCTTTGAACAATGTGTCAGTAAGTGATAAAATGAGACGAGACCCACTTAGGCCCAACCCAATTCACCCATTACCCTTACCCCTTGGCCCTCGAAATGGAGCAGCCAGGGGTAGGGGTTGAAACATTCCCCTATGAAATGGGGCAACCCTTCGCGACCTGTTACATCATCAGCAGTCATTGATGCAAAATCTTTGTTTCTATAAATATTCTCCATGCCGTCAGCAGCAGTAACTATCTCTGTTCCATAGGCTTCAGTCATCTTTTTAAAGCTATCAACTAAAAACAGCAGAAATATGATCTATAATACATTGAAACAACATTAAACAGACGATCAAAGGATGCAAATTACTATCATGTGTTTTGGGACTGTCCAAAGGTAAACTCTTTCTAGTGTAAAATTCATTCTGAATTGGAAACGATATTCGTGACAAAAATAACTTTCAACTAGAATTAACTTTTTTTTGGACTATCTTCAACAACCACAAATATTACAACTAAGAAACTGTTTGGAATATTGAGTGCAGCAGCTAGAAAAGCAGTCACAAAAAATGGCTTAAACCAGATACCCCAGCTATTAAGGAGTGGTCGGATATTATTTATGAAATCTACATCATGGAAAGAATTACTTTCTCTTTAAGGCTCCAGAACTTCTAATTTGAAGAAATTTGGATGAAATGGAAAATGTATATCTCTTTGAAATGCCCAACTTTTGTTTAAAAAAAAAAAAAAAAAGAAAAAAAAGCCAATGATATATTTTGTTTGTACTATTATTATTTATTTTTATGTAACACCCCATGTTCTGTTCTAATTAATGTTTCTATATGTTGTATATTGACATGTTATAAAAGAAAATATGGATCAGACTGTTAAAGAATTTAGTATATGATGACTAAGTTTTTCTTTTAATGATCCTCAATAAAAGACATGACCAAAAAAAACTTTTAGAGCCTCAAAGATTTGTGATTATTGTGGTAGAGACAAAAATATCAACAGCAAGTAACAATAGCTTTCATTTTACAAACTGTTTGGGTTAAATATGACCGGATTTGACAGAATAAAAATAGTTCCAGCGTCCCTTTATGTCAGCATCATGTTCTATCTGAATCAGAACCAGTTGAATGTGTGAGGTTGTCAGGTTCTGTTCTATGTTCCAGTCCTCTGGCAGATCAATCTAACAACAGAAGTGGGCGGGACTTTCACTGGAGGAGAACTGAACTAATCCAATCACAGTCCATATATGACTTCTACCAGTGATCAATAGGAAGTATATTGATATCTGGAACCGTTCACATGTTATAAACCATCTAAATATGGACCATTAGAAGCAAAAGCACATTTTTTATATTTCAAAAAATCATTAAAAAATAAAATCTAGATTTCTTATAACTTTTTATTTAGTTTTAATCCAATATAAACTCTGCCAAACACCAAAGGGAGTGTGAATGGGGGGTCTTAACTTCTCAACTTAATGATAGTATTTTTAGTGATCCACGGTTCTGATTGAATGTCTTAAATTGGATGTTTGCCTCTGTTTGGATCCATGCTTTTACTGGTGCTCTGTTTTTATTGGATGTTTGTTCTAATTGGATGTTGAGTTTATTGACGTTTGTTCTTATTGGATATATGATTTAATTGGATGTTTGTTGTTGATGTTTGTGTTGTCTTCTTTTATTACTATGCACTTTTATCTTGTGGCACTGTTATGGATGAGCACCACCAAATATGCTTGTACAATTGTGTGCAGTGACAATAAAGTTCTATTCTATTCTATTTTATTCTATTCTATTCTATTCTATTCTATAACTGTGAACAAACTTTGCAGACATTGCCCTGAGGAAGACACATAAAATATTTGAAATTGATCTGACCACTAGTTTCAAAGAAGAAAATACATAAAATATGTTAAATAAATTGAGAAGTAATTTTTTTGTTGAAATCTAGACAGTGGTGACCTTGGTTTGACCCTTCAATGTCACTGAAGGTCAAAGGTCATGGACACAAATTAAAGTTCAAATATGACTTCCTATTAGTGCTCAATAGTAACTATATTAATACTTGTAACCGTTTCCATGTTATAAAACATTTAAGTATAAGTAAATAAGTAAATGTGTAGGACAGATTTTATGAAATTCTGTCAAACTATAAGGTTGTAAACATAATTCAGACACTGTAGATGCCTCTAAAAACCAGACTGTGATGAGAGCATCTTATTAGATCATGTCCAGAATCCTTTCACAAATTAAAAAAAACAGCCGATTGTCTTGTTTTCTTTTAAGTATTTCCCTTTTTGCTCACAGTCTGATGAAACCCATAAATGCAGCTGAGTGTGGGATTCATCCAAACGCTCAGATTTGGACCTGAGTTCATGAGAAACGACCTTTGACCTGTTAAACAACATCCTGCTGCAGTGTCATGAAGCTCAGATTAAATTAAACCCAGCAGACATACGATAGCGTGAGCGGTTCGTCTGTATCTGTGTGCCAACTCTGTTTGCCCAAAGGCATCAGGACAATCCTAATGACTGTTTCCAATCAGAGTCGTCAGAGAACGAACCCGACAGGAACTGGCGTGAAAAGCAAAGTGATGCTCTCAACAGCTTTGAGCCACGCACATTTACCGGCTCTTAATGAGTCTCTACGGATCCCACTGATCATCTGTCAATACCCATGCACTGTCTGCTCGTCATGTCTCTGTTATCGCAGCGGCAGAGCTCTGATCTCCAGCGGCTTTAATGGAACCGACGCAGTAAATCAAAGCAGGTTTCGTGCTTTGTTTTTGACCACACATTCAAAGCAAAAGTAAAATTTCAGTGTTTGAGCCTCCACAAACAGATATGTGCATGTGCAGGGTGTTGGGTATTAGACCCTGCATTCCCCTGCTCAGTCTCCCAGTAAAGTGACATCAGTTTCTAAATAAAACCCCCGCAGAGGAGGCACTGTCCAGTTAAAGGTCGACGGCACACACGTCTGGCTGCAGTTGTACACAGTGTATAGATCTGTCATTGTCTGTGGAGAGCATGAGACGCAACACAAACAGAGCAGAGCACAGTTTAACACAGACTTAACTCAATCAGTGATGTTTCTAGGAATATGTGTGATTTTTGTGTTTTTTTTAACTGAACAGCAAACTGTGCCTGGTCTGTTGGATCTAAGACTGTTCATTCTGAGACTCTGGACTAAACACAGAGGTAGAGACATGATTTGATAACAGGATAAAAAAACAAAACATGCAACACAAAGTTCTACTGTTTTTAAAACGTATAAAACCAATAATGTAATAAATTTGGTCAATATCAAATAATAAAACCAATAACTTATACCGTCCACCTTATAACCACATAATTATAATCATAATTACATACAACATATTTTAACACTCATTTATGTATATTTATTTTCCTTTTATTGATCATATTTATCAGTACACATTGTACAAATTACAGTTCTAATTGTTTTAATAGATTATAGATTTGACAGATCAATAGTACTGATAATTTCTTGCTACTTTTTTTATACTTTCATGGAGCAACTGTAACATACAACAATTTTTTCAGGGATTATGATCAATATGATCAGTTTTATGATTCTGATGATGTAAGAACTTGCCAATAATGTAATAAAATGTTTGAGACAATAACATTATTGACTCACATCAAACACATCAGCCCCCAAGGATATGTCCCACACAGGTCTCACTGTTCTTAAATATGTTTGGAATAGCCAGTTTGAGATCCAATTCTTGCACAAAATCTTTATTTAGAACATTGTTTATATGCTTATATATATAATTTCACAATTTCATATATGGAGGAATATTATATAACTCATTACTGTGAAGTATTTTGTTTGATGAAAAATATTTATTTTTGATGGACAAGCTGAACAAAAACTCTAAATAAATAAATGAAATGCAGTCCTATTTGTGTATTATCACATTATCAGCTGCAGTGATTACATCTTCAAAGCAGTTTTTTTAACACTAGGCCGGTAATAGATGAACATGTTTAATAGATTAAAATATTTTCATAGTACATAAAAAATACAAAAAATTAATGACAATGTAATAACCAGCCAGTAACATACATGTAATATATCACACTATTGCCAAGTTATTATATTATTAACTTAGTTTAAAATGGCCATATTTACTATGTTATTGACCATTATTACATTACTGGTGACTACAAATGTTACTGGATAATTTCAGTTTCCAACAAACACTAGTAATAATTTTAAAAAGTCCACATTAAAAAGCAAACATTGACCTGACCTATTAGAAGAAATTCATTTTATAATAAACAGTAGACAGTGTTGTGTTGTGGAGCCACATGTGTTTACAGCTCCAACCTTTAATAACAAACAGTCAGGATCAAATATTAAATTAAAGGTGAGAGCATGAGCTGACATGTATTACACTGAAAACAATAAAACACAACATTAATTCCCCTCCTGAATTGCTTCTAGACAGACACTCCCCAAACAAGCTGCAACAGTGTTTACACCTTCTATAATGTTGTCATTTCTTCTCCCATCGTGTCAAAGTCATCATGTTTATGACTTTCTCATTAGTGCTTGTTGACACACTCCATTCATTTGGCAGAACGCCCTCAAAACCCAGGCTGGATTCTGATTGGTTCATGTCTGACCATTAAATCAATCTAAATTACTTTAGGCAGGTTCAGTCTGTGTGAGACCGCCCGCCCACGCTGAGCAGTGTGACCTCAGCGTCCTTCACTGTGTCAAATTCAACAGGATTTCACTGAATTCAAATGAATATCAGAGGCAGCTGCAGAAATGCGATTTGGTCTGGGCACAGCATCCACGCTAGAAAAAAATCTAAATCTGACCAAGTGGTTTTTTTCTTATTTTTAGTCCAAATATCTCCTCACATTGAAAATCAGACAGAATCACCTACAGAGGAACTTTTCAGTCAGATAGAAGAACTAATTTAAAGACAATAGATCTGGAAAATCTGATTTCAAGAAATTTGACCAAGATCATTTTCACTTGTTCTATTGGCAGAGTTTTTTTGCTTATTTACATATATTTTTTTCTTAATTCAACATTTTTTTGGTTTAATTCAAGACTTTTTTTTTCTTTGCTTGAATTAAGCAAAAAAAAAAAAAAGAGCCAATGGAACAAGTGAAAATGATCTCTCTGAAATCCGATTTTCCAGATTTATTGTCTATAAATCAGTTCTTATATCTAACTGAAAAGTTCCTCTGTAGGTGATTCTGTCTGATTTTAAGTGTGATGACATATTTGGTCTAGAAATGAGAAAAATACATTTGGTAAGATATATATTTTTTCCAGAGCAAGTCGGTTTTCAGATACACTATAACTACACATCACCACCATTATTTTTATGTGTAAATTTCACTGTCTGTCCTTCAAACATGCACATTTTTCCGTGACTCTTGTTAAAGTCAGGCATATCCCTGACAAGAGTCTTTTCCACTGATAGAATAGATAATGCATTCACATCAGGAGTGAAAGTAGTGTGGGTGGATCACATGGTATGAAAAACAGAAGCAAGTTTGACCAAGGACTGAATGTGGATGTCACTTCTGTCAGGAATCAAACCCAGGTCTCTGGCATCGTGGGCAGTAGTTTTACCCACCAACAGATCCAGATACTAGTACTAGCAGTTTTACCTACTGAATTATCTGATGATGTATTAGTGGACGTCCATCATTTTGTCCTTTTAAAAGTTGTTCATAACCTGTTAAAGTGTGTTCGCCTCTGGTTTAGATGATCTGGTGACATTAGATTTCTAAAAAAAAAAAGGGCTTCATTCTTTTGTGAATGTTATGTTGATGGTGGTCCTTAAGACTCCTGTGGGCGGTCCTTAATGCTCCTGTGGGTGGTCCTTAAGACTCCTGTGAGCGGTCCTTAAGACTCCTGTGGGCGGTCCTTAATGCTCCTGTGGGCGGTCCTTAAGGCTCTCCTGTTTCTTGTATTGGGGGTGTGTGTGTCTACTGGTCCATTTCTTTTTTTTTTTCCAAAGTATTTTTATTAAGATCCATCATACAAATTACAATTACAATGAAGTACACATACCGTATACTCATTTATGTGTATAGATTAGTATATACTTATTAAATACTGACAATATAATTTCTAATGAATCATCGTCAAGTACTTAATTCGAAAGGTTTGTTTTTTTTGTTTCCCTCCCAAGAACAACAACAACAAAATAAATCAAACAAACAAAAACAAAACACAAAAAAACCCACTCACCCCTCAGCTCACAATAATCTGTTAAGGGAGAACATCAGCTGATGTGAAATAATACCTGGTCCGTTTCTATCCAGAGTCTATATCCTCCTGAGACCCAGGAAAGTACAAGTTTTGGAGTTTTGAATGAAATAATTGCCCGTATTTTTTAAACATCATGATGCAACAGCTTTTTCGGCTGTGTTTTTTTTTTTTTGTAATTGATGAATTTTAATTTGACTTTGTGGTGGACAGATTTTTTGGTTTTGTTTGTATTAATCTGTGAAACTCTTATCCACAAACAGAAAACCCATGGCCATGACCATTTCTGTCATACTACTTTTTTTTTTTTTTAAATTATACTTGAACAACTGTAACACACAATAATTTCCCTCAGTGATTAATAAAGTATCCTGAGTCTGATTCTTTTATGACTATCTACATAAAAAAAATATCAGATTTTTACTGAAAAAATGCAAAATACAGAGGATAATATGATCATAAATGATCATAAATCACTTAAAAGTTGAATAGAGAGAAAAATTTGGGAACTGGCACAACAGTAGCACTGGGTCTAATGAAAACACGACGGCTTCTATTTTCATCTAATTATACACTAATGAAAATGTATCAATGAGCCTCAGATTCCATGGACTCCATCAGATCCTCCTCCATCCTGATAAATCTCACACACTGAACCTTATAGTACTAGTTAAATGTCGGTAGTTTGTCTTGTCCGCTCTAAATGAAACCATAAAAAGTGTCATCATGAGGCAGGAACAGCCCACTCCATCAGTATTCCTCCTCAGTGATCTTCGTAAAAATAGGACTGAGGACTCGGGAAGATGAATGGATCTGGGGTGGTGTGCAGTCGGACCGAGCAGCCGGTAAATGATCAGTGAACCCGGTGCTCTCATGAATGCCAGACTGAAAGATTGTAATGCAAACTGGATGAGTCACGGCCGCCCAGAGCCAAGGATGAGCGTTCACAAACACAAACACAAACACACCAGCGACGTGTGGACTCTGAATAAAACATCCAGCAATCGTCCTGAAAGTGTTCGCCGACTGTTGGACCGTTCAGTGAATATTCTGAATAAACACCAGACATCTGTCCTTCCACAAAGTGAAAGCACTGAATAGAAAACTGGATATTCCTATTTTTGATAAATATGTTTTTGTGCTAAATGGGTTCTAAGGAAATGAAAAAATAAAAAAAAAAAAAGAGTGCACGAATATTTTTCAACACATATTTTCTTATTCTTTTATGACAAAAAATTAAGTCCATGTAATTTTTATTCGACAAAATCGGCTCCAAATGTGACTAAATATTTGAATTCTCTACATCGGTGCTGACCAGCTACAGCAGGTCACACGCTGATTTATTCACGAGGACTAGATGTGTCAGGTGCAACTTCATTCTACAAACACCCATGGGGCACCATATTTAAACCCCGTCACTTACCCGAGCGTAAAAACCAAAGTGAAACTTAACATTCTGCCAATGATCGCCTCCCGACTCCTGCACCTCTCATGTACAGCAGATCTTAAGTGACATTTTTAGAACTTCCACCCTGTATCGACTGGGCCCCCTCCACTGCTCTATGGGCCCCACGAATTTGTCATGCCCCCCCCCCCATCAGCGCCCCAGCAAACACATAATGGACATGAACAGAATGGGATGAGACGCTATCAATCACCAATCACATACAAACCAGAGTTTATACAATATACATTCATAAAAAATATCTGCATTGGAGACTTTGTAATCAGACTCAGATTACACACACACACACACACACACACACGCACACACACATGTTTTGGAAATGAACAAATATTCAACCCTTCTGGGGGACGGTTCACTCAGCTCTCTGTGATGTGTTGGGATATGTAATCCCAAATTCTTGTCTTGTTCTTTCCCTCAGACATTTGGTAGAATCGGTGCATAAAGGACACAGATAACTTGTCAAGATCCTCCTGGTGGACCAGAAGAAGACCAGAACAAAGAACCCACTGATGTTCCGTCTTATAAACAATGGCTTTCAATCATAGATGATAAACTTGTCATGGAACATCTTACATAAAAACTGAAGTTACAAGAAAGTCTCTTTATAAAAACTGTGGAAAATGGCTGACATTCAGTGACAAATGTGTCTATTAAAGCACCTAAACAGATTCTGACACAAACACAGGCTGTTCTGTTTATTTGTTTGTTTTCTGTTCTTTTGTTTCTTTCCCTGCTCTTTAACCTGAGGAGATTGAATTGTATTATACTGATAAAAAAAATAGAAATGAATAAAATTTGTAAATAAATAAATAATAATAAAAATTATTTGCTTTAGTGTGTATTAAATGGAGTTAAAAAGCAAAAATCTACCACTGGGGTAAAGCACATTCTGTTGAGCAATGTTTATTAAAAGCAGATTATTTTAAAAGAAAGAAACAATTTATTTTCTTGAGTGCAGAGTTGAAAATATTCAAAGTAGTTTATTACCTCCGCCAAGGAGGTTATGTTTTTGCCAGCGTTTGTCTGCCTGCCTGTCTGTCTATCTGTCTGTCAGTTTGTTTGTCTGTCTGTCTGTGTTTGTTTGTCTGTCTATCTGTCTGTCTGTGTTTGTTTGTCTGTCTGTCTGTCTGTCTGTCTGCCCGTCTGTCTGTCTATCTGTCTGTCTGTGTTTGTTTGTCTGTCTGTTGGTCTGTCTGTCTGTCTGTCTGTCTGTCTGTCTATCTGTCTGTCTGTGTTTGTTTGTCTGTCTGTCTGTCTGTCTGTCTGTCTGTCTGTCTGTCTGTCTGTCTGTCTGTGTTTGTTTGTCTGTCTGTTGTTCTGTCTGTCTGTCTGTCTGTGTGCAAAATAACTCAAAAATTTATGGACGGATTTTGATGAAATTTTCAGGATAGCTTGGGAATGATACAAGGACCAATCA
>JAQQZY010000006.1:15687298-15706631 GCA_030068375.1 Ostorhinchus rueppellii | reverse complement strand
TTAATATTGAACAAACATAATAATTGTAAAATAATGTAAAAACAAAACTATAAACCCTAATCAGCTGTACTGGTTATCCAATATGGTACATTCTGCCATTAAAACAACTTAGTATTTTTAATATTTCTCCATTAATCATCGATGGCAGTGGATGCAGTCGTAGCAGTGATCTCAGTCCCAGCTGTAGCGAGTGAAACCGAGGTCCCGGTAGAGATCAGGTTTTCATGTGGTTTGGAACGGGCCCTCATCATCTCCTCAGTGTTTTGCTCAGGTTTGAGGAGAAGAATGTAGCACTTTGGCAGGAAGATACAGGTTAACAGGCCGAAGCTGGAGGCCAGGATGGCAAAAATCTGAACGGCGACCATGAACTTGCCTCGTGTGCTGAGGTACGCCGGGACGAAGGAGATCCACACAATGAAGAAGACCAGCATGCCGAAGGTCACACACTTTGCTTCACTGGAAGACAGATCAAAAACATGTAGTGTATTCTCACTGCCTCATCACAGCAGCAAATACTACTGCTCATGTCACTGATGGAAATATCAGCTGCTATTCACAATCTACAAGTAAATCATGACATACATTCAAAAGTTCCTGATTTATAAGATTATTTGATTCATGATCTTTTCATTTTATTCAACAAACACACTGATTTCAGTTGGGTAGAAGAAGTAAGAGTAGGAGACAGAGAACCTTCCACGAGAAAATAAAAGTATGACTATATGACTGTCTTGTCTGGGCAATGTTTTTTGTAGTAAATATTATCCTAACAGTGCTTACATCCTTATTTTACTTTATTATTATGAATGGTCAAGGTTGCAGTATTATAATTCATATAAGAAACATAAACAGTGATTTGATAATGTAGCCTGTACTGGCTTGGAACATGTATAATAGTCAAAACTGATTATTTCATCTACTTATACCTCAGTGCTGGTAACAAAGAAAACAATAGATCTGTGTGCATTTGTTAGACTGCACAATGTTAACGTCACACACAGCAACAGAATAATCCTCCTTCTGTCTTTCGTACCTGAAGTGGTCCTCCAGTTTACGTGCTATGAAGGCAAAGATGAAAGCCAGCAGAGCTAAGAGGATGTCATAGGCGAAGATACAACAGATGAAGACCACAGAACCTTCATCACATTCAAGAATGATCTTAATGTTCTGGGAGGATGTGTTCTTGACAGGGTGCGGAGGGAGGACGATAAGCCACACTGTGCATGCTATTGCCTGGTCAGAATAGGGACACGTGAATGAGACAATTAATTTTATGTCAAAGGAAATCAGATGAAGTTCATGTAAACTGGTCAAATGGACTATGGTTTTCATTTCTATGCAATAATTAATGTCGCTGAAGATCATTTCAAATGTTGAATAAGACTGATAAAAATATAGTTTACCCATAAATACATAACTGATTATGCCTTTGCTCAAATGTACATGTTTCCTTTTCTAATAAATGTACCTGTATTAATGTTGCCACAGCAGCTATCGCCCTCTGGTGGGCAAACGTTAGAATGTCAACATCAGGGTTTCCAGAGATGTTGGCATTGTTGTTGTTATTGGTGTTTGTTACAATGACGTCAGGACTGCCGCTGTTGGCAGCTGCTTCAGCTGCAGCTTTGGCAGCTTTGGCAGCTGCTTTGGCTCTGGCACGAGCTGCTTTCAGGGCCCGTGCTCTCAGCATGAGCACCGCTGCTTTACCTGCGCAGACACACCACAGTCAATGTAATCCGTCTGTTTACAAATTGCAACTGTCAGTCACGCCCTATAGAGTTTTTCTTTTTTTTACTTTTTAGAGAGTATACAGACCCATTATAGAGGAAAGGCAGAGAGCAAAGCCCAGAGCCAAGGCCACCTGGCTGGTCATGCAGCTCCAGTGTTGAGGCTCTCCCAGGAAGACGATGGAGCAGAGGATGGTCACCACCAGCGAGAACAGCAGGGTGAAGCTCAGCAAAGCATCATTAGCTTTAACCAGAGGGGTACCGATGTTCACAATAAACACCACCTGGGTGGAACAGAGACCATTTAATATTCTGCTTAACTCTTGGTTAAAAATGACTGTAATAACTGATACTGAATCCCATTTCATATGCTGGCCCACAGTCTGATTAAATACTGGCCTGTACTCAGACACGTTTGACCCAAATGCAGTGTGAATCTCACCCCGACGGCAATCGTGACCAGAGCCCCGAAGGCAGAGATGACAATGAGAGTGATGCCCAGTGGCTCCCCAAAAGCCAGGAACTCAATGATTTTTGGTACACATTCATCATGGGCGTCATTAGACCAGTAGTCCTCACTGCACAGGATACACTCACGAGCATCTGTCAGAGGAGAGAGAAGGAGACACAAGTTTTCAGGTCTATAAATAAAAGTACTAATACCACATCATGAAAATACTCCACACTCTGCCTTCTTTACTAAAGTCAAAGTAAGTATGTATTGTCAGTAAAATGCTTGTCAAGTACGACAAGTATCAGTAGTTACTGTTCAGTGTAACAGGTCCATTATGTACTGTACATGCTATTTTCAGATTAAAGTGTATGCTGCATTTTACTGCTAAAGATCAAATCCGCCCTCAAAACTCATCTCTTTAGATTAGCCTTCTCATTATAATTGCCATGGTTTTTATAGTTTTTATGATTACTGTTTTGCTTGTTTGTTTCTGTTTTTTATTGTTACTGTTTTAATATTCTCTGTAAAGTGTCCTTAATTGACCTGAAAGACACTTTTAAAATAAAATGTGTTAAAGATGTTTAACATTGACTTCATCTGAAGTACCTGATATAGTGTTGATAAGATCATCATAGGTTTGTTGTATCACTGTCCTGTAAGAACTATTCATCTCTACCAGCTCAAGTTTTCAGCTCTTTTCTACTTTGAGATTTTCTAGCTGATGCAAAAAGTGTTTTAATTACTTTTTTTTTTTTTTTATTTTAAAAAGGAAACAAATTTGAGACTCAACCTATAAAATAACACTTCCTCCTTAATTTATTAAAAAACTATCAAAGACTGTTGGAGGAGTAGTTTTTATGGAACAACAAGAGGATGAAAAGTATAGAGCCGCACTGTGTATCAGTGTATCAGATTTGTGTTTAGGTTCAGGGCTTGAGTAAAAGTTCTAATTTCCATCACTGGCCACATTTCATCATCAGATAAATTTAACATATTAATATCACAACAGGTGATATTTAAGAATGTCAGTGATAAGTGACAAGTGAGAGGAGTTTAAGGGTTTTTCGGGCTCTTAGGTGATGCTGGCAGACAGTGAAGTCATGTCCATCATTATCTGAAGTCACATATGTATACTGACTAGTTTCATTGCTGATCTCTCCATCTGCACATGGGATACAGTCAAAACAACACACTGGCTCTCCCTGTCGGATGCCTTTCCTGGTGCCCGGCTGACAATTCTCACTGCAAACTGAACGCGGAGGCTGAAACACACACCCACACACACAGAAAGAGCAGCCTTAGATGTACAGTTTAACAGTGTGTAAGTCAGAAAGTGTGTTGCTGCTGACCTCTAACTCTTCGTTGTTCCACACAATGGAGTCGTTCCTTATCGTCATTCTGCTCTCTTCGGCCTCTGATCCGTTGTACTGTCCAATAATGACGTAGGAGATTTCCCCATCATTGTTCACCTGCCAGTTGATGATATCATAGAAGCCTTCGACATCCCCGTCGGTGAAGAAGATCTCCTCCTCAGTGTTCGGCACTTGGAATTTCACATTCTTCATGTAGTACATCAGCTAAAACGAAGAGAAATGAATCTAAATGTAACTCATATACATACACAGGCTGTACACTCATGCACACACACACACATGATTACCTGCCATGGCTCAAAGTCGGTGATGTCAGCGCAGGTTTTCCCAGTGAATGGCCCCTGTCCAGACTTACAGTGCTCCAGGTTGTGCAACGCATGTGCCACTGCATACACAGCTTTGTACACACTGCAGGGTGAGGACATTTTTCCAGTTATCTACAGTATTAGACATGAATTCTCCTCCTAAAACATACATCTTTTCCTTTATCTCACTGTGAACATAGTTCTGTCAGTATTATACCTCCTCAATACATATAAGATGGAGGAGAAAAAACAAATGGAGTGCAATTCTAAAGCAACAAACTGATTTTATGTTGGTTTTTATTTTTCTTTCAGAATAACATTTATCATTATAATGACTTTGCACATTATCTGCACAGGTAAGTCATGTTGCTTCAACACTGCTATATTTAAAGCTGTTTATACCTTTAATGGTGGTTAAAGCTGCCGTGAGAACTCACTTGTAAGTGATCCGTAACTGGGAAACATCGGAGTATGTGTTGTCGAGCATGGCCACAGATTCTCTCCCTGTACACAACCCATCAGGGACCGCCCTCGCCACCCGAGGTTGTGTGCCATTAACTTCCTTGGCCTTCTGTCTGGCCTGCGCCATAGCTCTATTGTAGTCCAGTGTGCAGTTAAACAACTGTACGACAAAGACATTACAACTTTTACTTCTGTAGGTGTTTGGTCATGTGAATGTTCAGTTAGTTCTAAAACTGTAAATACTAAAACAAGGTGAGATGGTTTTAGTTCAAATTCAATCACTTAAACAGTTTAATAAACACACCGTCTCCCAGAATATTTCAGTGAGTGGATCAGCGTAGGGATCCAGGTTCAGTAGATGGTGTCGAAGACCAGGAATGTCGGCCCTCTTTACCCCAAAACCCAGGGTACCACCCAGCAACGATCTTACCTAGACAGAAGCATACAGTACTGTCAGGTCCAGTTCAGAGCACTGGATCCATCCAGGTCATGATGATCTTAAAGCAACAGGAGCTCTTTTAGCTTTTGAAGACACTTCACCTCTCATCCAAAAGCTCCATCCATCAGCTCACCAAAGTGATCATCTTCAAGAACCAAAACTGGTCCAGGTGCCTTCTACTAAAGCACTTAGGGTGAAAAAAAACCCAGTAAGAGTCTTGGACACCACTCTTACCAACACTCACCCCAGCTTGGCTGATTAGAGCAGAGGTGACCCAGGCTTCACTGGCAATCCAGGTACGATTGGTCACATTATGCCGCAGCAGCTCAAGAACTAGAGGACTGAGGTCCACATCTGATGAGAAAACCACAATGATCTTGGCGGTGGACTCCACTACTGTCTCAACGATGCGCTGGATATCCTCAGGGGAACTCACCTGGGGGGTATGAAAAGGGGTTTGACATTTTTAAACCAAGCTGTGGTCAGTAAACAGTTACAGTCATGAACCTGCTGTGTCATATTTACAAAATAACATGAGAAATACCAGCAGGTAAATAAACTGATCACCTTGGGCAGAGTCTCAGAGAAGGAGATGCAGACTCCAGCTTCCTCCACCTGCTCTTTGAAATCTTTGATGCCGTATTTTCCATAATCATCATCCGCAGCAATGGTGCCCACCCAGGTCCAGCCGAAGTGCAGCACCAGTTTGGCCATAGCTGTAGACTGATGCTTGTCATTGGGAATTACTCTGAGGAAGGTGGGGAACTGGAACTTATTTTGTAGAGCAGAGCATGTAGAGAAGTAGCTGATCTAGAAACCAGGGAAGGAGAAGAGATACAGAAGAGTTTGCAAGAGCTTTGTTATGAACTTCATTTGTCAAGTCAAGGCATGCCAGCTTTATTTATACAGTTCAGTATCACATATTTGCCTCAAGGGGCTTTAATCTGTAGAAGACATGGCACTCTCTGTTCTTGACTCTTTGTTCAAGTATGGAAAAGCTTCCCAAAAAATCCTTTTATTGGGGAAAAAATTAAAAGAAGCCTTATCAGAACCGCAAGATAGGGATCTCTTTTAAGGACAAAGTAAAGATAATTGCACGTACAGAATACACCAATGAATATGCAGGACATAATCCAAGACATGACAGGCAGAAGACAGGTTTGTTGACTAAGGGATTTCCACCACCACTGCTTTACCTGTGGAAAGTGATAGAGTCCCATTATTCTGGCGGTGGCGATGGACAGATCAGAGCCCCCAGCACCCACTAGAGCAGCCAGAGGGGCCCCAGTCCCACAGCGGTAGTTGGGAACAGCCTCATCTTGGCCTGTGAGGTAGGTGAGGGTCCCTTCCACAGCCTTGGAAATGGTGAAGCAGGAGTCGTAGATGACATAACCCAGGTCAGTGTTGGGCAGCAGGTCGGTCCTTTTGTTGATTTCGTCAATGGCGAACAACATGGTCTGGGTCCAACGGAAGGTGCGGAAGTTAAACCTGGAGGATGATGGGAGGCAAGTTTATGGGAATTAACCTCAGTAGGTAGGGAAAACGCCATCTTCATTTAGAAGAAATAAAGAGAAGAAGGACAGAAGACTAAAATGAGCTGTGGACAACATGAGAGGATGCGCTGGGACTATACTGGTCTTCTGATGTTATTATCAAATGAGCCACAAGGGGATGTTGAACAGTTTTACAGACTTGCTGATGATTGTGGCATATCACACTGTAAAGGCCTGTCATCATAATAATCTGTGCTACTGTGACTAATTGGCCCCAGTGGTGCTGCCCTGCTGTGGCATGATTTCTGTAGCAAAATCATGATGATAAGTGATCTCAGAAGTGTAAACAGAGGTACATATTCAGAATTAAGTCACACAAAGAAATACTCTGAAAATATCTCTTACTGAAGCGAAAATGCTTGATTATGACTCATGAGCTGATCGGTGACTGATTTAGGACATTTTAACATCACCTTCAGTCAGCCTTCACAGTCAAAAAGATATAGAAGGACATGTTTTAATGGCTGAACTCACCCTTCACACCCAGATGAGACAGGTAGCCTCGAAGTGTTGACATCACTGGATGCGATTCTCTTATGAATGGGAAACATCCCCCCGATAACAACTTTCTTCTTCTCTACATCCTTGTAGCCGCTCAGGTTGAACTTGGCCTTCAGTTTGCACGTGGCCTCTGCTGAAACAGACTGATACAAGTAGAAAAAGGTACATAATCCACACAGAAGGCGGCTGAGTTCCATGCTGTGTAGATGTTGAAAGGAGTCAGGAGAGCGCTCTCTCTCTTTCTCTCTCTGTTGCAGACAGCAAAGGAAACTGAAGAGTGTGACAGGTGTCTTTTGGGCTCTCGGGGGAGGTGCGCCACTGAGAGCTAACCTGAGATGGGCTTCAACAGAGCAAAAAGAGAACAGGACGATATTATGGATGACTGAGGGGATTTTAATGTGTAAACCTGGAAATGTAGTCTTTTAAATTTCACTTCATACACCCTCCATTTTCTACAGAAAAACCAACATCTAGTGATTAATTTAAAAAAAAAAAAAAAAAAAAAAAGTCACGACTGACTAAGAGACTAAGGGGAATAGATACTTTTTTTAAAATTTAATTTGATGGTATTAAAATGTTGCTTCTTTCTCTGTTCTCTCCTTTTTTTGTCATATAAATAGCAATCAAGTTCTTTAGTGCATATACAGGTCAAGTGCAGGAGCTAAATTGCCACAGGCCACTGCAGTTAATTGGCTGCTACATGTGGCAACTTGTAATCTTTACACAACACTGCTGTGTTGCTACTGTTCCAAACTTGCACAGTGTCCCCTGAGTGTGCAGTGTGTTGATGGGTGACTCAACTTGTCTGCTCATGTCTCTCAGTCAGCAGGGACATAATGACACCTGTACCCCTGCTACACAGAAGGACAGTTTACTGGGAATGGCTTCGCAGAAATAGTCACATAACAAAACGGCTTTGCAGTCTCATCAACATTCAACAATATGGTCGTTTACAGCTGTGGTAGCCTGTACTGTATAGAATTAAGTTAAATAAGCAAAAAAAAAGAAAAAAACAAAATAAAACAGGAATGTAGTTAGATATGTTTGTGTGCATCTGGGACCTTCTAATCCATCTTAAGTGCATGAGAGTGTACAGTAACTGCTACTTGTAACATCTGCAAGAAATCAAGTGACTAAATAACAAAGGACTAGTTTCACAATACGTCTCTATGCACATACTCAGAAAGAGCTGTGAAGAAAACACAAAGGCTTACCCCCTTGAGGAAATACAGGGTGAAGAGGCATGAAAACGTGTGGTTTTCTCCAGAGTTTGCAGATATCATCCATGAGTTAAATGTGGCATGAGCTATGGCAAGAAAAACTGACTCTCCCAGTGTTTGTCAGTTTTTCGACAGCTAAGAAACAGATCTGCTTCTTTCATGAAGAAGGCCAAATCAGAATATTATTTATGTCACCACTGAGAATCATAATAATCTTCAGAAATTCTGGAAAGGGATTACGTTTCTGAGAGGAAATAAAAGCTTTCAGTCTCTCCCTACATTTGTTTTAGAAGATTCTGTGCCAGTTTATATCATCAAGTTCTTTATTTGAATATTCAAGAATGGTCTCTGTGAATCGTGGCTCAAAGCCCCCAAAGTTTGAAGGAGACCCTTTTAATTTTGTGCCTCTTACTGTCCAGGAAGTTCGTCGAGCCCTCAAAGCTTTAGACCACAGAAAACCCCCTGGACCACATCTGAAAAATCCTTGAAAATGGCAGTTGATTTTGTGGCAAAAGCTCTCACAGTGCTTTTTAATGTTTCAATTATAGACAAAGAACTTCCTTCAACCTAGACGTCAGCTTTTGCTCTCCCTCTATTAAAAGGAGTGCAGTCCTAACTAATTACAGGCCGATTTAAAATTTGTGTCTTGTCCAAAATTCTTGATGCATGCAGTTGCTTGGTTCACAAATAATCTCAGTTAACAGGACTCAATGCTTTAAATCTGATGGACTGTGTCAGAACAAGTCACTGTCCACAAGGGGGTGCCACAGGGTCCTATATCAGGACCTCTCCTTTTTATTATGTACATAAAGGACTTGGGGCCCAATGTTTCTAATGCTGATATGCATTTTTATGCTGATGACACAGTTAATTACCGGTGTGGAGCACTTCTTACTTAAGCCCTTGAATACTTGCAGAGAGCTTTTGATGCTGTCCAGCACTCACTTCTTCAGTTGAAACTTGTCCTCAATACTGAAAAGACTAAGATGACGCTATTTTCAAACTCTATGAAGTTACCTGAAACTATCCCAGCAGTGTGTACTCTGGAGGGAAATGTCATAGAGGCGGTACATGTGTAGAAGTATCTTGGTGTCCTGATTGATGACACCCTCACTTTCAGACCCCACATAGAAAGAAGTTTAAACTTAAACTGGGCTTTTACTTTTGAAAGTTTTTTCCTTTTGATGTAAAAAGCACCTTGTCACTGCCACTTTTTTTTTTTTTTTTTTTTAACTGTTAGATTATGGAGAATGCATCGTCAAAATGTCTTCAAATGGTTGACAGTTTATCATGCTTCTGAGGTTTATTACTAATTCTAAGTGGGATGGCCTGCTCTGTCCACTAATATGCCTTTATTTACAAGACCATATTTGGACTACTGCCTTCCTATATATGTAGATTAATAACAAGAAGTGTTGAATCTTATCTGGGATCAAATGATCATTTGCTCCTTTCTGTGCCATACACCCGTGCAGACGTGGGCCAGAGCACATTTGTCTACTCTGCTCCTTGCGCATGGAATAGCTTTCTAAAAGACTGGAAACTGAAAAGCATTCAAGGAGATCAGTCAAACTCAAAGTGCTACAGACTAACTCAATGGGTTGCACTTGTTTTCCACAGTTTTACTTGTCCTATAAATTATTGTATGTTGTAACTGTGTGTTGCGTTTCATTCTGCCTCTTGGCCAGGACTCCCTTGAAAAAGAGGTTCTTAATCTCAATAGGAACTTTTTTCCTGGTTAAATAAAGTAAATAAATAAACAAACAACATACATTTCAACATGGAGACTTTTATTAAAGCTCAGTTTTCCATTGTACAAATGTCATTGTAGTTGAAACTGCATGCAGTGGCTTGGTTTGAGGCACGTTACTAAGGATAATGAGCATTATTGAAAAAAAAAACCACCAAAAAAAAGACAGAAAATTGCATAACTTAATCTTATCAATATTGCAGTTAAATCCAACTACAAAATTATGTCTGTCATTATCAAGCTGTTGTTTTCTATGGAGACATCTGTAACAAAATACACACATTCAAAAAGGCAGAACAGAGGGAGAAACACTAATAACCATAGCAGTTAAGACAAGTTAGGAACCCATTCATTTTGCATTAGGAGTATTTTGTCACTAAAGGGAAAGATATAATGGAGGATGAGAGGCACAAAGACTAATTCTGGAGGCATGAGAACCACCATGTCCAAGTGAAATGTCTCTAACAGGTAACAATACACTTCTTAAATCTCAGTTAAACCTGAGCACTGAATTCACTGAGGTCTAAATGATGAGACTGTTGACTGAGGGGTCATGACATGTTGGGCCTTTAACAGTGTGGGACATGAAAATAGAGATAATTGCCTCCGAGAGACACAGTGAACTTGGAGATGGCAACAAACAGTACTCTAACCTGACCTCTGACACTACAGCGCATAACACTTAGGGTTGAGGTTGCACTGAATGTACGATTCTGTTAGGGTGATGAAGCACCAAGGCTTTAGGGGTGAGAACAGAAAACAGTGTGCAAAAAAAAATAAGTGCCTCCGCACGATAAAGAGCAGCCAAACGATGAAGACTACAGCCATTTACACAATGTGGTTATAAACTTTAATGTACTTATAATTTTGTTATTCGTTAGTCCTCTTGCCGAGTTTATTCTTCATAAAAAGCATACATATTGCAGCATGAGGAGAAACTGTGTTATATCCTCCTTCTGGAAACATCAGTCTAGCTTGGGTCAAACCAAAGAAAAAGAAAAAAAAAAGAAAGAAACAATACACCAGAACAGGCACATACAAAGGGTACCCATTATATTGGCCTCCTGCGCAGCTGCACACCAGTCATAACTGGAACTACGCATGAGCTGACTGCTGTCGATTGTATATAGCAACGCAGTCAACACCTCAATGTGACAAATGGAACTTGGGGAGGATCGTCGGAGGAGCCCAGAATGTTACACTAACACAGCATATTCTACTTTTGGCAAAACGATAAGCTTAAAAATTGTTCATTGGTCACATAGGTTCTCTGTTCAGGTTTTACTTTGGACAGACAACCTTCTTCGTAGCACAGTATACAGGCAGAGTGAAAATGAACAAATAGAGAGAGGATAGTCTTCGGCTGAGAACATTCTGACCTACAACATTAAAACAAAAACGACAAAAAAAAAAAGGCAGAAAACCAGATATTCAAACCATCCTTCTGCTGTTCTTCCTTTTTATGACTATATGTTTGCTTTCATATTTTGCCCATCACTTAATGCAACCTGAGGCACAACATCAAAGTCCACTTTCTGAACTTTCACAGCATTTGGCCACTTGCCTTTAGTGGGTGACCTCATAGAAGGAAGCAGCAAATTTCATCAGAGAGGAAATTCATTGTACATGAAAAACCGACAATATACCAATAGTTATCAATAACTGACATTAATCCCTATCGCCAAAAATATTAAGACCAGGGAGAGGTGGTGGGAGAGCAGAGTAGTAGCGTCTTTGCACGAGCGCCTGTCACAGTACGGTCTGCCTTCCGTGGGAATGTTGAAGAGGGGTGGGGGTGGTGGGGGGGAGGACAGAAGAGAAGGAGAAGAGCCCTCTCTGATATATGCTGAATGTGTTTGTGCAGTGTTTGTGTGCGTGTGTGTGCAGTGTGCGTGTGTGTGCAGTGTGTGTGTATATCCTATCGATGTAACATGTGTGATGTTTTATTCCCACTCTGTTGTGCCGGGTGGTTTGGAGGTCAGATCATACATGACTCTGGAGATGCCTGGGATCTTTTTGATTTCATTCACCATCTTCAGCACCACCTGAAAAAAAAAAATGAGCAGAGGAAGAACATGTTAATCCCCACACTAATCAAGACGATCAATTTTAGAATCTTACATTTTGATATGCTAATCATTTTGCAGATAGGTGGTCAAATCTGGTATGGTCCTCATCAAGTTATGGTCATATTCTGAAAGGGTAGAGTCCAGTCTTTGGTTTTGGAAATATGCAGCTGCTGTGGGGTCTCCAAGGGGAGGAATCATGTGAGAGACATGGCTCAGCACCTTGAACCAACTTATGTAAACAACGGACCCCATAAGAATTAGACTACTTCTGAAATCTGTAACATTTTATTCATACAGTATCAAATTACGACATCACCTGACAAGACATCTTTTTTCTTATTTCCTCAAAGTTAAAAGTAACCTAACTCACTAACCGCATGAAGAATCTCTACTGTCACGAATTGAAGGATTAAAACATCTACACTCCCACCAGACAGTTGTAAACAGGAGTGTGATTGATGACATTGTAGAAGCAAAAACAGTTTCTCACAATGATGTACATGACCTCGACTGAAGCCACTGAGCTGTTACGTTTTCATGGGCTGCTGAGATTGCTTCTCTTCCTGTAATAAGAACATCTCTGATTAAACTAAGCTTAAGTTACAAGGTTAAATGGCATGTTACCTCTTCTGGGATGTGGTTGCCAGGCATGGCAGGGATGCCTGTCATGAAGTCGCTGGTAATGAAGGTGCGGACCACCACGGAGCGCCGACAGGATGGTTGCTTTTGCAGTGGGTCACGGTCAAAGTGCAGGGGGGTCAGGATTACTGGCATCTGGCTGATCTTACCAGAGTAGCCTTAAGGGAAAAAAAAGGTTAGCAAAAATAACATTTTATTGCAATTTAAACCAAACATTACAAGTGACACTTTTATGCTTTATGATTATGTAGCCATCTCCCATAAACACTACATCTGAAGTGTAAAACATTTATTCTCTACAAAGAATCAATGATTCTGATACAACAGTCTATGTTTGCTTATGGGAATGTGAATTATTTAACAGTCGAATGATATTGCTGTTTGTTTACTAAGGGGAAGCCCTTACCAGCCACTTACTGGCATCAAAAAACACTTTCACTCAGCACTATCAGTTGTAACTCTATAAATGTCAATTACTGAGCTTAATGAGTACAAGATCGACTGTCTTCTCAGTTCATCTGTGACAGTATCGTTCCATACATTACAGATTTTCATTGTCTCATCTTACACTCAAGGAAAAAAGAAATGCACCATTTTAATTTTCGAAAATTCCTAAGAAATATGGGTGCATTTGGAAAAATGGCTTAGCATCATGATTTCACTCCAAATTAGGCTGAAGACAGGTGAACAGATTTCTTGGTTCCACTTGACTGATTGTGAGGACAATAAAGAGTGCATTTCAGGATCGTTTATGCACAAACTCATGTTTGAAACTCAGAGTTGAGTATTACCACTGGTTAACTGTGCTCAAGCCTTCTCTAGAAAAGGGCACCAGAATGAAGCCACAAACACACTTCTTCATGATCCCACGATTGTCGCAACCAGAGAGGGATTGAGCTATTGGTGTGCTCCAAGCTGGACGGGGTCGTCTTGCTGTCACCAGGCTTGTTTGGAGTCCACCGCTCTACCATTACTCGTCTTGCTGAGCGATACCACGCCACTGGTTCCTCTAACAACCGCCGTCGTACTGGTCGCCCTGTGTAACGACCGCACCAACCAGCTGGCACATCTCCGGGACAGGTTCCGGCCCGCCACCAGGTCCGCAGCCGCAACCATTGGGGACACACCACAGGCCAGCGTCGGCCAGAACCATCCGTAATCACGGTATGATGCAATTCCTGTCACTTTTGGTTTGGGGGGGTGCTCTATTGTTTGGTTGTGTTATTGCACTCAAAAATGTGTAAACGCCAAAAAAGTTGGCCTGAGGATTAGAAATGGATGTAGGGTTCATAGAAAACTGGCAGATCTCAAAAATAACATTATTCTGCCCCCCTCCAAACTCCCAAAACTGAGTGGTGCATGTCTTTTTTCCTTGAATGTATTTTATAAAGTTACAAAGCTTGTCAAGTTCATTCAACTCCTTCCTGTTTGCCATTCTTAATTCCTATGTCTGAACACACCCTCACTTACCAGACTCTCTGAGGATAGAGTGAGCTACAAAGTCAGCCTGTCTGAGCGTGCTCAAAACGCCTGTGGTCAGGAAGGTGGGTGTAATGTCTGTTGGTGGCTCCTTCACATGGGACCCAAAAATATACACAACTCTGGCAGGAGGAAAATATGCACAAATCAACAAATGAACAACTGTTTCCTTGTGTTTCCTATTGGCTACAGATTTTATAATTGGAAACATGACGCGCAGAGGAAAGACTGAGTGTTCTTACCTATTGATGCTATGGCACATACGAGGGATGAGTCTGGCCAGGAACAAGAGCGACTCCCAGTGTGGAGATTCTTTACTCGTGAGACCACATACGTAACTGTAGGACCGGCAATCACCCTGCATCAGAGACAGATATCAGGATTAATGTTTTTATAGCCGTTAAAAATTATCTAGTTTTTAAAAACAAAAAGTGACAAAGAAAAAACTATGTGGGAGCAAAAGTGTCTGATTAGATAACGCAAATGCATTACCTTCCTTATGTTTTGCTTTAATTAAAGAAAAAGGAGAGCCTATAAATAGTCCTTGTATTTTGTCTGCTGGTTTTCCCCTCCACCATATTCTCCAGGCTACAAAAACTGTCTGTGTTTGTCTCCCGTCTGCCCCACAATTCGAGGTTTAGAGCAAATTTACAACTCTGGGAAGTAACAGGAAGCAACTGAACACACCCATCAGAGTCACTGACCGACTGTAGTGTCTGGGTGGGGAAAGCAGTTATGACCATCTGCTCACTCCAAGCACAACTGAGCAGTTTCATCTACTGGAAAGTATCAAAGGCTGACATCAGTCAACAGCTCAAGACATGAGGGATAAAAAGGACATACATGACAGCGACTGCAGATCTCTTACGAGGCAAAAGAGAGGAAAGAGTTAAACAGTGAGAAGCTTTGTATGTGTGGGTGTGTCCTGTGGTTAGCCACTGTATTATAGTTTTTAAACAATGAGAGACAAAGAGACATAGTATTTGAAAACTCCACAGTCTGAGTGTCAACCAGCTGCTTTAAGGAAACACGCAATCCTCCAATAATATAAGATCACACACACACGCTAAAAAAAATAAATAAATAAATAAAAAAAATCATTCATTCAAGGTTAACATCAAAGCTGTGAGAGTCATCTGAAAGCCCTACAGTTTTGACAGTTGGGATTTATTTGTGAGCCAAAAATTTAAAAATGGTGGTTATGACTACGTGACTGAAACTGAATTACCTGGACACCAACAGTTTTGATGGGCAGCAGGAAGGCATTGAGTGAATGAAGGCTGGTGATCTGCATGAGCTTCTCTTCCTCCTCATCTGATATGCACGACTTGACTCTCTGCAGCAAGGCATGGGGCTGGAGGGGAAAAAGACACTTAAAATACAAAGCACAAGTCTTCTGAGCATTACAGTTGCATTTATGTTGGGAATACATTCCCTTTTTTAAATGAATATTTTTGCTATTACACATTTTGTCAGTAAAACTAATGCACATTGAAACAGTGCCAATGCAAAGATCACGGAAATCAGCACTGGGGTCCATTCTTTATGTATTGTTGCCCAGTTCTGCTGTCTGATAACCAGCACCACACACATATTGTAACCAAGGCCATAACTGCAGAAAAGTCTTGTTTGTCTCATCTTTTCCCCATTTGCCCCATTATGTAGTGTAATATTTCTCTTTTCTTCAGGAGCTGGCAAGGCCTATTCTTTTGTCCAAACAAGTGCTAAAAGGTTTTTTTCTTTTTTAAAAAAACAATTAAGCCACTCTTTGGACATTCTAGTTCCATAATTAACTAAGCAGAGCAAACACAGTGAATGTCTTCTCATTTCACGTGTGGGCAGAGCTTCAACTGTGTTGTTTGCTTGGCAACAAACAGCCACTGCTGCTAACCTGGCATATTTATTGCTCTGCTGAGTTTTCTGTCTTTGTGTTGTGTGTTGGAAGAAATAATATCTGACAAATCAACTCCAAATATTTGCCAAGAACCAGAAAAATGCTGACAGGTGAGTTAACAGTAATATACAGAAGTCCATATTCTCCTTCATGCTGCTGCTGTCTTTACCTCCATTACTAGTGAGGAGTTGGTTCAGTGTATATACTACAACCCCATGTCTTTAAGATTGAACTGAAGTACTATGATTAACTTACTACTAAAGAATATGGTTGTTTTGTAAATACAAGCTAATTGTTTTAGATCTTATACTGAAGCACAACTGACAAACATGCAGTTATATTAAAGGTTCACTGTTAAAAATTGGGGATTTTGAATATTGAAATGGAATACAAGGTTAATAATTGTGTTTTCATTAGTGTATAATCACTTGGCTGTGTTTTCAATATCTACAACAGGGACAGGTGTTTTATGAGACTCCCTACTGATGCTATTGTCTCACCTTTTTGACACTTGCAGAGAAGTCTGTGATGATTTTGAGGATGTTGTTTGTTTCAGCAAAGTCCTTGCAGATGTAGGGTTCCTCGGCACAGATCACTCTGATGGACAAACCAGGACCTACAGGCAAAGGAGAGAGGAATTGTGTTAAAAAAACAAACAAAAACAAAAAAAACAAACTTAAATAATAACTTCAGCTCAGACACACAGCTGATGACATTATGAAAAGAAAAAAAAGTCAAGAAATGAGACACTAGCAAAACAAAAGAATATCAAACATCACTTGGCTTTATATTAATGCACATTGTTATACGAGAGCAATAACATTATAGGTGTATATGTTTCTGTACTTGCCAGGGAATGGGTGTCGGGAGACGATCTCCTCTGGTAGGCCCAACTCTCTTCCCAAAGCTCTAACCTCATCTTTATGGAAATCTTTCAGTGGTTCAATTACTTTTCCCTGGAGATTCACAAAACGTACAATCAGCATTGCAACAATAAGGAAATGGGGGACACATATAAGTCCTGCTTTCTAGTGCATTTATATTAAAAGGGCTGAGCTAAACAAAAACAAACAGCAAACAAAGAGTAAAAAAGAGCTAGTAAGAAGAGGAATGGGTATTTGAATGCTTAATAAACTCTGCAAAGCACTGTCAAAACCTTGCTGAGGGATGAATAAAGTGGAAATCCACCTTAGCAAAAGAAATGATGTGTATTCTCTCTATTTTTTTTTTTACAGCTCCTGCTCTGACTACAGAGGCTCTTTCTATAGAGCTGTTAAAAGGAAACCGAAGTCCTTGAACCACACATGAACAGCATATGTCTGCACAACTGAAATATCACACCGTCTGGCACAGACCGCTACACAAGAACACAACAAATTTAAGCTGTTTCTATTTACATTTCTTTGGTATACACCCACCCTACTCCATTTTTCAAATGCAGATATTTACTTACCCATATACAAGCTAAAACTAACTTTTTTTATTAGTCACAGGAGTTGAGTGACATCTTGTCTACTGCTTCAAGTGTCATCCACAATGCAAGTATACAGTTAATAATGGATTCAAATCAAACATATGTGGAGGCATTTTGTATTTCATTGTCATTTGGTTTCCACATCCCAGACTTACCTCATCTCTGAGTTTACGGATTAGCTCAGTATCATTGTGGTGCGTTTTAATGACCTCTGCCTTGCCACTGGCCAGATGAGAGGCGCTCTCAATGAGGTCAGGCCTTAAGGTACCCTGGGCCAGTAAGACCTCATCTGGCTTCAGATTCATCTCTCCTATGACCTCATTTGCCACCTATGATTGTAACACAATTTGCAAAATTTATTCACAGCAGTAAATTTGCAACACAAAGCCAAATCAGCAACAAGATAATGTTTGCTGCTGAATACAGATGTGTAGTCAGGTCTCTGGCGAGGTACATATAAATATATTTTCACACAAATGTAGCATTAAAAGACAAATATGTAGGCTATAAGTGTTACTCACTTTCACAAACGTATCACCAATGATTTTCCTTTTCTCTTCAGGGTTGGTGGTCATATTCAAAGTCTTGCTGATACGCTTCCGTGGTGTCCTGTCCTCCTCTGAGATGGGAAGGGTGGTTGTTCCATTGTAGAAAGTATGTGCAGCATTTACCACTACAGAGAAAGAGGAGACAGGTAGGTGCTCAACTACACAAATGAGTAAAAACATAAAAGGTATTATTTTCCAAACAATAACATTAAAGTCAAAATTGTGAGTATAGTTTAATATCCTGATAAAAACGTTTTTAATTGATGGCAAAATATTGCAGTCAGTTAAAAAAAACAAAAAAACAAAAAAAAACACTTTATGAAATTTAACAAAAAGGGATTTCTTAATGTCCTGTAATTCCTTGGGGATTACAATATGACTGGAATTCACCCCCATATAGTACTTACAGGGCTGAAAGTTAAAAAAAAAAAAAAATCCTGAGCCTGAACTCTAACAGCACTCGTGCATTGGAATCGACACATACACACATCCCATATGGAAAACAACTTTTGCAGTTGTGCATAGCAAGGTAGAAGATAACCTCTGGTTTAAATATCAATTTTAGAAAGTAAAGGTAAAAATCTTTTAAGGGCATATCAAACGTATGCTAATTAATTTGAATAAATTAATTTAGTAAATATTTAAGTAAAGGGCAATTTATACAAAAATGTGCTGGCCTCAAGTCCAGCCTTCTTCCCTCTCATGACAGCACAATAGTCCAATACTGGGGACTTGTTTCCACTTGCCATCATAGCACTGGACGACATCTTTAAGTTCTGTCCTAACTGTTGAATCATTTCTTAAATTCACTTTCCTGCTTGCAAGATGTTGTGCCACTATTTTAGCCACATCATCATCAAAAAAGCCAACCATTACATTTAGTATTTTCTCCATATTTTGGATCGTTGCTTCATTGACATTTAGAGAAAACATACATTCTTTGAGTTTATCACTGACATTTCTTGAACTCTTCTGCTATGCCATGTGTGTTCATGTAACTGGTATACTGAGTCGAAAGTGACAGTTTTGACAAAGCATTTTTATCACTTGCTACCGTTTTGCACAAATCTACGAGCGGTTGTGCGATTGTAAATGTATCACAAGCCAAGTCTATCAAAAATCGCCCTGCCTTCTACGCGCCATGGCTTATGTACGGTGTAAAATATGGCGTTTTGGTGTGCATCGACGATGTATTTTACGCCGTCCGCAGAGACAACGCCATCAAATATGGCGTCAATGCACTCAAAAAGGCAGTTTTTTACGGTGTAATATTGTGCTCCAAAAACGCCGTCAAAAACGCCGTTATGTGGCACCTCAGCATGCCGTTTTTTTTTGCACTGCTCTGTGCCACTTTTTACTTCTTCAAAATGTACAGTTCTTATCTCCGCCCACTGTTTTCCACAGCCACTAAAGTTGAAGTGTCATCAGCCCAGAGGTAAAGGACAC
>JAQQZY010000006.1:15667913-15687198 GCA_030068375.1 Ostorhinchus rueppellii | reverse complement strand
CAGGGAAATTCTGGAAGGAATCATACAAATCTTTTATTTTTAAGTTGTCATGTTTTAAAGTTTAGAGACTTGGTTTACTGTAGAACAATGCAAATTATGTTTAAAGGAGAAAAAAAAAAAAAAACGCTACCAGACTGTGTGCAGAGGTTTTTCAAAGAGCCTCAGAGTAAATGTGAGCTCAGAGATGGATGCAAATGTATGTTACCAAGACAACAAAGAAGTAAAAAGATGTAGCATTTATTTTAAAGGGGTTCAGTTGTAGAATAATGCCAAGTTCAAATTTAAACAATGTACTTACTTCCTTTGTTATGTTCAAAATATCATTCTATGTATCTATATCTGAGTTATGACTAATCGGGAAAAAAGGAAAAGGTTATGCGTATGTGCATATGTATGTATATATATCTATATACATTGCATAGGTTTAACTTTTTTCCTCTCTACTTTTTACATCATGTAACCGTGCAGCTTAAAATGTGCAATAGGCAGACGCATTAATGATAAGTTTTGCTTCTGTCTGAGCCTTTTTCAGTCAACGTGTGTGATTTGTTTCTTCTGTTGTTTTGAAGTGTACATATGACTGAAATAACCTATATGACTATGACATTTATACAATAGCAATATAAACCTTTACTCTAAAAGAAAACTGTTATGGCAGTTGGTTTGTGGTTTTTGTATTGTGTTACAAAAGAATGCATGATAAAAAATAAAAAAAACTGAATTAAATTGAGTTTAATTGATAAATAACAAGTTGTTTCATCATGCAAAATAGATTTTGGATTTTTGACTTCAGAAATCTGAGTGCAGTAGCAAATTTAATGGGTGGGCTTTGGGCGAAATTCAGAGGGACTGAAAACCTCATCCGAGCACATATTCACAGGTTTGTCATTTGGCTACACAGACAAAAAGTGTGAAAAACAGAGACAAAGCCGGTAATAAGTGGATGATGAGCAGAGGAGACCAGTGTGTCTGTCTGTGTCCTTTACCTCTGGGCTGATGACACTTCAACTTTAGTGGCTGTGGAAAACAGTGGGCGGACAAAAGAACCGTACATTTTGAAGAAGTAAAAAGTGGCACAGAGCGGTGCAAAAAAAACGGCATGCTGGGGTGCCACATAACAGCGTTTTTGAAGGCATTCTTGGTACACAATCTTACGCCGTAAAATATGACATTTGAGTATATTGACGCCGTATTAAGGCTGATTTATGGTTCTGCGTCGATGTGACGCAGACAGCTCGGCGTACCTGATCGCCGTCATTTATCATTTATGGTTGTGCGTCTGTGTCCGTCCTACGCATGGTAATTCACCGCCACAATGCTAGGGGGCGACGAGTCGCGAAATCTCCTGAATTCGTACATACATTGTTTACTTTCCGGTTATGGCAGCGTGTTCCCTCCAAGAATTAGTAGACATCTAACTGTCTTTGTAATTCGGGGAGGATGAGTTGTACAAATGGTCATATTTCCTAACTTCTTCGATGAGTCGCTCTTCTGCTTGGTCCATCTTCAACTACAAGAATTTAAAAATGGCACTGTTGTATACAGAACAAACTGGAAAGCAGAGAACCGGAAATGATATAGCGCGGACCAACCGCAGCCTTCGCGGTCTGTGTCGTTTCGACGCGTAGTCAGGATTTTTTGGAGGTGCGCGTCAAGTGACGCAGACACTCTGCAAAGGGGGTTTGTGGCGACGCTCTGCCAAGTGTCTGCGTCAAATCGACGCAGAACCATAAATCAGCCTTTAGACGGTGTCGTCTCTGTGGGCGGCACAAAATACGCCGTCGATGTACTCAAAAACCCTGTATTTTATGCTGTACATAAGCCATGACGCGTAGGAGGCAGGGCGATTTTTGATAGACTTGGAGCGCACAAACTGCGGCTTTATGTCCAAAGTCTCCTTCGTGGCGTCGGATTACCTTCACGAAGTTTCTGGCACCAGTTCCAGAAAGGCTTGCCATCTCCACCCCTTTCTTCTAGCCATGCTCAACACCATTTGTTTTTTATGGCCTTGTCAACAAGAACCTCTTCCCCTGGTTTCATGAATTTGGTTTCCATTGGGTTTTTTTTTTCTCTAATTTCAGCAAAAGCGTCGCCGATGTTCTGCACCGTGCCGGAATACTTTAAGCCCTATACTTATTATATTTGAGATCTGAGCTCTAGAAATATTGCACCTACCTTTGAGTTTGATGCCGAGCTTCGTGAGGGCCTCCTCCACACTCTGACTCTCTCTCTTCCTCATGAAACCATTGTCAATGTGAACAGCTATCACCTGGTCCTGGTTCAGCGCTTTGTTGAGGAGGGCTGTGCACACAGTTGAGTCAACCCCACCACTGAGAAGCACCTGAAGATATCAAACAACACAAATAGGACTGACACTGTAAGAAATAATATCAAAGCCAAACAGTGCAGTACCTACATAAGGCTTAAAGCCTAGCTGAGCGAGTGTGTGGCAATTTTACAATTAACTATTGAATTGACATGTTTAACTAATGACTGACAAACTCTGTGGACAATACATTTTTGTGTCAGAAACAAACTAAAGTATAGACCCTTATATGGTGCTAAAGGAACACAAAACAGAGACTGCCTGTTCTGCTCTTAAAGTGCGAGTTTAACTGAGCTTTGAGGCAGCCTGCTACATTCATTCACTGCTTTCACACTCCCCTGAGATGAAGCCCAGTTTAAAGCCGCTCAGGGAGTCGACTACCTCTTTTCAGAGAAAAGGATTTAATTTAAGAGTTTAATTGGTTCTACATAACTTCTCTCCACTGCTGCTGTCACCATTTGCTGTGCAACTACCACCCTGGACTTCCAATCCCATACCTTCTCCCTATTGTTATCGCCATTGTTACCACACAGCTATCGACAATTTTACTCACCAGCACTTTAGATTTGTCAACTTTTTCTCGGATGTCATTGATGCAGTCCTGTTGGCGGTTCTGTACAGTGAAGTTACTCGCGCATCCTGCAATCTCAAACAGGAAGTTACGCAGCATGTCCATGCCTCTCTCTGTCAAGTCTACCTCGGGATGAAACTGTGTCCCATACAGTTTCTTCTGTTCATTGGCAATACCTGGTTTAAAAGAAAAGAAAAAAGAAATAATAATAATAATAATAATAATAATAATAATAATAATAATAATAATAATAATAATGTGATAAAGTACTGGGAAACACCAAGATTTAACGTAACACTAACACTCTGCTGTATATGACTGTATAAATACAACAGGGTTTCAGATCAGGTTAATCAGGGTCAGCGGCGCTTTCACATGCTTCTCACCGGCAATTATGTTCCCTGACCGGGCCACCACTTTAAAGCCATCAGCCACTTTATCCACACTATCTCCATGAGTCAGGAGGACCATTTCCTCCTTCTGAAGGCCTCTGACAAGAAAAAGACACATTCAGACATTAAAAGATGTGTGTGATGCAATATATATTGACAAATAACTACATTTAGTATTTTCTCAGTGTGCACATAGGGGTAAAATGCAGAATGGCGATAATAAATAAAGACTGCCTTTGTCTGGTTTACACCTTGAATTATTTGTTTAACAACAAAAAATATGTGACTGCTGGAACACTTCTGCAGTTTATGTAGCACTATGGTGATGGCAGAAAAGCAATAATAGTTAAAATACTGTCTTCAAAAGACTTAATCTTTGAGGCCTGAAGAACAAACAGTTAAAGCCTAGTTACAGATTTCTTCAATAATCTCTGGTAAATTCATTTTAGGATTCAGTGACAGTACATTAGTACAGGCTATCCACAACAGGCTATAACCGAGTTAACGCAAAATCATACATTCTTATGTATCTGCATTAATGCTTTTCACTATTTTAAACATAAATCAGGTGTAAATATTTTTGCTGTATGATGATAAATTAAACTATGCTATATTGTAATGACTTCTCTAAGTATAGATGTAAAAACACAAGAAAAAGATTAGATTTATGAGTCCAATAAACCAGTGCTTACCTGTAGAGAGAACACGTGTTATCCAGTCCAATATTGAACACTCCATCTTCCCTTACACTTTTTCTGTGTACAGTGCCTCCGAAAACTTTATTCATCATCTGTAACAGACACACAGAACCGAGTCAACAACTTTAAGACACCTGAGATGTCACAAATGTGAGAATAGCTTATAGGGTTTAGTTTACAGGCAGACTTGGCTCATCTCCCTAAGCTATTGTCAGTATATCTGAGCCAGACCATGAGAGCTAAATAACAGACTGTAACAGAATGATGCAGGCAGCTCCTGAGTGTGAAAGTGCAAGTGTTTGCTGAAACAAAGGCGTTGTTGAAAACATAATGTCTCCATAATCACTAAAACAGCTGTGCATTACAAGACAATGCCTGCATGTTTGCATGTGCTTAGATACCTGCATTCCATAACAAATTCCTAACACAGGCTTTCCAATGGTGAATATGGCAGGATCAAACCAGGGGGCATCTTCTGCATATACAGAGGCTGGACCTCCTGAAATGATGATTGCCCTAAAGAGAGAAATTGGCAAAACAAACAACAGTTATAACAGAACTTTTAGAGTGAGAGTATGGTGTAACAGTAATGGAAAACATAACACAAAATTGCTGGTTCAAGTGTTTTTTTTTCCTCACCTGTATCCCTGTTCTCTGATAGCAAAGGCTGGAGTCTCTAAGGGCAGGATCTCAGAGCGCACACACAGCTCTCTCACCCGTCTGTCAATCACCTTGCCATATTGGGCCCCTGCATCCAGGATAGCCACTGCCCCCTCACAAGACCCATTCTGCTCTGCGCTGATCTCCAGCTATAGAAACACACACACACAAAATAGAACTAAGCATACATTTTGATGCCTCTAGTGTTTCTGACACTGGTGTTGACCAGTAAATCCATAAGTGACAGTACCTGGAATTTTACGCTAAAATATTATCGTGAGTGTCAACAGCTTTCTAAGGGTGCAAGATGTGATGTAAGATGACCTATTCAACCAAGATTTACTCTGCTTTACCTCTGACTTCCCCTTAGAAAATGTGAGTTAATAAGGCCTAACACAATTATGGACATGTGAGCATCACTACTAACAGACTCCTGTGAAACGTGCTGCAACCATTCAGTCACTCAGTGGAATCACATGAAACCCACAAGTCAGTACACTGTTGTTACTGAGAAGGACCTTTACGTCACCATCCAAGTTTGTTACCTTAACATTGAAAGAGGCGTTTGGTACATATTAAATTAAATTAATTAAACCAAATCCCCAGTGGATGTCTGCACAATGGGAAAGGCTAGGTCGATGACATATAATAAATCCCCATAATAGCAAAAATGGTAGATTAGAACGATAAAAAAAGGAAACATGATCCCACGTGGTTGGTGGAAAACACTTCCGCCGTGGATGCAACTAAAACATCTTGTATCATGAACCGCATCCATCAACTCCGATTAGTTATCCCGAGAAGAAAACAGTTAAAACAAGCAGTTGTCACACACAGTGGCATGGCCGATAATTTGTCCAACAGAACATATAATAGAAACTTTACAAGATAAGACTTAAACTCATGACTTGCGTCTCCAGTTGACAGACCGGTAACCTCAAGTTGGCTCGTATTAGCTTGTACGACGTTAGCAACTCACAGTTAATGTGACATTAGCTCAAAGTGTGTGACAGCGGCCGTTTTCAGCCATTTACCACAGCCTCAATGTCATTTTAGAAAAAAACACCAGCTCTATCGGAAGGCCACACTTTCGGTTAGTAGTGCCTTTACTATCGTTACACATTCTGACAGCGCAGCTAATTCTAGCTAGCATATTCCTTACGCTAGCTACATAAACTGTAATAATCAGCGTTAGCTTGGTAGCACGTAGCGGGGCTATGCTAAAAACCCACGCGGTGCGTGAGTCGTCTAATACGGAGCCATCACAAGAAAAAAGCAAGCACGCACATTGGCCAAATAGGTGGAATGTTTTATTTCTGACGGACACCACTAAAATATCCAACCCGGGTCGTCAGCTGTGTGAGCAACATGTTAATGTAGCGTTAACACTGCAACAGGCGTACGACCGCGTACTCGTTCCTCTCAGCGGTACTAGTGGTAACATTACGTGCGGTCCAACTTTCCCCCGAGGTACACAGGCCGTAATTAACCGGGGGACAACACCAGAAACCAGGGTCTTAACCTGACGTCAAACGAGTTATACTGCACCGGAGCACCGGGTACTCCCCTGTCCACTGACCTTGCTGTCTCCGTTGCACAGAGCCATGGAGGACTGCCGTGTTGTGGAATGAGCTCTCCCCTTCGCCTCGGTGTCCCAAGTCTCAGAGAGAGAGAGAGAGAGAGAGAGAGACGGCTACTGGTTAGCTCCTGGCTCAGCACACCGACTACTGTTCCCAAAGTAGAACGGACTGTCGGTACGGGCAGCAGGCTGTCACTGGCTCTTCCCCACTTGGAGAATAACTTTCACGGTGGGAACACACTGCATAAATGTGTCTGTGTTTGATGGGTGGAGCACTAAGTTAAATCCTCAAAAATAGTTAGAGTGGCCCCAAGAGGGGGAGGGTTTTTATGGACAACACGCTGGAATTTCACTAAAATGCTTTTTGTGTGTATGTGTGTGAAATGTTTTTACATTTGCTGCCTACGTTTATACAGAAATAAAACCTAAAGTCGTATTTCAGCTTGTGGCAGGAGGGGGTCACAGTGGAATCACAAGGGTCTGTGCTAACCACGATAGTATACAAGTCTAGGGTATAATGGAGTTTTAGGTTTGCAGGCTATTTACTCACACCAAGAGCAAAGAAATAACAATTTTATGACTTACTGGAATTTTTAATTGGATAAAGAGCAAGCACCCCGTGGTTGACTCCCCCTTTATTTTTCTTAAGCAAATGAATAAAAAAAATAACGTCACCCCAATCCTGGCAGAAAAATACATATCCACACATACAGAGAATATTTACCTACAAGTAAATACCATAAAGTTGAGGGTTTTCTAAATATATAGAAATAGTAAATGATAAAAATAAATAAATAAACCTAAATAAATGAAATAACATAAAATGACAATGCAATAATAAAATCTGATAATAGTGTACGATTGTAGCACAGAATAGGAATTCAAATCATATAGAACTGTTTTATTAAGAAACCCATGTACAAACCCCATTAACAGGCACACTCCATGTAAGTACAGATTTAATGATTTACAGCCTTCATCCAAGTCCAAATATGTACTTTTTTTCTTCTTCTTCTTTTATCAGTGGTTTAAGTCCCCCAAGACAGAATAATCATCCACATGTAAACAAAATAATATGAAATGAGGATTCACATATGTGACAGAAAGACATTGTATTTTAACACATCTGCTGTACACTAGGCCGTGTTCTAAGTCTATGTCATATTTCTATCATCCCTTATTCACTCATACAAGGTTATTGTGCTTTCTGTATGTATATATGTGAGTTTTGGTCAAGGTTTTGCATAAGTGGTTACATTAACTTAATTTTTCTTATATAATATGTGTATGGTTTCAGGCAATGTTCAATTTAAGATTCCTTGAAAGTGCAATGGGAAAGTCATAAAGGTGTAAAATTCCAACCGTCAAATAGACAATAAATGTTAAATTATGTGCTCAAACATGATGGGATGTCCCTTTACTGATCATCCATATGTGGTAAATTTGAACTGATGCAGCAGTAAAAAAAAAAAAAAAGGACAGTAGGAATAAAACAACAAAACAAGTACAATACAATGCAAAAATAAATATAACTTGTGCTTCATGCAATAATTATGGTATGACAATAAAACTTTGAGTCTGTAGGGTTGTGAGTCTCAAGAAAAAGGTTGGAGGTACTGTGGCATGTTTTTTTTTGTTTTGTTTTGCATTGCATTGCAATAATTACAGGGATGTAATTAAAACTGGTTTGCTGTATCAAAATAACCAATGGTTTGACAAAAGTTTTGAATATCAGTGAGCATGAAAAAAGTCCTGAATTTACAGTTGTAATAGATTTGAAGAATCTTTTATTTCCAAAAGGAGACTTGACAAAGGTAACCACTGCTTTAGTAGTCACATTATACCTTTGAGGGTTGTACACATGATGGATGATGAAGAAGAGAAAACATACATGAACCATAGCACCCTCTGGTGGAAAAAGTAAGGAACGTATTCTTCAGCACAGACAATGTATAGACATGCAAATGCTTATTTTTGACAGGACAATAGAAGTGTTTACCTGGTTGAATTGATGCTGGCAATAGCCTACATATTACTAAATATATAAGTAACAAGAAACAGGAATTTTATAACAACACTTAAATGTACTCTGTGACCTGACTAGAATTGCAAATTGCCCTCTTATCACATGCCGATCCACCCTAAATTATTATCCTATGTGATCACATGCCCTCAGTCGGATAAGCAGCTTCACATGCACTCACAGCCACCACAAGGCGCAGCATGCTGTTATTCATTATGTCTAACTCCAAAGTGGTGTAATGGGTGCATCATGACTTTTACCAAAAGACTTGTTCTCATGTAGAACGTCATAATGTTATTTTTGTGTAACTAATGTAGACTGGCCACAGAAACATTAGTTCAGTCATCGCTTCACTTTAAAATATGACCTACTGTTAAAGCATAGCTGCAGATGAACTGGACTACAGCAAAACTACGCCAGATAGAAATCTAGTTTGGTTAACTAATATGTTAAGTAATTTTAAAAGATTTTTTAAAATACAATAAAATAAAAATAAAATATTAATTTAGCATAAAATATGATACAGAAAAAAATCATGTGACTGCAGAAATCTCCCATTCTATTTACCTCACTTCAAAATGCCACATATTTTATGTAGGTCATTGGGTCAAGAGTGATTCCAGCCTTGAGCACATGAGCACATTTTATACATTAACTTGTTAATGGTCAAAGGGGGTTAGGTTGCAGCAGGAAAAAAATGGTTAAACACACACACATGCAAGAGTTGTTGTTTAACTACTCGAGTCACTGTGGACTGTGAGCTAATACCAAACTAATTTAACTAACTGCTCCTCAACATTGATGCTGAAATAGTTATTTGTCGAGATACTTTTTTTATCCGGATGGACATATCTGTGTCAGTCATTTTTGTTTTTTATAGATGGGTGTCAAAGACAAGCAGTAGACTGCCTGCTGCTGAGGTAATACTGATATTTATTTGACTGACAGGCTGTGGGGTAAATCATAGGTTTAAGGCAAAGCTGAAGCTCAAATATGACGAGTTTATTATATACATATTTGTTATTCATTAGTTTACTTACTGCTGTGTGATGTTCTTTGAATACAGAAATGAAAATGTTTATATTTGTTCAGTATCATGTTGTAAATGTGCTCACTAGTAAATTTCCGAAAATAACATTTGGTTGTTGTGGTCCCCAGCTGATTTAGAGCATCATTTACCAATATCAATGAAGTAGCTCAGAGTAACTAATTATAGACTTTTAGTCTTTGTTCACCACATGATTGGAGGTTAAAATGCTTTTTCTTGGTTTTGTCATATTGTGAATGTAAGTTAATAAAAAAAAAATATACATTGCAATTATTATGGTTTATGGCAAAACTGATGTCATTATTTTTGGCCTATTATTTTCTAAATGAATTGCCTATTGTACTATACCAACACTGAGGTCGTTATCAGTCTTTATTCGATTATTTACCTCTGTGTAGCATATTTAAAACTTTCAACCGCTTTAAAATATTTACTCTACCATCTCCATCTCGTATTTCTATGAGAATGTATGCTTTCTGTAAATGTACACTAAACCGGAACACTTATCAGGTGCATTTTGACACGTCATCTACACATGCCGGACGCATTTAAAAGTTACACACACTGCACTTCCTGGCTCTCCTGTGTTGATGTTATCCGATGTAACCAGTTTTAAACCCAACGGTAGTCACTTCCTTGTGGTTTTTTTTTGCTATTATTAAATTGCCGCCAGATAACGGTCGAATAAACAGAATTTACAATCGTTTTCGCTTTGATTTCTGGTGTAATTCAGCCGTTTGTGTTTTGCTTTTGCTTTTGGCATGTTGCTTATTCTGCTATCACCATCACCAGGTATGCATGCTTTCATCCGTATGTTTTCTTTTTACTTTATGGTCTCATGTATATCCCTTATATTTGATCAACTATAAATTACATTTCACTAACTCCTTGTATTGCCAACGTAATTTTAATTTTCTGTTTCCTTCCTTGACACCTGTTCTTGTAAGTACAATGACAGTACACTGGTTCGTGCCTCTCAAGTCTTCGTAGAATCGCTGATCCAAGTCAAAGATGGCCGTAAGAAGTTGTCAAATGTTTAATGTACTAACTTAATTTTATTGCTGTGTGTGCTCAGCGATTAGCCTGATTGTATATGCCTTAATTGGTGACTCATCTCACTCTTTTTTTTCATAAACTACCAAAGACAACTGTGACAGTTCTGTTCTTTATGGCAAAGTTGATGGTTAATGGCCTCATAATAGCATTTTTTTTTTTTTTTTTTTGCAAAAATAATTGTACCGTTTACAAAAAACCAAGATGTTCATTTCAATAACCTTGAAAACTCTCCTCCTGCTTACATCTATGTTTTGCCCTCTAAAAAGTCATTTTTAATGTTGCTTGATATTAAACTTAACCATGTAAGCTGTAGAGACTATTTGACATGTAGTTTGCAGTCAGTTTAGTTTCTGTCTGTTTCAGGACGTCCATCTTCATCTCCAGAATTGCTGAGGGCAAAAGCAGTTTGATGCCCGCTGCTCCATCATGGAGCCTTCAGAGTCGATCACACACAAGAACGGGCGGCAGAGAAAAGTAGCATATGCCACCGACCCTTCTGAAAACATGAGGGACCCTCTCAGAAGAGACACATCCTCCTTTGATCCAGATATAGAGGACGAAGCAGAACACCTTATCCAAGAGTCAGACTCTGAGGAAAGGAGATACCACAGAGTACGGCCTGGCATTCGTGGCGAGTTAGGGAATGTGTTGCTTCTTTTGTTTCTTTACGTGCTGCAAGGAATTCCTCTGGGACTGGCTGGAAGTATTCCTCTGATCCTACAGAGTAGGAATGTCAGTTATAAAGATCAAGCCTTCTTCAGCTTTGTCTTCTGGCCTTTTAGTCTCAAGCTGCTTTGGGCACCCCTGGTGGACGCACTCTACTTCAGCAGGTTTGGTAGAAGGTAAGAAGACATTTGCATATTGCTCTGCATTTGAGTTTGTTTTTTACCGTGATATTAAAGTTTGTATTTGAAATGTCTTTTCTCCTGCTATGGTTTTTATTTTCTTCTTTAAACATATTTTTCCTTCTACATCATTGTTTTCATGTTGCATCCCCCTCCCACCTATTTTTGCAGAAAGTCATGGCTGGTGCCCACGCAGTACCTCCTTGGCCTCTTCATGCTCTGCCTGTCTGTAACAGTGAATTCACTGCTGCAGAATGAAGCAAGGCCAAACGTTGTAACACTTACTGGAGTTTTCTTTATGCTAGCCTTTCTGGCAGCCACGCAGGTAGATAATGTCTAAGATGTAATCACACATTCATAATGACACACAAGTCAGGTAAATTGGCTTTTTTTTCTCACCTTCCAATGGCTTTGTCTTCTCTTCCTTTAAGGACATAGCTGTGGATGGATGGGCCCTGACTATGTTATCCAGAGAGAATGTGGGCTATGCATCTACATGCAACTCTGTAGGCCAGACCGCAGGCTACTTCCTTGGGAATGTGCTCTTTTTGGCTCTGGAGTCTGCTGACTTCTGCAACAAATACCTCAGGATAGAACCCAAGGACACAGGGATCGTCACTTTGTCAGGTAAGACTAGGGGGAGGTTTTTTTCTTTACCAATCAAAGGGAAGGATATTTTGTCCACTTAACAGCAAACTTTGATTTCAACTATGACTGAAACACAGTAGTATCAAATAAATGGATACTAATGTACATAAAAATGAATATATACTCTATGCATAGTACAATGCTGTAAACAAGCTAATGTGTTATTTTTTAAATTTGAAATGCACCAAATACATAAAATGTTAGGAAACATTTTTTTTCCATGCAGTTAGAACAGTGTGCTCTTAATTTACATTTATCAAAGTCTTTCTGTACACATTGAACTTAAAAAAAAATATAAGTGCCATGAATCTTTGCATATAAACTATAAATTAAAAATGAGTATGTTGTTTTTCAGAAAAAATGTACTATCTGTAATGCTATCATGTATCAATATTTGCAATTCCCATAAAAGATAACGCATTTCCATCTCACTTTCTTGCAGACTTTTTGTTTTTTTGGGGAATTGTCTTCCTGGTTTCCACGACACTGGTAGCCATATTTAAAGGAGAAAACGAACCTTACAAAGGAAAGAGGAGAGCGCAAGAGGAGACGCAGGGTGTCATGGAAACCTACAAGTTGCTGTTCTCTATCATCAAGATGCCCACAGTCTTCACATTCTGCTTCCTGCTACTCACAGCTAAAGTACTTGACTATATTATTTGATCAAGTTAACTTTTTTTCCCCATAGATATTTCCCAATGTCTGAAGAGTAGAGCTGTTGAAGATATAGCACTTGTAATCTTTGTGGAACCCAAGGCATCCACTTGACTACAAATGTGAATTATAATACTCAATTTGAAGACAAAATATGCAACATCACCCCTTAAAAGTCTATGGACTCTATCTATGGATACAACAGTGATCTCAATGATCACTCACGAACACTCTAAAGGTGTTTTGATGTATTTACCTGCAAACACCCTGTCCGGAGTTTCTATCTTACTGGACTATGTTGATTAACTGTCAAAGACTTGACATTTTGGGGGAATAAGGATACACAGCCTGTTTACTTGAACTAGAAATCCTACAGTGTTTACTTTGTACATAAACATGACTGTGTTCTTCTCTGTGTTTCAGATGGGCTTCTCTGCAGCCGATTCAGTGACAGGCTTGAAGTTGGTGGAGGCGGGAGTTCCCAAGGAGCAGCTGGCACTGTTGGCAGTGCCTATGGTGCCTCTACAGATCCTCCTTCCAGTGGTCATCAGTAAATACACAGCAGGACCCCGGCCCCTGGACGTCTTCTACAAGGCCTTCCCTTTTAGGTTGTGACACATAGTCAGTCATGAATATACATGTTATACATATTTATGAAGTGTGTTGTAGACAGACTCATACACAGTTTGACCCAGTGAGGTGAAATCTAGCAGAGAGTTTGTTTGTTTTTATGTGGTTTCAGGTTGCTCATAGGGCTGGGGTACGCTCTGCTGGTTTGGTGGACACCCAGCGTAAAAGAAGAAGGAGGCTTTCCTGTTTACTACTATGCCATAGTGCTGCTTAGCTACGCACTGCATCAGGTTTGGTGTTTTTCTGTTTTGCTTGTAGCCCAGTCGCTCTAATATAAGTTTTAACATATGACAGGATCTCACATATTACTGACACTTATTGGTATTCAAAGAGGCTGATTTTAAAATGACTTAAATGTGTATAAGGTTCCAGTGTGAAAAGTTTAGGGGGATTGAAGAATTGATGTTTAATAATATTCATCATTTATTGATGTATAATTACTTGAAATAAGAACCATCTTCTTTGTTATGAGACATTTATATCTACAGAATGAGGGTGTCGCCTCCATGAAGTCCATTATATTCCACAGTAGCCTGGTACAAGCATCATCTTTATTTCCAAATTACAGGAGATGGTATTCACTGTTAAGGTGTATTTCTCTCACATATTGTGTACAGTTGTGGACCAGCATTTTCAATGACCCCCCCCCCCAAAAAAAAAAACCAACAACAATAAAAAAAACAAATACAGCAGAACTAATAAAGAATCTTTGATGTCCCAACAACCAAACGCACAACACAACATAGCAATTCATAAAAACACAGTGCAGACAATTATATAAATACAGTAATTAAATTATAAAGTGCTATTTAAAATGCCAATGGCTATGGGAACAGAGGAGTGTTTGTCTGTTAACATTTGACATTTCTGTTTTTTAGTTAATGCTGCATAGAGTAGTGGTGTATTCACTTCATTCACCAGACATATTGAACCTTTTTAAAGAAAACTTTTCAAAATTATCACAAAGCAAAAAATGCAAACAGTATTTCAGTTCAGTAAATTTTAATAAATAAACGCAGTACCTTGATAAATTTTGTTAGTTTAGTTAAAATAAATCTTTCTTGTACCACTAATTGAATTTGACTATCAGGTTATAGTCCCAGCTCCACATCCCTGTATTATGGAGCAGAAAATGTAGTTGCTCAGTTTGCCACTGAGAGAAGTTATAAATGCTTTTATTTATGAACCATCATCACCTTTATCATTTTCGTGTCATTTGGCACAGAAGCTCTCCAACCTGTAGATCTTTTGTCAGCTTTTTGATTACTGCCTGAGATGATCAGTGTTCAGAGGAGGATTATTTTACTTGAGAGCAGATTGAAAAATAATAGTTATCACAAAAATCAACAAACAGAAAATGAAGATGTAGAATTTAGAAACATTACCTCTGCCCTAGATATCACTATTGTGTAAATGTCTAGAGTATTTTAGCTGGTACTGTCATTACTCTTTCTGTAGAATATGAAAACTTTTGAGGAGAAGGTTGAGTAGTAGGTTGAGAAATGTAACATTTCCCTTGTTTCTCCACCAGGTGGCGTTGTACAGTATGTATGTGGCCTGTATGGCCTTCCATGCCAAAGTGAGTGATCCTCTCATCGGTGGGACCTACATGACCCTCCTGAACACTGTCACTAACCTGGGTGGGAACTGGCCCTCCACTGTGGCTCTGTGGATGGTGGATCCACTGACCTACAAGGAGTGTCAGGGGGCCCCCGGGCAAAGCTGTGGCTCCGTTGAGGAGGCGGGGGTAAGTGAGCAGAGCGAGTGTGTCATTCTACTTACTCAGGAAGTATAAACTGACTGTTCTCCTTTAATCTGTTTCCATCTCTAGCTCTGCGTTAAGGAGAACGGAGTTTGTGTGACCACATTAGACGGTTACTATGTGGAGTCTGTGGTGTGTGTTGTGATTGGCTTAGCCTGGTGGGTGTGGCTAGGGAAGAAAATGAGGCGGCTGCAGGAGCAGAGCCCTGCCGCGTGGAGATGCAGTGTCGAACAGTGATCACTTCATTCACCATCAGTAAATGACTCTGGTGGGTGGATCTCTGCTCCACTGTGTCAAAAAAACTGGACACGCTGTAATCCCATCATCCCATCGGCCTGTTTTAGTTCTTCTGGTCCTGTCCTAGCTGATATGTTTCTAGCTGCTCTCTCGTTCACCTGTCACCTTAAAGTACATAAATATGAAGACATACATAATAATTTCTTGTGTAACAGTGTCTTGAAACTCTTAAAATATTTTAGTCAATTACACAGAATGTTGTGTGTGAATTTTTTTTATTTTTTGTTTTGCTTATGAAAGCACATTCGGCTCCTTGAAATAGCCAAACCAAACCAGAGCTGGGTCAAACTGTACCTTAAAATACTTCTCAGGGTTTATTATAACCTGTACCAGATCGTTGTATTTTCTATATTTAAAGCCCTGATGTATCCAATATAGGTTAAAGCTCTACAGCATTTGTACATTTCCCTGGATTCCAGCAAAATATAGCTCATCATTATACAGAAGTCTGTTAAGTGACTGTAAACCCAGCACTGCATACTTTGCAGAGGAAAGAGTTTCTTGTTTTATTACAAAGGATAACAAAGGGAAATGCATGTATTTCTTAGGCAAGATATCTGTTACAGGAACCAGTATGTCATTCCCATTTAGAAGTATTTAGGCTAATAGGCATATTTAATAGCAAGTAGCAAAAAATCTGGTATTTGATGTTATTTTAAACTCCATGAGTAAGTTTTATCAGTTTGACTCAGACCTGGACTGTATTTTTTAAAGTTTTTTTTAATTGGTTTTTTTTTTTAGGTCTTTGTGCCTTTTTTTTTTTTTATTTTTATTTTTTTTTATTTAAAGCATTTCAGTGTCTCTTGACTTCAAGGACATCCAACAGAATCAATTCACAGCCCATGTTGTTTGACCTGTTGTCACTTAAGGAAAGCAGGGAAGTCGAACTTGAAAATGCAAGTTACACAGATGAACACGATTGTAATCTGCAGTTTGGTAGATGCATAAAAAAAGTGTGCTTTTATTACTTCAGTTGCTTGATGTCCCAGCTAAATACACATTCCTCATCAGCGTTGGCACAATGTGTTACCCATAGTGAAAGAATATCAACTTCAGTCAAATGAACTGAAATAGCATCTAAAATATCCACCAATAATCTTTCATTCCTACCAATTAGATTATTTTTATTCCTTAAAGGACCAATTCATACCTAGCAATATTGGACAGCACAGTGTTTAACTGTTGTATGATTACAGGGTAAACTGGATGAAGAGAAAATGAAAAAGTGAGTCCTATGTGTAAAAATACAAACTGCTGATGACACTTGTGGAAACATTGGTACAGAGCATATTTTAAATCAGATCCTAGACCAGCATCTTAAGCATAAGTAAGTCCTGCTTCTGTATCACATATTATACATAGAATTGTTACAGTATTTTTGCTAAAGCCAAAATCTGACTGCTCTGTCAACTCTAAATGTAAACAATCAGGGGTCATGTGTGCTGTTCTGATTTAATGTAACATGAAATAAAAACACTTTTACCGTTTATATTATTTCTGATTTCCTGACTACTGTTATGGTTAATATATAGTAGTTTCATGTGTACACCTGTTCCTCGTACTGTACATTAAACTCACACATTGTAACTGCAATTTTTTTTTTTTTTTTTTTTAAATCAGCTTCATACTTGGACTTTGCTGTTTTGTGGTTCTTTCATGTTATTTCATGCTAGTTTTTCTGTATCATGACTACATCCTGAAAGCCTTTATTGCCATTAAGGGGCACTGCACTTATTGTTGTGATCTTCTTTTGACAAACATACCAGTACGGAGACTGTTAAATTATTTGTATGTTTATTTTAGAGTGGGGTTTTCATCTGAGGACCATGTATTTGGTTGAAAAGGGTTTTAGGTGGCAATAAACTGTCACTGCTGAATATTTTTAAGTTAATATTACCTCAATCAGAATTCTTTTAAATTATTTTTTTTTGTTTTACTTTGCACAGTGTTTAAGTCCAAATCCACAGTCAGGTCCAAAGTATAGAATTGGGTGATGAAACAGAAATGTAATATGAATGCTTGCAGCTCTAATGTTTGTATGATACAACATCGATGAGATTTGACAAATCATGTGTAATAAAAATCTACATACTTGTGATGCCTGTAGTTTTTTTTCCTCATATAAAAATGATGAATATCATAAAAAAAAAAAAAACCCACAAAGCACACTGTATCTTTTAAATTTTATTATAATTTCCTTGCTTTTTCAGGAATTCTAAAATTTCCCTCCTAAACAAGTGAAGGCTGATGCAAGAGGCTGTAAATGCTGCCCCAGGTTTTGGAGTATTAAAGCCCACAGTGTCCAGATCAACTGGTGACACAGTCTCCAACATGAATTCCCTCCAAGGTTCAGAAGGGGTCTGACATCCCACCGCCACAAAGGCCCACAGTCTCCGGGGTGAACAGAGGGGGCGGGGACTACAAAGCAGCACCGAGATCGGTTTGTTGGTGTTGGTGATAGGAAAGTGAGTCACACTAACATTGCGTCAAACTCAATTATGTCTGGTGATGTGTCAACTAATCCTGTGAAACATCACATAGTATTGAAGAAATGCCTGAAGAGCAGATAATTAAAAGATCCCATATCAGATAAACCATTCCACAACATCCAGGCTGGAAGAATTTAAGTCAACATGTTTTTTCTTTTGTTTTTTAATTGAGGCTCTCACGGATTCATTCACTGATGTATAGCTCAGGTAATCTTGTTTTGCAAACCATCGTAAGACAAAGCTATATCCATCCATCCTCGAGAACTTTTACTTGTCCACTGTTCTCTTTTTTTGATTTCTTTGATAGTTTTAATCACAATTAAATCCAATTCATTTCATCTCAGAGCCAGGAAGCATTTGTTTTAAGACACTTGTCACAGTATGCCAATAGAATCAATTTCCTCACTGGCGTTCATTCAAACAGCCCAAAGCACGTCAGATAATGTCTTGTACAGAGGACTGACTGCATTTCAGAGTACACTGCTTGCATACTGTGATACACTAACTCCTTTGATTTCATGGGATACAGCCGTCACACAAAGCCTATAGTTCCCCATGTGACTTTCAACCCAACTAGTCCAGTTTCATAGGGGGGGGGGGGGGGTCAGAGGACAACGGTCATGAGACCTGAGGTGCCAGAGGAGAAGTGGTAAGACAGCGATGTCGTCGATGACGTAGCACTTAACTGCAGCGCGCCGGAGTCCCACGCACAAACTCCAGGTTGTGACAGTAAATGTAGTGTGCGGATGTGCAATTTTTGATTTTCATTGTCTCTAGCATCCATATGTTTTTGCTTTGTTTCTTAAAAAAATATCAACAAAGAAAAAACCAAGAGTCAAGAATTAAACTCTCCTAAAGAGGTGGGGGGTCATAGGTTCATACGTAGATGTTCGGGGCGTTTGGCTACGACCGGATAGGCTTGTTGCTTCATCTGAGCCAGGTTGATGCCGGCAGGCTGACGGATGGGAAGAGGGGCCGAGGCCTCAGAGCTGGTAGTTACGTCCATCTGCTCTGGAGTGGACACTTCCATGGCCTGGTCCTGAGGAGACTGGAGGACACTTGGTCCTCCTCCTGTGAGGAGGGGACTGCGGGGCCAGCAATCCCCTCCAGAGAACTTTACTGGGCTGGAAGGACAAAGAGAAAAGAAATAGAGGCATGAAGCAGTCTTGTATGCACATATATTTATGCCTTAAAAGGAACAACTTCATAGATTTTCATTTAAATATTTAGTGTAAAGTCACAACATGCCCAAATGTGTCAACATACTGTTTGAGTTTATGACCCTCCAACAATATTAGATACGTTTTTTCATTGAACTATGTGTCTGTGGAAACATTTCCATGAAAAATCATCATCTACAGGTAGTAGCGATGTGTGTCCCATCAAATATCACCCACAGTGATATGTGATGTGTGACAATGTGACATTGGTGCAGTGTTGGGACTCCTGAGAACCAGGAAAGAAAAAGTTTGTTTTTACATGAAAAAATGGCGAAATGGGGGCGACACGGTGGTGGAGTGGTTAGCACATGTGCCTCACAGCAAGAAGGACCCGGGTTCGATTCCCGGGCGATCCTTGGGGCCTTTCTGTGTGGAGTTTGCATGTTC
>JAQQZY010000006.1:15638566-15653566 GCA_030068375.1 Ostorhinchus rueppellii | reverse complement strand
AATAGATACATATTTTTAAAAGCCTATATTATATTCATAAAGTTCCAGGTCATCCATGGTTAAGATTACTCTAAGGATTTCCACCTTATTTCATCTATACAGATACTCAAACAATATCACAAGCACTTGCATAGAAAACACCTACATTACTCTCTGGTAAAAACAGTGCTTTTACTTATTGTCTTGAACTAGGTATTGCGTCCATGGCCCTCGTCACAGAGCAGTGGTGGAGGATCTGGTGAGGCGAGAGGTGGAGCGCTGTGACAGGCTTGCTGGGCTCATGGCCATGATGAGTGTGGCAGGAGGCACAGGGTCAGGGGTCGGCACATTCGTTACACAATGTCTGAGGGACATTTACCCTAAAAGCTTCATCCTCAACCACCTTACTTGGCCATATGGTACTGGAGAGGTAGGGAAGAGGTGCTGGGAAAAATACAAACCGTGGTGATAAAAACAATTGATTAGATAATTCAGTAATAATAAAACAAAATAAGGTGTTACAGAACAGCTACAAGTAACATATGATGAAATTAAAAGTATATATATCCCTAGAGATTAAAAAAATGCTATCTTGTGCTTTTTCACCAGAATAAACCAAACAACCTGTCTTAAATAATTTCAGTTCAGTTTAGTTTATATGGAATATGCAACAAAACAAACAAAATAATCCTACTATAGTGCCTAGAAATAAACAGATTCAAGAAAATGTATACATAGAAATTAAAACAAAATTTGATGTAATTTGCACATTTGATTTCATATAAATAATGTTTGTCTTCTACCCTCAGGTTATTGTCCAGAACTATAACTCAGTGCTGACCCTGGCTAACCTTTACCAGCTCTCAGATGCCATCCTGGTGCATGAGAACGATACAGTGCACAGGATCTGCAGTCAGCTGCTCAACATCAAACACATCTCCTTCAGTGACGTTAACAGAGTTATCGCCCACCAGCTGGGCAGTGTGTTGCAGCCTGCGCTCACTGCAGACTCCTATGGATGCTACAGCAGAAATCCTCTGGGTGAGAAGCACAAAGACAGGCCACACACTACAGCATCTGCCCCAGCTGGTACTTCAGGGTTCCTACAGGTTCTTAAACCTGTTAAACCTGGGCCATGTTTCCACTGGGAGTCATTTCAATGTAACACAAAACAATGGATTGGCTAATACTAGAAGCTTCATTCATATAAAACCAAGCTATAGCTTTTTCCCCCAGGTTGTGAGGGCACTAAACATGGAGGCAACGTCACCATTAGCATTAAGCACTGGCTACTATAGCATGTATATGTAGCATTGTCGGCACACTTATTTTAGCTTATTTTAGTTAGTTTATTTTATTAGAAGGGACTGCTACTCTTAATATTTTTATTTTAGCTTATTGAATGTGATTTCCTTTTTATGCTTCATTGTACACTGATTTTAATCAAGGAATACACTATCTCATTTCTTTTGTACTTGTACTGAGGAAAGACCAAAAAAAACAACCCTTTGAACCTTTGAAGTTATGATCGGAAAACAGCAAAGGTAAAACAAAATTCATAATCATCGCTTCATAATGCAACAATTTATTTTTGCTCTTCTTTGGCTCTCAGTGAGTTTTAGTGGTAGAGGAATAATACTTACACTGTTGAATCTTATTAGCAGTGCAAAGTTTGTCACATTGGTCTGTTGTTTTATTAAATTACTCACGACATACACCGGTGGGACCATTAGCTTGTTTTAGATATTTGCTCATTTTAATGCTTGTTTGGTTGTGCTCTATTAGTTTTGGTGAGCTTTTAGCTGATATTCTTATGGTTATGTGGATGTATAGAATGTGTATAGTGCTACAAGCATTGCATAGCATTGTAATGGCAACACGGATGGCACTGGGACCAACTGGGTTTAAGAAATTACTAAGTAATGATTTAAAAATGTTTGAAATACTATTTTGACAGGCCTTGAAATGTTCTGATTATGTAATTTTTTTTCTACATTCTAATTTGACACCACTCCTACTTTATGCCATCTGCATAATCCATGACTTTATGAGGCATATACAGTCATGGAAAAAAAAATATTAGGCCACCCTTGTTTTCTTCAGTTTCTTGTTCATTTTAATGCCTGGTACAACTAAAAATATAATATAATAATAATAATAATAATAATAACAACAACAACAAAAATAGCTAATAATAGTTTAATTTCAGAGCTGATAGCTATCCATTTTCCATGTTTTCTTGATAATAAGCAAAATCATTTCACTTTTAACATCAATATCTGTGGCATTGTACTGACAAAAACAGTGCTTTTAGACATGCCATACTTTCTTTTCTGTCTGTTTTAGTCACATGATACACACAGGAGTTAGTAATTGATTGCATTAGCGTTGTTTTTGATGACTTTGGATGGTCTAATTATTTTTGTGACTATTTTCTTCATTCTTTAATGTCTGTGTATCTCAGGTGAGTTGGTGAGTGCCCTTGCCTGCCATCCAGAGTACAAGCTGCTCAGTGTTTGCACCATCCCTCAGATGTCCAGCTCCTCCATCGCCTACAGCACCTTCAGCTGGCCTGGCCTCCTCAAACATCTACGCCAGATGCTCATCTCCAATACCAAAATGGAGGAGGGCAAGTTCTGTTATTATGTGACTACAGTTGGTTCAGAATTCAGCTGCTTGGCTTTAACTGGTGCAAAATAAACACAAGGACATTTCTCCAATGTTAGCATCACTTCGTTGGCTTCTACTGTTGTGTATTTGCACACTGACCATACATTTTCAGTCACTGCCCCAAAACTGTAGACTAAGTTTCCCTTTAAATTCTGTCTTCAGTTTGAGATGTTGGCTTTTATTGTTTTAATGTTTTGTTTTATTTTTAGTTTATGTGTAACTGTTTTATGTGTTTTATTTGTGTGCAGCACTTTGACCAACTGTTGTTTTTAAAGATCTTTATAAATAAAGTTGGATCGTATTAGATTAAATGTGAAAATTAGTTCATTCTTTTCTCTGATAAAATCATAAAACACATCCCATTGTTTTCCCTTTTCAGGTATTGACTGGCAGGTACAACCACCTGCTAGCTCTGAGCGAACCAGGAGCCTCACTGGACCCAGCTTTAACAGGTCTGTGGCAAACCTGCTCATACTGAGAGGAAAAGACGTCTACAGCGCAGAGACAGGTGAGATTAGACATGGAGGATCATATAAACAAGAACTTAAGTGGGTGAAATCCTTTGTATTGGGGTGGGCAACATGTTCCCTCAATAGGCCACACAGATGTGGATGAAGGAAGAGAAAATCTACACATGGGAGCAGTTCAATGAAAACATAAAACGCAAAGAAATAAATTATGAAAATGACACAACAAATTGCTTTACAATCGACCATTTGCCAGTTCAAAATGCTGAAGCTGTATTAACAGGTTTTTTTGTTCGTAAACATGGGCTTTTTTAATGCTCTAAACTTACAAAAAAATTACTTTCCAAAAATAACCCACTTAAAATACACCATCAACTTTAAAATGAGCCTACATTGTGCAGGTCACATAGGAAATGCATTTTATTGCTTCATCAACAGTCTTCACATGCTTGTGTGGCAACATGTACGTAACATTCATTGCCAATTCTTGTATGGTCAAATGCTTTGTAGAAATATCCTGCTTGGAAAACAAGTTTGAAGATGATTTCAGAGATTTTCCCTCCTTTTGCAGCCATGGAAATTTTGGGGACGTGGTTGGAATTCTTTGTCATAAAGTGTCTCTGGATGTTCTATTGCTTGAATACTGCAATTCTCACTTGTGATAAAAAAAATCGAATGCTGCTCTTCACTTATTTTTAGGGGAGGGAGGGCTGCCTTCCTTGTGTTTTGCTCATGTGTGATATAGATCATATAGGGTGGTTTACAGGATTATGGACAGCTTCCTCTTCATATTCTTTTCCTGAAACCATTTGGTTATGCACATTATTTGAATATTATATTTGTGCAGGTGGGTTTGAGGACCCGGTTCTCTATACCTCCTGGTTGTCACCAAAAGAAGCTTTCGACGTGTGGAAATCCCCGGTGCCTTTTAATAAATATGAAAAATCTGCTACACTGGTCAGTAACAGTCAAGCTCTGCTCCGACCTCTGGACAACATGGTGGGAAAAGCTTGGAATATGTTTGCTTCCAGGTAAGTCATGTCACAACTCAGAAAAAAAAAAAGATCTTGTGGAGTAAGCGTGAATAGGGATGCATGCAAAGCAGATTGCCAATTCATCTTTATTGTATCTAAGTAGAAGCAGTGTATTACAGCTTTTGAAAATAATGCGAATAGGCAAACACCAAATATGAAGTCTCAGAACAGTATATATTTTTTTTTAAATCCTGTTTTTCTTTACAGGGCCTACATCCATCAGTACATTAAATTTGGGATATCTGAAGAAGATTTCCTAGACAGTTTTACATCTCTGGAGCAGATCGTTGCCAGTTACAGTCAATTGTGCTAGCAGTATATTATTAAAAATATCTACCACCCCTTTATTTATTTTTAAAAAATGTAAATAAACCTATTTTTTAAGTATTGCATGGTTGTGTTTGTGAAAACTAATGCACTTTTCTGACCAACTCACATAACACTAAAGTTGTAGTTGACAGCTTAATAATACAGCAGATTTGTTAAATTGAAAATTAATCAAAAACGACAATTGACAAGTGTATTTGTTAACATGCTTTTTTTTTTATTTTTTTTTTTTATTGTTCACATGATTTACATGATGGTATTTCCAAAGTCAGAAGATCAGTGTATCACCGTTTTCCATAAACAGGTCAAGCTGATGCTCGGACTCGAAGTGCTGTTGTAGACCCAACACTTCAGTCAGCCTATAGACCGCTGTTGCCGTGCCAGTTTAACAGCCAACACCAGTCTGATAAGCTAGCTGACAGAGTGGGAAGATGGTCCAGAGATGCAGATTTATGAAGATGATGAAAGGGGAGTTTCTTCATAATCTGGCAGGAGTCGGCCATTTGTCACTCGTGCGTTTCAGGACTGATCCTAAATCTTGGGAGGATGGTGTCCAATTGATGAAGTTGGATAAAACACCCATAAAACAAGTTTACCTGAAATGATTCCTCCTCCAAAAGGACACTAAAAAGGTTATAAAAAAAATACACAGCTCAACTTCTAAACTTCACTTACCTTAAAGATGATCATTTCTACAAAAAAGTACACAATTTTTCATGTCGCTTAAAAAAAATAATTCCGTTTAACAGAGCAAAAAAGAAACTCAGACTTGAAAAGAAGTGCCATGATTTACATTTTATATATGATCTGATCCAAGGTTCGACCTAAATGTACAGAATAGAAATGGGACTAATTAGCTGAGAGTACAATGTCACTTTACAAATGATATCACATTTTCTTTTTTGTTTTGGTTCAAGTTGACTTATGTCCATATAGACTAGTTGAATAGAAATACATCTGCGCATACTGTCGAAAAGATATTAAGATATTTACACAATGTGCAAACCATCAATACCACACTATTAAGTCGATATTGCTTTTTTTTTTTTTTACTCATTTTGAATTGACAAATTCAGAAACAAAGACATATTGGTCTTACTGTTTAACAGGACAAAAGAATAAAACACGAGGAAACGTAAACCCTGAAAAGAAAGACCATCCATAGCAGTTGTCCTGGCAGCACACTGTACAAACAAATCAAGGACCATCCATACATCCATGTTACAAAATTAAATAAAAATCAAGTCTGTAAGTCAAGAACTATAGTCAACGGAAGTCAGAGCTTCCAGTCTTGCATAAGGCATAGCATCTGATGGGCACTGCCCATACACAGCAGTCACCACCAAACCGCTGCTTTACGTCTGAGGTCAATGAATGGGATTATTTAACGTTAAAGTAACATGTTAAGATCAGCAGTAGAACCAATCGCACTACACACCTAGAGTGAGATGAGAGGAAGAACTACAAAACCTGAAGAGGGACAGACAATAAACAGCACACACATCCTCAAAAGCGCACACATACCAACAACAGTGCCTGGTTTTTTGAGCGTTCAGCCTCTCTGAGAATGGATGAGGGTGAGGTTTGTTGTTACATTGTGGGTGGCTGGAGCTGAGTGCAGGGCTCTCAGCAGCAGCACAAACACAGTCAGTTGGATGTCTGCGCTGCATCTGTCTCCTCATCACTTGGTTTTCTCCTCCGAGTGCCTCTGTTGCTGCAGCCGCTTGGCGTAGCTCTGAGCCATGGAGTTGACGATGGAAATGACAAAGTAGCAGACCATGACCAGCACCACCTTCTCAAACACCCATGACAGCCAGTTCTCATCCTGGAAAAAGATGGATTAAGAATATCAGAATGTGGCCAAGAGGAAATGATCTCCAAAAGTCAAATATCAATATACAGGAGTCTAATCTAAAATAGAATTAACGTTGATATGAGCTAGTACTATCATGTTAGCTCATAAATTACGTTCAATATATAGAGCAGATGTAGTCAGAGAATAATTTAAGAAAACCTTTTAGTGCGGTCACCAACACTGTCAAGCATCTGAAATTGTTCTTTGTTTTACTCAAACTGTAGAAGAATTATTCAGATACTTAACTAAAAGTGCTTTTCTGGTGCAAGAAAAAGTTCTGCTTACTTAGCTAAAAGTATGTATTATCAGCAAAATGTGCTTGAAGTCTTAAAAAAAAAAAAAAAAAAAAAGAAAAAAAAAAGGTGATTGTGAAATTCTCTGCTCCTGTCAGTGTTTCACTATTATACATGATGAAGGTCGGACTCATTTTAACTACTTTTTTTTTTCCTTACAATGCTGGGTAACTTCATCTACAACAATATATAAAATTATGTAAGATCTTTATGTTTTAAGTGTCACTATCCTGCAAGAACCATGCATCTCCACAGTTCACCTCAACTTCAGAAAAACAGGCCTGTTTTCAGCTTTGTAATAAAGCATTATCCTGCTAACTAAAGAGGAGTTTTGAAGGGTTTATTTAGCTTAAACAGAAAGAATTGTTTGCTTATAAAGAAAGGCTTCATCTTTCAGTTGAGGGCAAACATTTAGAGATGTACTGCTTTCATTGAACAGCGAGGATATAAAATATGCCCTCTGAAAAGTAAGTTAAGCTCTCAAGACAAATGTAGAGAAGAGAAACTAAAACTGCCTCAAAGAGAAGGAGTGCAAAGCTGGAGTAAATGGATACTCAAAGGACAAGTGCTACATATTTGTATTTAAGAACAGGAGTTGAAGGTATATTTCATCACTTAAAACCAACATGCCTTCAGTATTAGGACCAACTGATGAAAAATAACATTTAAGCCAATTCTGGCACATTTACAGTGATGTTGCTTAATGTATGCTGACCTTGTCAAATTAACCAATAAATAAAAATAGGTTGGATTATAGTAAAAAAAAAAAAACAAAAAAAACCCCCCAAAAAACATGCAACCTCCTGCTGATACTAATCTGTACATTAACAAGGTACAAGAGGGTATAGTCCTTACTGCTGGTGCACTTCCTCCAGCGTGGTGCAGCTTGTTCCTCTGTGCTTCCAGGTACTGACTGAAAGGCTTCTGGAGTGATGGTCCAATTCTGGGCACAGACCTGCCATCCACACAGAGCGGCAAAGAAAAAAAAACAAAGGACAATAAATACTCACCCCTCAAGGATCCAAAGTCTTGTAAAGAAGAGAGCAGTATAGGCAGCCTGTTTCTTTCCCCGAGTGCTATCACAGGTCTGCACTTATCCACCATTCAACAGTATCCGCAGGCCTCATCCTACATGTGGGCCTTATCTCAGAGCTCCTCTGCTTGATAGTGTAAGCAGGAGCAGCCTGCAGAGAGGAATGAAGCTGAAACTCCTCAACCCTCCCTTTATACCCCTTAGCTCTCTATAGGCGCCTGTGTCAGCCTCTTCAACCAGGAAATGAGTCGACATGATGTCATCACCTTTACCACCATTGCTGCCTTCTGGGTGGAAAGACATCTAATCAGGGCGTGTGCATGTCCTTATTAGGAAAGGTGGATGAGCTCACTTGGGGGCCAATCACAGAGTTTTATTAATTCATGTCATATACAGGCATTGGTATTGCAGCCTTATCATTTGGTCAGATTGAGAGATATGAAAATTATCTACAAACCCTAAAAACACATCTCTCACTCAAGCACTTTCCCACTGCATGAATTAATATCATAACATAAACATAGACTTGACTAAGCAGTAAATAGAGACAATTTACTAAACAAACATGAAAAGGAAGCGGGGTAAGAGCTGATATCATATACAACTTAACAGGAATGAGTCAGTCAAAACTAGTTATCGGTCCTACTTTACACGATGCATGGATATTCTCACAAAGCAATTATCCAGAAAACATCCTGTATCACTATTGAAGCAACATTTGCACGCATCACAGCGAGTCATCAAGGGCTGTTCAGATTTCATGGGAAATAACCTTGAATTTTATTTTGATGAAGGAAAACAAAGACACTCAAGATGACCATGATGTGCGATCCAAATATGGTTAAAAGAACTGGAAACATCTGCTACATATAGGTGGTATGAACAGTTAAAACACATCAGCTCAACTGAAACTGTGCAGCTCCTACACCCCCGTTAAGACTAGACTAAACCTTGCATTAATCAAACAATCAAAGAAACATTGATGGAGTTTCCTGCGTCTTTGTTTAAACTGAACCTAGTGAGTCAGATCAACATGTTCAGATAGGACCTCACATGCCTGACCACCAGTGTTGTAAAGATTAACTGTATGTGTGTGTGTGTGGGGGGGGGTACCTCTGTGTGGAAAAATGCTTGATAAGTATATGACAAGCCAAGTATTTATTCGGTTATGATCCACAATCAGCGGTCAAAATGGATGTGAAAAGGTTTCCAAATGCATTTCTAACCACAAAACCAATGGAAAGACAATGACTTCACCCTATATCTGATTAATTCAGTCTCTTTCTTTCTTCTACACAAACACAGACAAGTACTTACCCGATGAGTGACACCATTTGCTCCACTATGTGCTTGCTGAAAGTAATGATTACAAAGAGTTTCTGTTGGAGGACAAAAGGAAGAGTAACAAGGTTAGAGCATGTTTATTTCTGCAAAATTAGTATGTTTATGTTGTACCCATGAATCAGTACCAGAGTCAGGATAAACAGCTGTGGAAATATTAGTAGACCACCTGTGACTATAGAAATTCAGTACAACAGCTCTGAAAAATGACTTTTCCATAATCTGTTTTTGGAATGTTAATTGTTTCTAGATGTTTTTCAACTTCAGATATTTTTAATTTTATACTTCTTTTTATTGATAAACCACCTTTTTTTTGTTTTCATTATTGTTATTTATTTCATTATATTTGTGGGTAAACACTTCATGAATATTTGGCCAGATTTTTGCCGAGTTGCACGTAAGAAAAGGCAGATTATTTTACAAGATGTTGAAAAAAGCTGACTTCTTACTGCTTGTCACAATGGATCGATAATTATTTCCAAAATTGCACGGTAACAATCATAGAATTAACGTCATAACATATAATCTCCATACAAACACAAATCAACCAAGTTGAATGAACATTTAAATATCTCAGTTTCAGTTCTTTTTTCCTTTTTGTCCATTAAAATACACACAGATATATGACCCATACAAGTATAAACATAATAATACAACGCAAATTATAAACATAAATATAAAATGGGGAGAAACAAAGAATGTGTACTGTATATGGCACATGTTCATATGTTTAAGGGATATGAAGACAAAACTAAAGACTTACTAAAAGGAACTCAAACTGAAAGTTATCTAAATTAATTCTCAAATTTAAATTAACATTTTGTTGCACAGCTGTAGGATATTAAGGCAACATTTGCCACTTTCCAGAAACACACTAATTTAAAAAAACGAAAACCCGGCATCAAGCTAAATTTTGGGTAGTGAGGTTTTTTTGTGGTTTGCCAAACTCCAAAGCGGGGGGCAAACCCACAATATTCTCCTCTGGTCCTGAAACCGATCGGCTTTGAACAGCATGACACATGGCCCCCCGGACAAATTCAGACAGGATGTCTGAATGTCCAAGGGGGTTTCAAGGTAGCAAAAAGAAAAAAAAAGGACAAAGAGTCGCTCCCCTGCAGGCTATTACTGTCTGCTTAATTTCCTTCTCTCATGTCAACGTTCTCATGTCCACTCTACATCCTCCATAACCCCTGCTGCCCTGTCGGCCCCTTTGTCTGAGAGTTCTCATAGTGAGATCACTGGCTGGTACCACCAAGGCATGGATAGGTTTAGTGTGTTAAACACTGAGCGACTCACTCACAAATGTCCGAGCTTAGTCTAGTCCCATATTAGTCACTAGAGTGGCAGACTCAACAATACACTCAATACTTAACATGTTTTTTTGATGTGATGCATTTAAAAATACATTTTCTTAAAAGCCTTCTCCTCTACTTTCATCTGGAGCCTGAGGTCTGTTATATTCTACAGATCAAACCAGAACAAGTATTCCCCAGTGGAACAGAGATCTGTCACAAAGAAGTAACCAAAACTGCACAATTAGGACTTTCTCAAAGTCACCAACTCATCATCTAAGTACTGGGTTTCATCTGAGCACTCCCACATGTTCTAAAGTTGAGTGGATAGTTTAAAATGAATCAGTCAGCACTGCATCCTTTTTTAAGAATTGATTTTTTGACGCTACATTGTGGACAAAAGAAAAGTTACAAAAGCAGAGACAGAACTGAAACAACATGAAAAAGATGAGTCAGATTCAAAACCCTTCACACAGCAACACCACAGTATGCGCCTGCATAGTTCACGTCAAATATGGAAAAACCTTGTGGTATTTCAGTGATGTCATCTGGAGTCAAATGTTAGTATGATTAGTTGTGCAACTGACCTGTATATGCATCTTAATGATGGCTTTCCCAATCAGAGTTGCTCCAAAGAAGGTCCAGAAAGGAACCAGGAAGTGACCACAGGTTATTCCAGCCAGATCAAAAAGGGGATTAGGGATCTAAAATATACAGACATTAGATAATCTCACTGATGCCTGAACAATGTCCAATCAATAACTCATTCAATTCTTTACACAAAATAAAGTCCACTTACGGAGGCACAAGCCAGGATCCCAAAGAATCCCACTTTCTGTACCATATGCTGGACTCCCAATTTTGCTCTTGTGACGAAGTCCTGCAAACAAATTCATACATTTAGATTTCTGTCGTTTAGGAATTACTTTCCTATAAAAATATTTATGGGACTTTCACAATTATGACTTTCTAAAACCATTAGTGTCCTCCCACATCATAAATCTTATACATACTATACTGTACAAGGGTGTTCCTGAACACACAGTCATCCACAGCTTTTTTTTTTCTTCTTAAAATAACCTTGTAGTATGTTTCACAGATGTGGGTCTCAAAACCAAACAGTGGTGTCTGAAATGTTATTACAAGGAACAAGACTCTTGGTTTAAGTACTGTGGTACAATAGCTGCTATTTCAGTGCAATGTAAGATTTTGGCAGTTTAGCTGTAAATTGCTGAGGATCTTTTGATCCTATCACTGTCTCTGAGGAGACGAATGTCTGTGGTTTCATGGTGAAGATTACAGACGGTGCAGGAGGGAGATTAAGTGAAAAAAAAAAAAAAAAGATTGGCATCTTACCAATATGACTAGGAGTTACAGAAAAAATGCAGTTAAGGTTAGATAGTGCAAATATTCATTTGTTTTGATGTTTCTATGTGATCTGCCCCAGTGATATTTTACAATAGTGCTGATGCCTAAATACAGACTAAATATCAACCCATATCCTAAAGTGACAATGCAATGAATCAACTCTTTCTAGTGTCCAAATGAAATTAAACGGGTATCATTTCTGACGTGAGATCTCTGCTTTCAAAACATAACAAATGCATGTGACTATACATCCTGCATATCCTTTCATGATCAAAGACATGTGATCTGAGGTCGACCTCCTTGGCCCATTCAGCTGTAAATCAGTGAAGTGAGAATAGGTGATGGAAACAATGCACACAAGTTTGTCTGATTTTTATTCTGCTGACTCAGCATCTGGTCTCCAGTCATGTGAACTCGGTTCCTGACAGGACTGTCTGTCATTCAAATTAGAGACCGGTGAATAGAAAAGAAAAGACGGAGGGAGGGAGGGAGGCAAAGAGAGTGAGGCCCGAGGGATGATTAAAGGGAGCTGTGCTCAGGGTGACTCACCCACCAACAGACAGATTTACTGGAAGTGCAAGGGGGAGTGGCTTCACTGAAGTCACATGACACAAGGACACCAATCACTACATAGTGGTTCCGTGGTCATTTGGGCATTATGAAGGTGAATCCAAATCAGATGAGATAGTAATATGCTGGGCAGAGTGAGAAAAAATGTAAACAGCTATTCAAATATGAACCAGCAGATGATACAATAGGTAAATTAGCTATTGTGTCAGTGAGTTATCATCAGTGAGGATGGAAATAAGTTCAATCACATTTATCAAGAACACTTTTAACCTTTTATGCTTTATTACTATTGAGTACATTTCTCATCTCTTGCCCTTTTCAAGAATCAAATCATTTGCACAACCATGTCTGGGTGGGCTTACTACTCGAAAAGACAAAATATGAGACCTCTAAAAAAAAATGAACGCTGGCTTAACAACAGAGATCTTGACTTTCTAACCTGAGCACCCTCTGCTTGCTCCAGCATCTCCTCAAACTCTTCATAGTCTTCATCATCTGGGTCAGCACCGGACTGGCGTGCTGCTCGGGCCATGAAATATGGAGGCAGTTCTCCGATGGCAGTGCCCGCACCCTTAACACAATTTATAATACAGCGTGTAAATATTGTCTTAATTCAATATTAAATTCACAGACAGCAAAAATGTTACTACATTTTGTTTAATTCTTTTTTTGAATTTTCCCTTTCTTTCCTCCAACACTCACCCACATACAAGCCTCCAGGCGAACCTTCGACATGATTGAGAAGAGGGAGATGCTTCCGTCTGCCCCTCCACCTTGGGGACACACAATCTGGTCTGGGTATGGTGGCTCTGGGAAGTCTGTGGAGCCACACTCGTATGCTGCCAGGGTTACTGATGCTATGTGAGGCCCCTAAGAATGAAGTAGACAAGCAGAACGTGACCATTTCAGTGTATGAAATATTAATGACTGCTATACATTTATCCATATATCACCAAAAAATTGTATCAAGGCCATCATATATGGAAATGTGGCGTATACCTCCAGGAAACTGAGAATGGGATGACCAATCCACATTCTCATGACTAAAATGGCAATATAATCTTTTTATTTTAATACTATACTGTAATGTGATAACAGTTTAAGGTTTTTTTTTCTGACTCAAAAAGATGTAGGAGTGATACAGTCGTATCTTGACCATGTGTACCCTCCCTTCAGCAGCCTCAACCCTATTAGCAGTAGTGTATTTTTAAAAGTAATAATATATGATTATGCTTGAAGAAGATAATTATCACATTAACAAAATGGCATCTAGTTTTACTATTGTATCACATAAGTGAGCAAAATCAGAAAATATTTCAAAGCTACTGTGATTGCAGATTTACTGATTACATGGTTATCTCCATGTGCATGGCTTATCCAGATAAACATTTTGATGTCTTGAATAAAAAAAAAAAAACCAAACAGATCAGCTTGGTAAACTCTTTGGCACCCTTCAAGAGTCTATTTCTACAAGGTAATAACTTACAGTTCCACCACATCAGAGTAACAGTGCAACTGCATGTACAAATGATTCCCTGAAACTTGCAGAATGTAAAGGTTGTTAGAAAATGGTGTTTTCCCCTAAACAAAAGTGGAGGTTGCCACCTTGTAATTGTCTACGTAGGAAAACGGGTGAGTGTCAACACTGCAAATATGTATGCAGGCAGATTTACAGATAATTCAACTGAAGTGAACATTTCAGTGCAGGATGTGAAGAAACATGACCCAGACCGAAACACACAAACAGAAGCTGAGTCACACAGTCTCTGACAGGTAGGTAAGTTCATCAATTATCAGTTTTAAGACTTCTGGTTAACTTCAGCCACCTGGTCTCAATAACAGTAAGCCCACCTGTAGCTACAACACAACAACTCTATTATGCCTGTTTAAAGTGATACAGGCACTGACAGCAGATGGACAGCACACAATTAGTCTGTGTTGACTGTAAGTGCCCAGCCCACTCTGACTGCAGGCCTCTTCAGTTTACACCACACAGTGTCTTTTCAAAACCAGACAGCTCATCTCTTAACACTCTTTTACATGACAAATCAGTACTAACGAGAAGAAACCAAGTTGCAAATCCAAATTCTGATAGAATGAATAACCCGACCATGCACTGAACCTTTTTGTTCACTCAAAGCATCTTTTCTTAGTGACCTCTGTGGAGAGTTTGTCATCATGGACCCATCATTTTCAAACTATGATGATTTAAAAAATAAGGCTGCAAAAACGAAGAAACTCTTGAGAGCATTAAAGGTTATAGGGAATAATAGAATGGACCACATACAGTAGCTAAGGAAATACTAGAAGAAAATAAAATGGCAGAAAAACGAGCTCAGTGAACTTCATAGCATACTTTACCCAACCTGGATTTTTAAGCAAAAATATGTTTATTCATTCTTTTTTTTTTCTTTAAATATAATTTTGGTGGTAAACACATTTTGTGAAGAACAGCAATTTGTACTTTCTAAATAATCTATTTTTTTTCACGTAACATTAAGGCTGTGCAGTTAACTGAATTTTGATCAAGATTTCAATTTTGTTGTCAAATGATCTCAAAACTCATCATCGAGTTGAAACTATTTACTGTCCGTTTTTCTTTACACAATTTCTGAGAGACGTGCAAACACAATACATTCCATTACAAAACAGCTGTAAAGTACATATTTATAGCCTAAATTTATTTTCAATTTGAATGTTTTGCATAAAGAATCAATAACAAAGTGTGCGTGTGTGTGTGTGTGTGTGGGGGGGGGGGGGGGGGGGGGGTT
>JAQQZY010000006.1:15614548-15630959 GCA_030068375.1 Ostorhinchus rueppellii | reverse complement strand
AACGCGACTGTGGGGAGATTTTTAAGCCAAATGGTAAAATATGTGCCAAAAAAGATCTCCCACCCCACCTTTAAATGTCATCTAAAATTCCCATTTATTTGTAACAAACTATTACATGGTCAAAAACTAATTCGTTATAGCAAAATAAATATAAATAAATAAATAAATAAAAATATCTATTTTAAATGGCTGGGGCTGCCAGAAATTTATGATGTTAAGATGGGGTCACGAGCCAAAAACAGTTGGGAACCACTGAGGTAAAACCTTGCTGACAACCTAAATAAAGTGGTTGACCAGAAAAACAGAAAAGCCTTTGATCATGATTGAAACTATGTACTGGTCAGTGTTGTTAGTGATGAAAACATGGGCATTCATTCTGAAAATACACTGGAAACCATTTATCAAGCATGGCACAGCATATATCAGACTCAGCTGCACTCAGTCAGCTGTCCTTTGTCAGTCTTAGCTGCTGTGTCAGCCTAAACTATATTTAAGATTTGTTTTAGGCTCTGTGCTTACATTAGCGGTGACACACTGTGGGTTAACTGTAGGGATACATTATGTGTAAAATGCTATCATTAAGATCATGAATTAAAATGACAATTTGGACAACAGCTGATGACGATATCAGTGTTTTTTCTGTTCATGTTGTTGTTGTGCCTTAAACTGTTTAAATGCTTTTTGGTCTTTCATTACATCGTTTTTGAATTAGCACAAATTCATTAATACATATTTTTGAAAAGAAGATTTAGACAAGCGAAAAAGTAAGCAGAGCTCACCAATCCTCCACCCAGTCACACCACACTTTCCCCTTCCTCTTCACCGATACCCTGCCTACTCAGGGATTCATTTTGAGTCTTAACCATCAATCTTTTCAAAAATTTGTAAAAAAAAAAAAAAAAAAAAAAAAATTAAAAATCTGAAAAATCAGTTTTACAAATTTTATGAATAGAAATCAAAAAAGAAACTGTACAAAAAAATGCAAAAATTGAAGTTCACCATCCAACTGTACACTGCACTCCTCCTAGTGGTAAAGAATGTGAGAATGTGTGTGAAATTTGAAATGAATCAGGTGAATAGTGTCAGAAATCAGTTGGTCAAAACATCTCTGACAGAAGAACAGAAGGACCCCTGCCCACCCCCGAGGTCAATGGTATAAAAACAGATAATATCAGCCATAACCACTGAAATGAAACATCATAAGCAGATACTAATATTTGGCTAATGTGAGAAGATATTAGTTAATACAGATGATATATTGTTGAATCCCCAGCTTTTTTCCAAGGCTACTGATACCCATTATTGGCAGTCAAGAAAATATTTAATGTAAAAGTTAAAATGTTGGTGTCAAATTTTGTTTTGATGATTGAATTCCAAGCCAACTGAAAAAATAAAATAAGATAACAACAATTCAGTAATACTTCAATTCTGTAAATTTTCAGTTTTCTGAACAATTTCTGAATATTTTACTAAATACATAAATATTTATTTTTCTTTCCAGCATCGATAGGCTATTACTGGTGACTGGTAACCAATCAGACAAAGCTGTGTACAATTCATTGCAACACAGCAGTGACAGAGGAAACTACACTGGAGCCAAAGTAGCACATTTTAAATATGCATCTAAAAATAAAAGGAATAAGCATGTATGTGCAAAAATGCTAGTATATCTCATAATTACTGTACACCTCTTTTTTTTTTTAACTTCTCGACATTCATTGTGAGAGAATACAAATAGAATTTCTTATTCATCTCCAAAAAAAAAAAACCCCAAAAAAACCTTCATTATATGTAATAAAAATGAGGTGTTTGTGCTGTACTCACTCTGTCTTTTTTTGTGCTAGGAGATCGTTTTGACTCTTTCTTTGCAGGGGGGGTGGATGTAGGTGACGACTGTTTGCGCTTCTTAGACATCTTTGAAGTTGAGGGAGCCTGTTCTGCAACCCCCTCCTGACGTAGACTGTCCTTCAGGGGTGTACCTGTCCTTGCGATGGCAGCACGGGAAAGAATCATAAGTGTGTGAGCAGCCATGTTAATACTGTTTTCACTACCGGCCTCACTCGCAGGGCTACAAGTAGGGACGTCTGAGGTATTGGGTGGCACCAGACGTTTGGGGGTCCCCTCTGCATCTTTGTCTTTCTTCTGTCGGGAAGGAGTCCTGGGAGAGTCAGCAGACTCCTCCTGACTGCGTCCAGTTCCAGGAGTCCGGGGAAGATGGTCTGCACTGCTAACACCTCCTCTGGGGGTTGAAGGAGAGTTCAGTCCTTGGATGTCCTGCAGCATCTCAGCTGCCTGTTTGGCCAGAGAGCTGGTCTTTGAGGGGGGTTTTGTAGTCTTGGACTGAGTGTTAGATGTAGGCTGGGAGACCGTTGATGGTCCTGAGGTTGAAGGGGCTGACTGTTGCTCTTGCATGCTACCTTTCATTTCATTCTCCTTGTTAGCAGTCACATTTGGAATCTCCTGAGATGCAGTTCTCTTCTCATTGCGGCCCTCGCGGGTTTTGGAAGGTTCTTTTCTGTTGCCCTCCTCTTTCCTGCCTCCAGATTTCAGTAGAGAATCTGAGGACACTGACCCAGATGTCTGAGAATTGTGAGCCTTTGCTCCATCATCATCCACACCACGATTATGTTTCCGCTCAGTAGATTTGGATCTCCTTCCTGATTCTGACTTTTTTGGAGACTGTGGACCATCCAACCGTCTGGAACTTGCACTTTGAGGGTCTGTGTTATGGAGGGTATGATCTTGTTTGCGTGACGTCTTTTTAACAGCATCTTTCTGGTTCTGCTGTGAAGTTGTGGACTTCTCAGGCTCTTTCATCAGTCCTTTGCCAGACTGGCCAACATCTGAACAACGGACAGTCTCTATCCTCCTTTTGGGCTTATTACCACCCAGGATAGCAGGTTTTGCTCGAGGGACTGACGGTGATTGATCTTTCACAGTCTGTGGGACAGATCTGGGTGTAGCTACACATGGAGCTGAAGCTGTAGCATTTCCTCTTTCAGCAGTTTGTTGCTGGACTTCTCCAGATGAATCGAAACAAAGAATTCTCCTGTGACTGGAGATTGGACCCATGACTACATTCTGCTGACTTGAGTTTTCAGCCAATAATGACTGAACCACTCGACCTCCCATAGTTTGTTCAGCACCTTGAGGAAAAGCAGATATGTCAGAGATCACAAAACCTGCCTTTCAGTAGGACCAAGGACACTGGTGACGAAACCTTAATATAAAAGTAAATTATCAATCACTTTCAAGCAATAAATAATTCTAGTTTACAGCAGATCCAACTTAACATGGAACTTACCAGCTGTTGTAGACTGTTTAGGCTTGGCAGTTTCTGGGTGTTGCACTGCAATTGGGTTTGGTATAGCAACAAGCTGTAAATACAACAAGATGAATTAGCTCTAAATATCGCAAAAACTGTTCACTGTGCCCTGTAAACAGCAACACTGAAATTATGCATTAATTTCTAATAATGGAACTAAAAACGGTGATCAATACAATATACAGTATTAAGCAATTTGGAAAAATTAGCATCAGATAAAAAGGGGAGAAAACAAGAACAAGGGGACAATGTAGAATGCTCCTCTGCAAAATATACTAGATTTATTAATGTAATGGGATTGTTATTGTTTGGGTAACAATCTTGGTAAACATTACAGAAATGGGCAATTTAGATTTTAAGATGTCACAGGAAAATCTAGATTTTAGTCTATATGGTACCAAAGGTGTGTGGTCAGCCTTAATTTAACTGCTAATGCTGGGGAGTTATTTTATTAGATATTGCATTTGTGATGGATTTATGAATGGTAATTTTGCATTTAATTTTACATTTCACACATTAAGACTTCAGTGATAACTGGAGTCACTGTTAATAATAAATGTTACCTGATTGGACACCATCTGTACCTTCCCCAAAGGATTCTGCCCCATAACAGACACAGGCAGCACCACAGGCTTCACAGGTGATGGTAAGATGAGTGCTGGCCCTGTAAGTATAAGATAACACACTAAGTATGTCATTTTTAAAATAAGACTTAAACATTAACAAAGACAATAATCCGAGAAGATGGCCTGGAAGATGTAGACAACAGACAGGAGTACAAAATTGTGCAAATTTTATAGTGAATCGAACAGTAAAGCAAAAGACTTTCAGCCAGTGAAAATGTTAAGATTTAGACATTTTCGTGTATTATAAGAGAGCTCACTGTTGTGGCTGCTTACCAGGGGAGAAGCCTTGGGAGCGAGGAGGTGTGCTCACACCAAAGGGGCTGGGGGAAAGTGGCTGGCCCGTTGACACAGCAGCAGGCACTAACTTCTGTCTGCCCTGAGCATCTGATGTTGGGTGTTCAGTCACTAGGAAATAGCTTGCAGTGGAAGGGTTGGTGGTGTCCAAGGGTACCTGAATTATATAGCTCGGCTGGGCCTGTGATATTCCTGTTATTGGAGATGACATGACTGCCCCGGTTTTACCCCCACTGAGAAGATTAGCTTGCGCCTCGGAGCTCTGTAAGCCACTGACTGCCTGTGCTACTTCATCCAAACTGGCCTTTGGTGTACCAGGGACTGCAGGGGTCTTGGCTGGGGAGGACAAATAGATGGTGGGTATTTTGTCACCAGAGATGCTGGAAATTGCCTGACTCAAGGCTGTGTCACTAACAGAATCCTCTTCCTGGTTGTCACTGATAATAATTTTCAATGAAACTATATTACTGGAATCAGTTGCAGCCTTGCTTGTAGTATTCATACTTGTTGGTGCAGCTGGTGCACAGGAGGATAAGGGGGCAGATGAGGCAGTTGTGGATGAGGCAGCTGTAGCTGTGGAAGTTGCAGAGGTAGAAGCATGTGTGTAGCCAGGTGCTGCAATGGTTGTTGTTGACGGCAAGACAGTTGCAGCTCGAACTGTGGCTGTAGCAAGTGATGTTGAAGTAGCAGAATCAGGTATTTCTAAGCGAGTAGGCACTTGATGTGTATTTCCTCCACTGCTTGAAACTGACGTATGTGGTAGGGCAGCAGTCAGTGTTGGAATATTGCTCAGTTTAAGTTGTGCAGGGGAGGATAAACCACACTGATTATTCACAGCTAAAGCAGAGGATGTCACAGGTTGCTCATTAGATCCTTGCACCCCTTTACTCTCCTGTTTCCTGTTCACATTTGAAATCACTGGTACTTCTGATGAGGCTGGTGCAGCACTAGCTCTAGATGAGGAAAATGAGGCTGATTCACTGAGGACAGTTGTGGTGGGGGTATTGTTTGAGGCTTGCTCGAGTGCCTCCTGAGTGTCCATGCTGTCTGATGGAGGGGGGGGTGTATTTAGTGGTTCATCAATATCCATTGGTGACACACCAACACTATTATTGAAGAGTGAGCCTTTTTCTTTACCATCAGCAGATGAGACGCCTCGTTGTTGCTCATGACTGCTGCTCATCACTAACAATTTGGGTGAACTGTTCTCAATTCTGGATGCTCTGCTGCTGGGGCCAATGATTACTTTCTTTAACAAGGCAGGACCAGTGGACTTTCTGGTCTTGCGCTCTTGTCCAGTTTTCATCTTGGCTAACGTTGTATCAGCAGCATTTCCATCTTTTTGTAGTGTACCTGCAAAATAACATAGAAGACATGATGATTAAGCTGTTCCTGATAATCCTGTATGCCAGGTATCATGATATAAAAACTAGTAAGTCATGTGCCACTTGTAAACAATTTCTCCCACTCCCCACATGCACTATCAAATAATCAAAGAAAACAATTCTTTCCATATAATATTTAATGACTTGCAATGTTTTAAATTAACAGAGCAGCTGACTTATCTGTGACAGAGGATAAGACACAATGTATAGTATTTAGGTAATATGAATACTTTGTCAAATTGTGGAAATACCTGGATCATCACTTTGAAGGGGTCTAGTAATAAATGAAGGTCCAGCAGTATCACTTTCTTCTGGGCTACTGCTGATATCTCCATCACCAGGCTCTCCATCATCTCTGGTTTTATCTGCAAATAACCGTTCAAGAAAATCTGTTACAAAATGACTTTCAGGCATATCTTTATGTAAAATATTTAAAAAGAACTGGTTTAGAAAATAAAAGTCATTTAAGCACATCATAATTACTATAATCGAAGAGGTCAAAGAGAGCTTGAAAAGCTGGGTCCGACTCCGTTTGCTCCAAAATGTCATGAATGGCATCATCACTCATATGGATTTCTCCCTGTATCGTAGAATTTAAATAAGTAAATAATGTTAATTACACTCAAGAAAAGTGTAAGTGTAAACCTGGACTTTCTGTATGTTTGATTCCTTTTTTTTTGTTAAATGAATATAAAAAAATAAATATGCTGTGTTGGATATCTCTAGCACCTGTAATCCCAGAATTTCATCTATGGACTGGTCTGGCACCTCCATGTTTGAAGAGGCCTTTGGCGTTTGAGGTGTTGGCTCACTGGTATTAGAAAACAAGATAAGAAACACATTTGTTCAGCTAACATGCTTGCACTTAAAGCAGAATCCAATTAAATACCAATGAACAAGACCAAATTCTTTACTTACTTAGCAAGGATTTTGTTGATGTTTTCAGCGAGCTTCTCCTGTAAGGATCTGTCCCCCAGTATCTTGTCACGTGCATTTTGAATCACAAGTTGCTGTAGAGATTAACAAATGTTTTGACTGTGTATAATTCAGTATTTTGCATCTTCAGCCCTAAAAATCATGACATGGAAAGTATGATATTTATCTACACACTGGGAAATTCTCATCGACAACCTCTTCAGCCTGTGGTTCTGTAGTGAGACTGTTAACAGTAGCTGCAGATCTGCTAGTGCCACTTGATCCAGTGCCAGTCCTCTTCCTTCCATTCATCACACATGGATTAAGAAAGAAATAAAAAATAAGTCTTATAACCCAGTAATTTATTAAGCGTTTTATCTATTATTTGTGCTTATTAATTAACTGCAAGTTAACAATAACTGTAATTAACCATTTGTAATTACCATTTTCGGCGTCCAGGAGAGACTGGGCCTGGATTTAGCCGATGTTCTGAAGAAACTATCTGTACAGAGGAATCTCCTATGATAGAAATACCATTATTACACATTAGACACAAGATGACTTTGTCCAATTGAAAATGCATGGTTTAAACGAAATACAATAACAGTAGTTCCCTCAAGTAATAAAAGCATAGGTTTATTCAGATAAACAGAATACGAGACTTCCATCTCAGCAACATTACAATTAAACATGAAATGACAACATTATTTAAGATACTGACTTGGTGTACTTAGTAATCGGCTACCCTCATGGCTCTGCAGGTTAGGGCCACTGCCTGGAGCTGGTCTGGTGTACGTCACAGGCGTAGAGTGGCTGATCATGCAGTGAGAGGAAGTATGTGTAGGGGTGAAAATGGAGACCGTCTCAGAAACTGTGGAGCAGACGACCCCACCAGCTGGAGCCACAGCCAAGACCCGCTGCCTCGCCATGTTTGCCAGTCCAACACGTGAACGTGCTGTAGAAAAACAAAGGTGGATGAAATAAAGGCTGACAAAATATAAACCATGGTTAAACATCCAAGAACTCAAATGTTTTGTTTTCTGTCACTCTGTAATAAACCATTCTTGCTCATATTTTACACACAATGTTAAGATATTACAGTCATGTTGAGATGCTCCACGCTCAATATTTTTCAGGCTGGCAGAGTATTATTCCACACAATCATTACTGGATCATGTTCAGTGTGAGTGCTCAATCTAATGGATTTGGAAGTACTTATGGAAGACACGGCTATATTCTCTGTGGAAGTTGTGAGTGTATCTGTAGCATGATCTAAGATTATGGTAAGCAAGTACAGAAAAAAATAAATAAGCCTAAGCCATCAAGAAACTGAAAAATAGACTTACTTCTTTGAGATGCCGATATAGCTGGAGAATTTTGCAAAGACCTACAGAATGCACAAAAAAATAAAAAGTAGTTAAGTTCCAGTTTAGTGAGGTTTAAATGAAACACAGTGGTTTTGATGAAAACACTTACTTGATTTGGTTGAGTGTAAAATCTAACTTTTTCCACAAGGAGGTCATCATTGCGGGTACTTCATGACAAGACTCTTTAAAACAATTTACAAACAGTCAAAAACAACATATAAACAAAACAGATATTCAGATATTTAAGTGAGACATTTTGCTGTTACTTGTGTTGGGAGCAATGTGTTTCTGATATAAAGAGGAAAAAATGGTCCAGTATAAACCAATGTTATGAACAAAATATCTCGTATAGAATACCTACAATATTGAATAATATGTGAGGTCAAATATAAACAATTAATTACATTAGGAAAGTTACAGGGATGAATGTGTTAAGTTGGATGACTGTGCCTGCCATCCACCCAAACAAAAACAATTAAGGAAAGTAACAAAAAAAGTGTCTGAACCACAAGTGCTGTGTATTAAATATTTTTAACATGCTTTCAGACTTTACGTGACATACTGTATGTAGCACTTGGGTAGAAAGATTTGCACACATATGCTAAAAAAAAAAAAAAAAAAACACACCTATGCTTAGTGTATTGGTCATTTGATTATTTATGCATATCCCCAGAAAATTCTTCAAATATTTCCATAGACATCAGCTAGTTTAATGCCATTTCAAAGGAGGTCAGACTGAGTTAGGTGAAATTGAATGTAAGCAAATATGTTCACAATTGGTTTTGCCATTTACAAGATTGCCTTCTTATGGCTTAATGATAATCAAAAACTTGGATTGTGATTTTAAAAAAAAGAAACTAATTACAGCAGATTTTATTATGCAAGCTACTGTCTCATATAATAAAACCATAACTTGTTAAGTGATAAAAAGATCATAATATTTCACCACTGAAACAGCTACGGTCTTGTATATTTAGACCATAGCTTGTTCAGTGGTAAAAAGATCATATTTCACCACTGAAACTTCTCCACTTGGTTTACTGAAATAAGACAATTAGGCATTTTAAAGGTATGACAAAAAATAATGATAAATCTAATCTACAGACAAGAATGAGTGCAATTGCTCTCACCTTTTGTTTTAGCAGCCACATATTCATTCAAGATGGTTGTTAGACCTTTCCCGAAAATGGACTGCAGTAGAGACAGAGAACAGAAAGTCATATGGACAGTTTGCACTATTTGTATTATTAAATGATGAGTTTATGATGCACTTACAAATACACACGCAGGAATAGTCCCATCTGCTGTGGTGTGCTCTGCATACTCCTTCAGGTTCGGACTCTCATGAATAAATGATTGGCTTGTGGCGGACAGTCCTTCTTCTTGAAGGTACCCTGGAGAAAGACATCAATCACTGAGTAAAAAAAAGAAACTAACCCACCTGACAAATAGTTTCCCCAAGCATACTGATATTAATAAGTGGTTTTCAGCAAGCTAACAGTTGGTGAATGTCAGCTTTAATCCAATTTATTGTCATTGCTGGCTAACGCTAAAGCTACTGCTCGAGCTTTACTCTGGAACTTACCCAAAACAAGCCTTGCAACGTCCGACGGTAGCAACATGACTGCCTGCTGGGTAAATTCAAACGTCCTGAACTGATAACTGGACTACATGTTGTCGGAGAGTATCTTAAAAATAATTTACACAGCTTTAGATAGAAAATGACAGTGGTGTTATTGTGAACGCGTCGTCCTAGGGGCACCACCGCTTACTCAAAAGGCGGGGAACTCAAGCACGTATAACCCGGAAACGTCAAACAAATGTACCGGTTGGAATTCTGGTAATTGTAGTTTAACCTGAAATGTCGCTCTCTAATGTACTCCATAAAACACTTAAATTACAATAGTATACAAAACAAAGTTATAATAATTGAATTATACTCATAAATTATAAGTTTAATGATATATTTGATTTGTTTTAAGTTATTACGGAGGTTGGAGAACACATTCCGCTCCAGTCATGACCAGGAAGTGATATGACTACTCGGCAGTCACTCCTGGGGCGGGAATTTCCTGCGTGTGCGTGCGTGATTTGCCAGCGTACGTCAACATGGCAAAGTTGTCAAGAAGATAGTGTGCTCTTAAGCTGTAGCAGCATCTTTGTTCACAACTCCACCTACATGTTTGAAAGGCCTTTAGTTGCATTGACAAGAGGTGAGCAGATACTGGGCTACAAACATGAGCGCATGGTTATGAATGAAGTTTGATGCTAGTCTGAGCGCACAGTGTTGCTAAAGTAGCTCCGAGCTAATTACAATACACTACCAGTGACGTTTAATGTAAATACTTTGCCATTAGATTTGGAATGAATGCAGGTCTGTGTCAGTAACCACACTGAAGACCAGCTATGACTGAATAACAACCGTCTTTTTGTTGATTGCATGTATGTTTTGTCCTTGCAGGCACAAGAGCCTTCTCTGAATTGAAGAAAGTAGTGTCATCTTTCACTGTGAGGAGGCAAAATGAGTCTGGCTCTTCATGATCTCTTGGTTTGCTGCAGGGGGCTGGAGAGTGATAAAGCTACAGAGAGGAAGGTAATGATGCAAAACAATGCTCGCAGCAAAACAAAGCATGTCAGTCTTTTTCAGGCTTTATAAATCTTAATCAGTGAGCAGAGTCGGTCACAAACTTGCAAAGGTTTTAAAATCTTTTAATTCCTTTAATTTGGTAGGTTGTCTTTTAAATGTGAACTGGTCCTATACACTGTAGTCCTTCTTAAAAGACCTATCAAACTGAACTGTAAAGAATCTGAGAAACTTTATTGTTTTTTTCATGCTGTTTCCCATAGTTATAACACCTCTATCACAGGGTCCAGTGTGGAATGGCTGGTGCCAAACATATGCCTCTTTTCTCCCTCAAATGACACCATCATGCTTACATCTTCTTCTTATTTGTTTTCTTTATGACAGTTATAAACTGAATTGGTGCATTTCTACCACCCTTTAGATGTGAATGATCTTCTATGGCTTACACACTATAAAACAATACAAATGACATTATTTTGTATGTGAAAAAAATAATTCCTTATATTCTGTTACTAATCATCTTAGTTGCTTTTAAATACTCAAAAAGATGCTTAATTACTCTATGTTCTGAAGATTCATGTTTACATGTGAGCCACCGTAAACTGTTATAGAGTCCATTATGAGAACATACCATTTTACACTAATCAAAACTTTACTAAGCAAACTACTAAAAAAAACCTAATGAAATCAAGCAATCCCACAGATGAAGTTTCTGCAATTACAATGGACAATTATAACTTAAAATGGTCGCGTCCCCCCCACAATTTGGTGTGTTTTCCCTCATCAATGAAGAGAAATATTATATAACTGAACAATTCTCCATGCTTCTTTTTAATGGATTGCAGGAATATTGACAGTAAAAACACAGTTTCCCTTTTTCCACATCTCCAGAAAGAAGCTGAACGCTTCAGACGACTCCTTCGTACCCCAGAGGTTGTGCAGGAGTTGGATCGTTCTTCTGGACCTAAAAACAAAGGCTCCAAACAACTCACATGGGATGCTGTGTTTAGGTGATCTTACCATCCACATTTTGTTTTGTTTTATAACATGTTTAAATCTATCTAGTACCTGAGCCATAGAGCTAGTTTTCCTTTTGTTAATGGTGTGAATGTTTATTTTTCCATAAAAGGTTTCTTCAGCGCTATGTCCAGAAGGAGACAGAAAGCATACAGTCAAGTAAATCCAATGTCACAGCAAGTACACTGGCCACACGGCAGAAAAAGATGGCTGACATATGCAGTTTGATCAAGTACTTTATACGCTACGCAAACAAACGTAAGGCACTTTTTTATGAACAGATAACATTTAGGATATAAATGCCTGTGTACGAGCACAATACAAGATTATCCAAAATGATAGGTAGTTATAATATCTCTCATTTTTTCTGCAGGCGGTCCTCGTCTAAAGTGCAATGAGCTGCTCAAACATGTGATTGAGGTGCTGCAGAGCTCATACAGCTGTTCAGCCTATGGTGAAGACTACAGCAGCCTCTTAGTAAAGGACATTCTCTCCATCCGCAAGTACTGGTGTGACATCTCTCCACCACAATGGCAAAGTCAGTGGGCTGTTGATCTAAATATATAATACATGTAGAAAATCTTATATAATAAATTATTCATCCTCATTTCTCACTTGGTGAATTTTACTACTTTATATGGGAGAGATTTGACAAAAACAAGCAATTTATGGTATTACCTCATATCATGTGATATGTTGATAGTTGTCTGGAGAGATCAGTCATAGTGAATTCTGAGTTTCATTTTGTTCTCTTCAGGTCTTTTGGAGTTGTACTGTGGCTTGTTTAATTCAACATCCAAAACCATTAACCGTGTTTTGGTGAGTAGAGTCATCCACACGGTGGTGCAGGCCTGCTGCATGCAAACTGATGGATTCAACAACATCCTGTTCAGTTTCTTTTCCAAAGCACTGCTTAATGCAAGGTAAGTGTCTTAACCAGCTCTTAAAAGTGATTTTTATCTGATTATTTCAAGCAGCGCCATCTTAAAAAATTCCTATAAAGCTATTAGGATCTTTATAGTCAATGCCTTTTCCTGTTTTACTCATGAAGCCATGTAATCCCATTAGGCAGGAGAAACACTTTGTTTTGGATCACCTTGTCTCAGCTCTCAACATCTTCCTGAGATCTGCGGCTATGAACTATCGAATGAGAGTTTGTCATCTTGGAGAGGAGCTTCTGCCTGCTGTGCTTTATGTCTGGGCTGATATGAGGCCCAGTGCTGTTCTCAAAGAGGAGATCGTGGAGTTCTTCCAATTGCAGATTTGTGTTCACCATCCCAAAGGTGCCAGGACACAGGACACAGGTAGAGGCTTTTTGCTTCTTTATGGATTTTATATAATTGAACTAACAAAATTTTGGATATTGCCACCCTCTTAAAATAATTACCTAAGTCATTTTGGCATGTTCAAAAATTTGCCCAAGTCATTTAATTCTCTCATGTTCCCTGTTTGACTGACCTTGTTGTTTGTATGTCAATAGGCCTCTGTCGTTATAACTGTTTTGATTAAAATTGTTAGTAAATATCATGTATTCAACAAATGGTTCAGGTTTTTGTGTTTCCTGAAAAATCTGAAAAAATGACTTTGGTAATTATTTTAAAAAGGTGTCGATATGATAGAATACACTGTATTGATTTTAGACTGCAAAAATATTAAACAAAAATGTATTTTTAAAACTCTAGCACAAAAATCTCAAAACCTACAACCTCACATGAGTATGACTTCACACATGTCTGTCACACCTGGATAATTTAGATAATATGTTTTTTAAAGTCGTGTAGTGCTTGTTTTTTCAACCTGATTTAACAGCAAATCTATTGTCCTACCAAAGCCAGATTTTTCATCTTTTCTTGTAGGTGCTCATGCTGAGGACTGGAGCAGGTGGCACAGTTTGCTGTACAGCTTATACGACGCTTTGGTCAGAGAAATCAGTCACATTGGCAGCAGAGGGAAGTATGTCACAGGCACTCGACACATAGCTGTGAAGGATAATCTTGTCCAGCTCACAGCTGACATCTGTCACCAGGTAAAAACTTGTCACACCTGAGATTCTCATCAAAAAAGTATGATACAGTTGTAGATGTTTGACACCTTTTTTTATTCTCCATGTGACTGTTATATACATTTTCTGCACTGTAGCTGTTCAGTGATGACGGTGATGCTCAGTTCTTGGAGGTGGCCCAGACCTCCCACAGAGCCACCCAGATGGGGAGTCCGACTCATGGAGCAGCCAGCAAGCGCCGCCGCATCGAACTGAACTGGGAGATCTTGCGGGACCATCTGCAGTCTCAGCATAGTGATTTTGATGTCATACCATGGTAGGAACTTATAGAGTACTGTAATATGAAATAATACAGTTTCTGTCATGATGGGTTTCTTATTTAAAACAATCACAAGAGGCAGTATAGTCAATGAGAATTGTTTTCACTAGAATTTTCATCTCATGTGACTCGATCATAATTAATTTTTACAGATGACACAACATACTGACCTTCTCCACTGAAAAAAAATTCTGGATTTCTCTCGGAACATAGGTGGAAATATTTGATTGATCTAATGACTCAAGTCTACAAAGTGTATAATATAGTAGGGTGCAATGTTAATGTTAATAAATATGCAACTTTCAGCTAAGATGAGAATGAGAATTAATTCATTTTATTTATTTTTTTCACAGCTGGTCAAGTGAATTTCTAGATTTACAAGCCTGATATGGCATTTTTCTTGCACCAGGCAAGCAGGAAATACTTGTTTTTAAGTATTTTAATCTGGTCAGTGTTGCACATTATAGGTTATGGTTTTGAGTTGACAACTAACATCCTAATTTCTTTTATGTTGGGAAAGCAGAGTCTAAGAGAGTTAAAGTATAATTCTTACTGTTGCTGCTTGTTTTAACTCAAAATATTGATAGTCTGTCATTTTTGCCCCTTAGGCTGCAGATCACCGCAGTGCTCACCTCCAAGTACCCGTCCATGGTGCCAGGCAGGGAGCTGGTCCCTCTGCTGTCAGCATTGCACCAGCTCCTTGCAGAGCAGCGGAGAGGCGAGAGGGGCCCCTATGTGCTTCGATGTCTGAGGGAGATGGCGCGGTGCCAGGCCCGCTACCCAGACAGAGCTCAGGTGTACAGGGCTGAGCTGGCCAGACTGTGGGGCAGAGTCTGGGCCTTGGCACTGCGAGGGGTCAGTTCACCCCAGACAGAGGCCCTTAGTCTGGATCTGCTGGCCTCCATTATCCGTGGTGGACTCATCAATATGGACAAAGAGTTCTGGAAGCTCTTTTCTGGATCAGCATGTAAACCATCACAGTGAGTCTCTACTCTCAGTATGTTGTAACATCACTATAGTAATAGTGTGCGTGTTTATCTCACATTAAAGGCCCAGTGTACAAGATTTAAGATTTTAAGTCTATTTAAGCTTCTCATTCACATAAAAATCTCTTATCTTCTCACAAAACACTCAGTTTACACATTACATAATACTGTCAGAACTGAGCAATGTTTATCTTTATAGGCAATCAATGTATAAATAAAACATTAAAAAAAACTTCAATATCAAAAAAAATATGAACAGTTTGTCCTTATCTGTGCACTTCAAGTTCACTTTAGTTAATTTCTTCTTAGATCATTCATATTTGTTCATTTCTGTCTGTGTACAGGAGTGCTGCTCTCTGCGTGGCCCAGGCTCTTATGAAGTGTGTGATCCCTAAAAGTGTCACTGGGAGTTCAGGATGGGACCATGTAGGAGTGACCGATGGATCTGGGTCACTTAATCTGAAGGAGGTCCTTATAGCCTGGCTGCTGATGACTGACCAGAGTGATGAGATGGAGGATAACTGTAGACCTCACCCCATTATTTGCAGGTGGGTTCTGTCTCTGTTGTGACTGTGGACTTGTCTGTCTGTCACCTGTGGTATCCCAGTGCTTAGATTCAGCTATGCATTACTGACGAAGTGGAGTTCTCTCTTTAACAGGTGGTAGCTGCTTGTTGACAACATAATGTGCAGTGATTGGGATGTGGTTTATTTCTTTGTTTTGTTTGTTTTTTCCAATTCTCCATTTTCCATGGTTCACATGTTTATTCACACAACAATTCACCATTCTCATTCATTCATTCATTGGAAAATTACTATTGAATCACACAATAATACGTCTGTGACTCCACAGACAATACAGATAATGATTGTTCCTCTCTCAGCCATACAAAAGATAGAATTTTTACAATACAAACTTAAGGACTAAACTCCATAGAACAGGAATGCTATGGTATACAATTGTGATATTAAAAAAACAAAACATTGATACAAAGGGGTGAAATGGACATGGCCTTAGATAAACGATGGTCAAGCTGGTGTGACATACCTTATTCATCTTTCCAATTTTAAAAAAAAAAAACAGGCCTTGTTGTAGTCTTAGTGCAAAAGTAATTATTTCCGTCTTAAAAATTTCATAAATGATGTCAATCCACTTTATTTATTTCACAGCTGTAGCTGTAACTGTAGGTTTTTCTAGTTTTAGCCACTTTTTCGTTATGGCTTTCCTACAAGCAGCACTTGAAATCTGAAGTTAATGTTTGTCATTAGAGGAGACATTTTCTGATGATGTTGTGCTTTATTTCATTAATATTTTTTTATGCTTGTGGATGCAGAGACTTTCCTGACAATCTGATTGCGAACCTTCTGGTCTCCTTCATTTTTAAAGACACCAGGGAAGGCCTGACGTTTCTGCTCAGCTACGAAGGACGAGACAGGTGAGGCAAAATGAAACCTTGCACTTTGACCTTATAGAACATTACAGACACCTTCTACTAGGGCTGCTCGATTATGGAAAAAATCATAATCACGATTATTTTGATCCATATTGAAATCACGATTATTTACACCATTATGTCTTGAATTTAGAACTG
>JAQQZY010000006.1:15564890-15584348 GCA_030068375.1 Ostorhinchus rueppellii | reverse complement strand
AGGCTCCATGCGACCCCCGTGACCCTAATGAGGATTAAGCGGGTATAGAAGATGAATGAATGAATGAATGATTTTTACAGTTCTGGAAAAGTCAAAAATTTAGGTGAAAATGTTTGAAATCCATCTGAGTTTTTCAAAGTTAAAACATAGAAATGAAATGAAATGCATTATTAGAGAATGGATTTTTTTTGTGATGCAAAAAGGAAAATAAACTTAACATTCAATATTTCTTTAAAATAATTCCAACTTTTACCCTGAATTCCATCAGAATGTTGTAAATCGTGATGATCTCGGACTTTTCCTTAAGCCTGTGGAGACTGGGATGGATTTGATGTCATTCAAATAAAAACATGACAGTTTTCATTATTCTGCACCCATTATGCATACCTTGGAAAGTCACACATAGAGGATTTATAATCAGAACCCAACAGTCACAATTGACCTGCCATTTGGAAATAGAGATTGACAGTTACATTTTAATTTTCACACACAAATTAATGGTTGATTATGTAACATTTGTTAATCGTCAGTGAAGTTATGTCACTGGACCTTAACTCTTGTGTGTTCCTTGGAGTCAATTTGACCCCATTCTGCTGCCTTCATCTATAGGATGTGTATGTGGAAGGTCATGGAAGGGTTTTAAAAAGTCATGGAACAGCTGTGTAAACTAAGGGCCTACAAAATAGCGTTTTTGCAATATATCGCAATATTTCATTTCGCAATACTGTATCGATATTAAAAAGTAGTGTATCGGTATTTATTCAAATGCAGATGTAGCAGAAGTTCATTTTTGTCTTGTTTTTCTTTATTACATTTTATTTATTTATTATTATTCAACAATGTTTTATTAAATAATGGTTATTTGAATCATCCTTGAAGCACTTTTTACTGTTCCTCTGTTGGGATCGAACCAAAATAATGTTTTGAATTAATAGAATATGAACATTTGAGCAGAATATTAAAATGTAAATGTCTATAAAATAGAATTTAGATTTTAACACTGGAACATTTTGTGATATCGCATTAGATCCTGTTGCAGTAAAAATGCGTTTAGTATTCATGCATATTTCTGGTGTAATTCAATTCTTCAAGGAAATAAAAATAAATAAAGAGAAACAAACAAAAATTTTTTAAAAATTGCCTTTTTAACAGTATTATGGTATATCATGATATGTTGTATCGTGATCCTAATATCGTGATTTGTATTGTATCACCAGATTCTTGCCAATAAACAGCCCTAGTGTAAACACATATGGTCTATATAATGTTTACACATTGTGCTTGTAAATGGCAGTTTTCTGTGTTTTCTCACTTTTCTTTGTATTAGAAAAGCCTGAGTTTAATTATCCTTAAAAAGTCATGTTATTCCTTATGTCTGACCAACAGTACGTAAACTTCACCCCTCATTTGATACATGAGGACTTTGAGCGAAGACCACCAAGCTGTTCAGATGTCAGACCCCAGTACGTTCACCATCTGGCCCCGAAGCCGGAGCCCCCACCCCCACCTGAGCTCACCGACTCCACCACCAAACACAAAGGTCCTGCAGCCTCCTTCTCATATTGTTTGGTTTCCTTGTTCTTTACATATTGACCTCTAAAGACCCAGCACTACTTTTATGGCAGTTCCTTGTTTTTTGGTTTTTTTTTTGTAACTTTATAAGTTTTCACCATACAATTATATGGTGACCCAACCCACCCACCCAAGGGTATACACACACACACACACACACACACACACACACACACACACACACACAGTTAAAGAAAAAGGAAACTAAACTAGACACAATTAATAAATAGATAAATAACAACAACAATAGTAATGATGATGATGATGATGATAACAAAAAGAAGAAATAGAAAGGGTCTGCTACCTAAGAGGAAAAGTTTTATATTCTGGGACCACCTTGTTAATTTTAATTTGTTAGTGAGTGTTCACCTATTAGTGAGTTAGTGAGTGTTCACCTATATATAATGCAACTGTACTGCACCCAGCACCTTTATGACAGTTCCTAAATGAATTTTTCTCTTTTTCTACCTTTATTAACTGATTTATCACCAACTTTTAAAGAATAATATTATCCTCTGTATTTTGCTTCTTTTTTTTTGGTGTAAATCATGTCTTTTCCTATATTTAATTCACATATCATGTAGATGTTCATGAAAACTCATAGTAAATTCACAGTTAATTGTATCAAAACAGAGAAAAAATGAAGAAAAAGTTACTTTTTGAGCAAAGGCATTGCCAATTTAACTCATTCACTGCCATTGACGTGTTTTGGCGTCAATCGGCTTTTATTGGGGGGTTGCTAGGAAACGACCTGGTGCAACTTTGAGGAAGTATTTAACGTTCAGGCATTTTGGGCGAAACCTCCCTGTGTTCTAAGGTCAATAACTTGAGAGCTGAAAAAGCTGGAAACAATTTTTTTTTTTTTCACATGAAATCTGAGACTTTACACTATTTGGATGGGTGCCATGTTTATGTAGTCCTAGAACTGGATATTCTATGAGCCTTGAAATCAGTTAAAATGCTCTAAAATGCCTGGCAGAATGGGGGGTTCTGTTCTGAAAACGCCTGGCAGTGAATGAGTTAATGTAAAAACAAGTGTGTCCATCCACTGTCATTGATCCAACTCCGTGAGTTTTACCGTTGAATTAATGTTGTAGAAGATGACTGTTTCCATGTTCACTACAGAGTCTCTGAACGTCCAAATGGGTCATATCTGATGGCCATGATAAGATGACAAACTACATTTTACACCAATTATTCACATGTATAGATGGGATTAACGGATCAGCAGGTATTAAATAGGTTTGTAGGTGGGTTGTGTCACCAGGGGCTGTTTTGGTCTCTGTGGGTTAAAGACACTGTGCCCTTTTGTTGAAAATATTCTTACAGTGTAATCATCAGCTCTGACTGGTGCAGATATTTAACACTCTGACCAGGTTATGTATGCAAGCTTTGTCCTGTCAGATGTAAAGCACAGATGTGTGAAGTTCAGTGCAGCTGCTGTGATCTGCCTGCTGCTCCTCCTGCTGGTAACTGGAATCCTCCTCGGCTACTACTGTGAGTGCACGGCCCCTCCCTCCTGCTCTCTGCAATAACTCATCATGACTAAGTTTCATCTACAAACACTTCCAGTTCGATTCACAGTCACGTCCTGCTTTTTGTCTCTGTGGTGTCCCAGTTTCCTCCTCCTGTGTGCACGGGTTGCAGTGTGGCGATGGGAGTTGTGTGTGGGAGTCCCAGTGGTGTGACGGGGTGTCGGACTGTAGAGGAGGCCAGGACGAAGCCAACTGTGGTAATTAGCCTCATCCAGAGCCAAAGAGCTGCATAAAAACCACCAGGAGATCCTGAATTGTGTAATTCTGTTCAGACAGTCATATATTTGTAGAAGAGTGAAGCGCTCACGAATAAAAAAAAGACAAGCATGAGTCAGTATGTGTGTGGACTCCTGTTTTTATTGTGCCAACACAACGCAGTAGCTTTTTTTCTTCCTGTAACATGTCATCTCTTTTCCTTTTACAACATTTCTTCAACATACTGAAGCCTTGTAGCACCCTATAATGTAATAATTTCCTGAAAATGTAATAAAATTTGTACTTAACTCAATCAAAAATGTAATAAATCCCAATAATGTAATAACTTCAATAATATAATAAAATATCCTGACTGATATTGTAATAACATTTTTACTGATAATGTAATACCTTATTACATTATTGGGGATTTATTACATTTTAAGGTGGGTCTTTTTGTTTATTCTCTTACTCTATCTGTCATGTTTGACATTATCATATCAAAAGAAAAATCAATAAATGTATTGTTTAAAAAAAAAAGTTTGACATTATCAGTTTTGGGGGAAAAAGACCCACCTGAAAATGTAATAAATTCCTCATAATGTAATAAGGTATTGCATTATCAGTAAAAAATTTTATTGCAATATCAGTCAGGTTATTTTATTACATTATTTGGTTTTATTACATTTTTGATTGAGTTAAGTGTAAATTTTGTTACATTTTCAGGAAATTATTACATTATAGGATGCTACAGGCCTATGCGTACTGCTCAGGCTCATGATTTGTTGTGGTAAGTCTGAGTAAAAGCATGTTATAGATCAGGGCGCTCCAACTCATTTTAGTTCAGGGGTCACATTCAGCCTAATATGAGCCAGACCAGTAAAATAAAAACAGTTAAAAAAAAAACTAAAAAAAAAAAGATAAATTACATAATGGCAATGTTTATATCAACAAAATGCACTTTAAATAAATGTAAATAACTTGAACAACCTAAAATATATATATTAAAGTGCAATTTTAATAATATCAAGGCTATCGTATACACATATCCATTATTACTTCACAGTGGAGCCACAAAGATACAAAACATTTAATAACAATATTGTTAAAACTGTATTTACGTCTCTCAAGACATGTCAGATTGGTTCATGTCAATAGTTTTTTTTTTTTTTTGTTTTTTGTAAAAGGATAGTTTGTACATTTAAACATTTTCATGTGATATTACTTTTTTTACACTAAAACAAACACACACAAAAAAGAAATTGTCATAATTTGATTATTATGATACTATGTTACTAGTCTGACCCACGAGAGATCAAATTGGTGTGCATGTGTCCCCTGAAATAAATTGATTTTGACATCATTGGTTGTTACTGTAATACTTTCAATGTAATATTTGCATTTCTCAAATTCCTCCTACTGTTGGGCAGATTGGACCCTTTCATGGGCTGGTTTTGGCCCATGGGCCCTATCTTTGACTCCCCTGTTATAGACCATAGTGTATCATTCCTGTGTGTAGAAGCTCTAACAAGTGTTTACTAACAAACATCATAAAAAATTCAATAATTAAACATTAAATTAAACGATAAACGTTCATTTCCACACAAACAATGGAAAAATATTATGTAAATAGGGAGTGGCTTTGATTATTTCCACAGGTACATATCATGTTATTTTAATGCTATTTTTTAATCTGGTTGTAAAGTGTCATTTTACATCAGATATGTAAATATTTCAGATTGTTCTCATTTATATTTAAACTCCAGATTGATCAGCACCACCCTCCCCCTTCACCCTCTTTTCACCGATCAAGTCATTGTGTTTGTCTTTGTGTGTTTGTGTTTGCATTTATGTGCAGTGCGACTCCACGGTTCCAGTTTCCTGCTCCAGATCTACTCGACTCAGAGTAAAACCTGGAGGCCTGTCTGTGCTCAGGGTTGGACAGACGTACAGGGCAGAGCGAGCTGTCAGCAGATTGGATACAACAAGTAAGATGCAAGTGTTTCAGAACGTGTCCATGTGTTTAAATACGCTCCTAAAGCCTTGTGTTTTTCTTTATGTTTGACAGGAACACATATTTCGAGTCAGACCAGCAGCAGACGGATCCTGATGCTGGGTTCTTAACAGTAAAATCTGACTTCAACCCCGAGGCCTCGATATTAAAACAGCTTTTCCTCAGGTTAGTGCGCACGGAGTTCTGAACCGACCACATGCCAGGTAAAAATAAATCATCCTTTTGGTTTAAAGATTCTAAACTTTATTTTTACTCTATTTTCAGCAACACCTGTCCCAACAACAGTGTGGTGACCTTGCGTTGCACTGGTATGTTATGATATATTATACACCAGCGGTTAGTTTTATTGAAGTTATTATGAGTTTAAATTTTCCTTTACTTTGTTTTTACTTCATGCCATTTTTCAGTTTGTTATTTGATTTAACCTTTTCATTTTTCCATTTTCTTTTGTCATTTCATTGTATAAGTAAAGCAGATTTTATTTTATTTTATTTTTTGAAAACTTGGCTAGTTTGAGTTTAATCTTCCACCTGGATTTGCACAATATAATATTTTATAAACAAAGGCTTTGTAAATCATATTTAATGTCAGACTTCCTATCCTTCTACCTCTTACACTTTCTATAATCTCATCTAGCACTAAAACCAAATCTTAAGTAAAGCTGGTTTTACTTGCAATGTAATGTCTTTTCCTTTTAACCCTAGAGCGCTGTTTTCACCCAATTTTCCCCCGAGCAAATGTATTTACATGATTTTCAATATGCTGCACTTGTCTGAGTTTCAAGGAGTCTGTGCCTTCACCAGGGACGTCTCACATGTCCCAAGAATGGGTGGAGCAAAGACCACATTTACAGTATCATCATTATTATTATTATTATTATTATTATTAATATTATTATATTTATTTATTTTTTTCTTGTTTTTTCTTTTTAGGAATTTTTTGTTCTTGAATTGAATTGAATGTTTCAGTAATTTTGTAGCATTTTTTAGGCTCCTCCCGTGACTTTTTTTTCCTTCATTTTATTAGACATGCCACAGTTGAAAATAAAAGAAAACCACTCTAATTTGTCATGTGTTGTCATATTTTGATCTATTTTTATGACAAGTAGTTTTTCTTGGGTATATTATATCGGGGGAAAATCCCCCGGCGATAGGATGGTGTTACTTCTTATAGTGAAAATGTTCTAGGGTTAAATCTGTTCAGCATTTATGGTTTTAAAATCTGTAGTTTCTATCTTCAGATGTAGTTATGTTACTGTAAACTTCTGTAGACCACTGTAGAAAATACCACCACACCACTCTGTGAACTCCTCTGTGATGGCCAGTCCTGCAATGTGTTTGACAGCAGTGTGTTCCACAGACTGTGGCAGTGGGGTGAACTCCAGCAGGGCCCTTGGAGCCCAGCAGGCAGCCCGCGGGTCCTGGCCCTGGCAGGTCAGCCTGCAGGTTGCCAGCTCCCACCGCTGTGGAGGAGCCCTCATCTCCCCCTACTGGATTGTCACGGCAGCACACTGTGTGGTCAGGTGAGTGCACATCTGCTGCTGCTTATAAAGCAGTGTTTGTGTTTGTGGTGCGTTGTGGCCTGAAGCTGCTCTGTTCCAGCCGCACTGCTGTCAGCTGCTGTATCTCTCCTCTGCAGAGACTCCAGCCCTGGAAACTGGGTCGTGTATGCCGGGATAGTCGGTGATTTAGACACTCTGTTTAACCCTGCTTACTCTGTGAGCCACATCATAGCCCATGAAGACTACAATACACACACTCACAGGAATGACATCGCTTTGATGAGGCTCTTGAATCCTCTGGACATCACAGGTGATTATAGACACATGTTCATACACAGGCCTGCTCCAAAAAATATAAAGGCTTTACCAAAAGAAAAGCAGCAGATCCTATTTTAGAATACAATGCTGAGCCAAAAGAGATCCTTCTGTTGGATCATTACTGTAATGTTTCATCTGCAACAAGTTCTTTAACTCTAACTGATGCAGTGAGTACTGTAGCTTCTCATTTCAGTTTCAGTTTGATAGAGAGGATAAAGATTGGACTGTGTTTCAGAATAAAAGCTCATGTGGTCTGATGAGTCCACATCGACCCTGTTTCAGACAGATGGACACATCAGGGTGGGAAGAGAGACAGATGAAGGGATTACCCATGATGCCTAGTGCCTACAGTACAAGCCTGTGGGGGAAGTGTATGATTTGGGGTTGGTCAGATCTCGGTTCATCAGCTGAACCTGAATATACTGAACAACCGGGGCATTATTGGATGTTTTTCCTTTGACGACAGGGACATTTTACAAGACGACAATGACAGGATTCATGGGCCATTTTCTACAATCATTTTATGACATAAACTGTTTTAAGATGCACCAACAAAATATTGCATGCGACATCTTTTTGGCAGGTAGTGTATCCAAGTCAACGTTACTGTTCTTTGTCAAGTTTTCAGACCTTAAACATGAAAAATCTAAAACAAAAGAAGATTTTTTTTTAAATTCAGCGTGCACACATAGAACTCATCACACACAAAAAACTGAAAGTACTGAAAACATACATTTTACCTATATCCCAAGTAGAAAACACAAGTATGTGCCTTTGTTAAGATATTTAGTAGAATGACATAATTTAATGGAATGATCCATTTGAAACAGTTATTGTATTTGTGGTTTTGTTTTCTTCAATAGCCTCTGATACTGTTAGACCGGTGTGTCTCCCGAGTGTTGGACTAAACTTCACTGTTGGTCAGAAGTGCTGGACAACACACTTTGTTCAAAACATAACTGAAGGTGAGACAGTTCAGCTCAATATTTACTTTGTGATTTTTAATTGGACCACAAGGGAAAACCAAGTCCTAACACACATTGCTTATACTATTTACTTCTAAGAGTTGCAAATACTGAAAACTAATCTAGAGAGTAGAAATTAGGACCGAAATACATTTTTAGAAATAAATTGTAAGTGTTATTTCCTCCCTCAGACTCTCTGCACTTGGTGGAGGCTGAGGTTTCTCTTCTAGATGCATCCGAGTGCAACAGATCCACTGCATACAACGGCAGGATAACACAAGACATGGTCTGTGCCGAGGGGACAGAGTCCGACATATGCCGTGTAAGACACACATTCTGACTTTTGCAGACTACAACCATTGGTGCACACATTTTAAAGAACAAGGCTGGTTTTTGTTGAGCACGTCTGCACACGCATTAGTCTGCTGTGTCTCCAGGGTCTGCATGAGTGTAAACACATTCTTTAAATACAGTCCCACCCCGACCCCTGCCATAAAACCGTGTTCATACAGACTTAGCTGTTACATTATCAGCAACAAAGGACCTTTATAATGAGCAGCAGTTTCTTCTACTGTTAGTGTTTTTCTCGCACAAAAGAAGCAGTGACAAGAAAATAGCTTCAGTTCTCATAAGTATCCAAAGCATTTTCATGCTCTTACATAATTTGCTTTTGGGCACAATCAAACAAAACCTGCACTATATTCTGCACATGGTAACGGCTTAAAATAAACAACAATTTTTACAACAAAACATTCCTTAAGTCAAGTTGAGAGAAAGCTGAGACATTGAGGAGACTGTGAATCATATAATGCAGTGGTTCTCAAGTCCGGTCCTCGTGGCCCAGTGTCCTGCATGTTTTAGATGTTTCCTGGAGGCCATTACATTGTTATCAGGCCTCTGCAGAGCTGGATGATGAGCTGATCAGTAATTCAGGTGTGCTGGAAGAGGGCAACGTCTAAAACTTACAATCTCATAAAAAGTTGACACCCTGTTTGTGGTGTTAAACTATGAGAATAAATGCAGACAAATGAAGAAAAAAAAACAAAACTAGAAAGACCTCCACCAAGGTAGTGTTTGTAGTTTTGTTTTTTTTTTTACTTCCACCAAGGAGGTTATGTTTTTGCCAGGGTTTGTTTGTTTGTTTGTTTGTTAGTTAGTTAGTTTGTTTGTTAGTTAGCAACATAACTCAAACAGTTATGGACGGATTTTGATTAATTTTTCAGGATATGTCCACTCTGGTTTCAAGGTAGTGTTTGTACTTTCCTCCACTAGATGGCACTGAATGACCTCATTTGCAGCTCTGTGCTGCCATGCCCTACCTCACAATGATAAAGAATCATTTAAAAAATTCCTGGATCTGGACAGTGATCCAGATCACCTCCAAAATTGAATCATCTCTTCCTTGACCCAGAGTGTACATATCCTACAATTCTACAATTTTATTTAGCAGACGCTTTGGTCCAAAGTGACGTACAACACGATATATATATATATAATTTATTTATTTATTTTTGACATTCAACATACAACACACAACTTTGTCAGTGCTAAAGATCATTTAGATCATTTACACCCTTTGGCTTCCCTTCAGGGGGCGGGGTAAAAACATTATATCCTGAAAATTTCATCAAAATCCATCCATAACTTTTTGAGTTATGTTGCTAACAAACAAACAAACAAACAAACAAATAAACTCACAAACCCTGGCAAAAACATAACCTCCTTAGTGGAGTTGATAAATAAAACTTGCAGGACACAGGGCCACGAGGTTCGTATTTGAGAACCACTGATATAATGTAACTGTGCAGCCACTGAAAGCACAGCCTTGGACAGGATTCACCATCTTCTGTGCCTTTAAATAGAAAAAAAGTGACTTAAAATTAATGTATGCTGGTTGTTTCTGCCTCGAGTCTGCGCTAAAACAAACATCATTAGATCAACAAGTGGTGCCAGACACAACAAACCCCGCCCTTCGCATATATTGTAGCTTATTTTGGCATCGTCAACTCTTACATCCGTATTCAATATTTGTTAAATATAAAAAAATTATATATGTACTAAGTTTAAAGTAAATTGAAACAAAACTGATGTTTTACCAGACATTGTAAATTTCGTCATCATAAGTAAATGGGAAAAGAAAAACAGTCCAAAAATTTAACAAATATTTCAGAAACAAGCTCTCACTTAAATATTTTACAGTGATGTCTAAAATTGATCTCTTTATCTCTGCAGTGTTTTAAGTAAATTGAGTGTTAGTAGACGTTTTTACAGCAATTTGAAATGTTGCGCATTATAAGTAAATGGGAAAAGAGATTTTAAAAATTCATTAAAAAAAATAATAATAATTTTGACCTATTTTTCTCAAAATGTAATGACATATATTCTGGGTCACTGGTAATCTACAAACCCAATCTGAAATGAATTTAACCAACAGCTTTGCCTGTAAAGTGTTAAAAAAAAAACAAACAACAAAGAACGAAAAAAACAAAAACAATATCCCTTGGCTCCCTTCAGGGGGCGGGGTAAAAAGTGTTTCAATGTGATCTTTCATTTTCACTGTGTGGAATTTGATACTTTGGGATTTTTCCCACATTCTCACCAAAAAAATCTGAATTTAATGGGGTTTATCAGCAGGATTTATGGCATCACAAAAATTTCAATGCCAGTCATGATTTGGTGTGCAGGGAGATGTGGAAATTTAACCCCATCTGTGAACAAAGATGAAAAGCTGAGTATTTAAGCAGAAAACATCTGATGACAAACAAATAAACATGAGAAATGAACAATATTTACCTGTGGACGCAACCTTTCCAATTAAGGTGGAGGAGAAGTATAATTATTATTCAATGCAGTGTATTTTTCTCATAATATACTGTAAGTGAACATATGCTTTATACATCCTCCTGATGTTTTTTACTAACACATTCTCTTCAGACTGACAGCGGCGGGCCTCTGGTGTCCCTGACAGATGGATTATGGTGGCTGGTAGGGGACAGCATTTGGGGACGAAGTTGCACTGAGCAGAGCAAACCTGGTGTTTATGGTAACATCACATATTTCATGGACTGGATCTACCAACAGATGAAGGTAGGTGGACCTCAGAAAGTGGGCCAGGAGGTCTTTAGAGAACCAAAGTGAGCACAATATTCTGGTTCAGAGTTCTGCTTGTTTTTTGTTTGTTTGTTTGTTTTTTGGAGTTTCTTCCTCAGTGTACATAGAATAAATGCCAGTACCTTTAGATGCATCCTACTCGAACTATAATTGTCATATATAAACAAAACCCCAAAACACAACCTTTTACCACATCCCCCCATGTGGTACATTCTACATTATAAAGTCAAGTAAAGGATATTTATCACCACATTCATAAGAGCACCATCCTCACAGAAAACTGAGTGGAAATAAAAACAGACAGGAATCCAATAAAACCTTTTTTCTTTTCTTCACAAGTACATATTTTCAGTCTGTCTTTCTTGCACTTATCTTTTTTGTATTTAAACTTTTTATTACTTTTTCAACAAACAAAAAAGAGGCCAAAGCTTTGACTTACAAATTGATATAGATATCGGTACAAAGTACTTAAGAGAAAAGAAAAAAGAAGGAAAAAGAAAGAGAATAGTTACAAAAAAAATAATTTATGAGAGAGGGATTCATGTAGCTCCATGAGATGAGGATGAGGGTGATAGATGATAGATGGTCCCAGTGGCCCTGTTTTTGTTAATTTTATCCTCTGCACTCTCATCCTCACCTCATGGAGCTCCATGAATCCTTTTATCTTATCTCATCTCATCTTATCTTATCTTATCTCATCTCGATTGTGAACTCAATGTATAAATCTGAAAATCTAGTTACAACATTTATTTGACTAAACTACTGAATAACTGATGAAAGAGTGAATGGAGTTCCTTCACAAAGTCTGTAAAATGCAGAGAACAGCAAAAACATACAATTATTGGTATGTGGCATTTTGACACTGCCCATTGAAGGGCAGGTAAGGGTTATTTTTTTGGTTTGGTGTTTTTGTTTGTTAACACTCTAGCAGCAAAAATATTGGTTGAATTCATACCTAATTTGGTTTATATATTGTCTGTGACACAGAAAAGAGCTGATTATATTTTGGGAAAAGTAGGTCAGTTCATTTTTTTTTAAATGAATTTTTAAAATCTTCCCTTTAACTTGTAATGGGTGAAATTTCTAATATCTGTAGCGGCAAAACTATTGGGTGAACAGATACCAGATTGGGTTGCCACTGACCCAGAATGTATGTCATTACATGATGGGAACAGTCCGTCAAATGTCTAATTTTTTTTTTTTATTAATGAATTTTTAAAATCAAATAAATCACGTAAAATGTACTCGAACTACACGAACCTTAATGTTGTACTATGTGTTTTAGGAAAAATACTTATGGCATGAAATGGAGTACAAAATATATTTGTGTAATTTGTATTTTGAATTAATTTTCCATAACTACTACCAATATTTTCTCTTCACAGAAGCATCAAGATGACTGACTGCGTGGCTAAACATGAACTATGTCAAAGTTTTTTGTAAAAATGTGTACATTAATTTCAAAATATTTATTTCTATGCATCAATGCAATATGCATTTCTGCAACAGCTCTTACACATCACTGCAAAGTTTTCCTTATTTCTTTCACTTTACTGCAGAACTGAACTGGATAGATGCAGGATGTGTTTTTTGTTGAATTGTAATAAATACGCTTGAAACATCCTCTTACTTATAGCTTTCATGTCAATGTAAAACAGTGTCTGAATTAGCATTTATAATAAACATGATTAAATATCAAATGTACAGAAGGAAATACTGTAATATAAGAACATTTGAGGCATTAAGTGAACATGCCATGTCTCAACACAAGATGTCACTCACAAACCATAATCACACTTGATCCAGTTACTCCCAAAGCATGTTTTAGTCCTGAGCAGCAAGAAATATTTATTAGCTCAAAGTGATTCATAACTTTAATCTGGTTACAAATTCACATTTATTATTTACAGCCCAAATACAATTTTGGCACAGAAAAAATACACTTTTTACACAAGTGAACATTCACAAGTTCAAGTGTACCGACAAACAATTTTAAAACTGCAGATTCTGGTAAAAACGGTGAGATGTCAGTGTAGGATGTAGGATACTTTGTACATAGAATTAGACATCCCATGTAGTTTGATTGTGCAGTACTTCATATAAAGATGTAACTGATATCAAAAGACAATAAAATGTCAACTGATAACCTTCCATTGCAAACTACTTTGACAGTTTTATTAAAAAAAAACAAAAAAAAACAACTTCTAGGGCACAAACACCCATTTGGTCCATGTATTTTTAAAAAATCCTTTGGTGTGATTTAGCGTTTGATTTATACAAAATGTGCAGCATCAGTATGTATGTTTAAGTATACAGCATCAACTGCATCTAAAAAGCAACAATTTCAAATAACGCAATCATGAAAGAAATTTCAATAAAAAGTTGGATGTACAGTTATTAGTAAACCTACATTTAAACAACAAAGTGTACACCTTTTGTTTTATTAGCCATCATAACTCAAACATTGATATTTAGACTTACAGTATATTACTGTGTATTATTGATCCAGTTCAGAAACAAAGTGCAAAGCATCCTCTCATCCTATTGATGATGTAAATCAATAGGTCTTTGCAGTGAACTGAGACTTAAAGCCACTACAGGCACTGTAAACATGTGTGTGACATTCTTCATATGTACAGTGATTGATTAAGCAGCTTTCCCGCTTCGACATACTCAGTGATTAACGTCAATTCATGGCAGAATTTCTTATAGAATCACTTGGCATCAGACATTTATATTTCTACTTCAGAAAAAAAACAAACAAACAAACAAAAAAAAAACAACCTCTGGGCAACACTTGGTTGACCACAAAGGCACATTTTGGGTGTCACTAGCCCATCAGAATTCATATACTTGACTATTGATGTAAATGGTCTTGACATTTACATCAATAATATTAATTAATAACTATTGTTTGGTAGTCACTCCTCTTCCCACTTATAATGTACCACTTATATCCTCCCCACCCTGTCATCTGTTTGTCTAAAGGGAAAAAAAATTCCACCCTTTGATAAGTTTTCCTACTGTTGTGTGATGTTTAGTGTCCATCTGGGAGTGTAATACTTTGTAGTTTGGTTCATTCTTGTGAGTTATTTTAGCGGTGTCCCACATTTCCTAGAATATCCCGACATAGTCCTAGAGAACAAGCCTAAACTTTGAGAGTTTTCTGAAAACTACAAGTTGGGTTAGAGGAGTAGATGGAGAAAATGATACCAACAGCACCGTCAGGGTAACGTAACAAGTTATTTTGAATCGAAACTCAACACGCCCTGAAGTTACAGGACATCAATGACTTTCCAAGGTGGTCAGTGGGAAAAGTGCACCTGTCACTGATCTATGCTTCAAGTCTTTGACTCTATATTGATTGAATACCAGTGAGAATGACTGAAACAAGAAAATGGAAGAATGAATGTAATATACATCACTAACAGCTGTTTTTAAATTAGTGCACAAGTATTTTAGGGTGGATTTTCCCTTTTAGAGGCAGCTGGTGTCTCGGTTTCTACCTCCATGGGCTGAGCAGATGTGTTCAGTCTAGAGTCTGTGTGACATTCAAAACCAGGTGTAACTGGTGGACGTAGGCCACGTCTCAGCCCTTTCTCCACTGTTGTGGATGTACTCTGCTCGCCTTGGCCTTGGCCGTTCACCCTGTTCCTCCAACTAGTCCCTCTCAGTCACTTGATACGATGGCGAACTAGCGAAGACTCATCTGTGATCTCGCCAGAGCGGTGTCTGCGTCGCAAAGGCAAGACCAGCAGCAGCAGCAGGATGATGAGGACCATGGCGCAGATCGCCATCAGGGCATAGGAGACGACCCACATAACAGATTCCTTGAACATCCGGTTGGAGCAGTCAGCCGCGACGTCTGCCGCTGAGAAGGGCCCGGCGACCTCTGACAGTGCCACCCCACCACTCACTGTAGAACAACACACATCTCACTCACTTTGTACATGTCACATGTAAGCCATTTTCTGTATTCAGTGGTTACAGCAACAGTGGCAACAGCTCAGCTCCCTCTTTCTAGATTTCACCAGCCATTCTAGGGATTACAAACAGGTAGCTCTACTGTCACAAGCCTGTATCCTTAACCTTCAGTCTACATCTGATCCAAGTTTGTTGACTTAATATGAAACAAAAGTGATCTTTGTACTTAAAGATGAGAGTCGGCGGCGCTGAAGTTCATATTTGCACAGGACTTCAGGGAAGTGCTAATATTCAAGGTTTAACCTTTACCGTTTTGGTAAAATGTCACACTGTGGCCTTCTGAGATCAGTCAACCTCAGAGTTTTAATAAGCAGCACACGGCCCAGGTTGCTTATCTGAAAGTTATTAATTAATCTGAGACAGTTTGTGGACTTAACGGTGCACTGTGTATGTGTCTCGGAGGACCTATGGAGGCCCTGGTTAGAGTGTACAGTGTATTTATTGTTCCTTCGCAGATATAAAGGGCTCATTCTTAAGTCATAAATAAACAACTGCTATTTTCAGATGGATCGACACAAATGAAAACATAAAACTGAATATTACAATCAATTTCTGCAAATAGATTCCTTTTTGTACACATCATACATTTAAAAAGTGGAAAGTCCAATCATCTTGCATGTATGTACTGTTTTTAGTCTTTTCTCTGTTAATACAGTGATGGCCACTGGTATAAAAGGCCAACTATCAGTGTTGTTTATGCTTTAAATGTGCTCCTGGTTGACCAAACTCTCACCTGCACAGTTGCTGAGTGCAAAGCCTACTCTGCGCTGGGCACGGTCAAACACCACATAGAAGCCTTCCATAACAGTGGCCCCAATAACCAGACCATTAGCGGACGAAGACACTCCAAAACGAAAGCAATCTAGCATGCCGTCCACATCTTTGATTGGCTGGATGTACAGCTGCAGGATGACACAAAGTGACAGAGACAAATGAGGGACAATGTGTGTTTGTGTCTCTTCAGGGATGGCTTGTTTTTGTGTTTCGGTGCTCAGGTACCTGCGGCAGGATGGTGATGCGGAAGGACTGGCTGGTGTTTGTGGCCCTTAGATAAATGGACAATTTAGGAAAAAACCTCCAAGGGGTCTCTCCTTTCATCCAGCATGCAAGCTTTGTGCCATCCCAGAAACCTGAAGAAAAATCCTGGATCTGAAATAAAGACAAAGAAAAAAACATTTGAGCACTAGACAAACAAGCAGTGAAACAGAATACAAGAAAATAACTAAAAGAGAAGGTGAGCACCAAAAGTGGTTTTGTTTTTCCTTTACCCCATTTGAGATTAATCTGCAAGGATGTGTACACTAACTGAAAATACTGCTTCCATGATCAAATTAACTTTGAGCATTGTTAGCATGCAGATGGTGAAAGGTGAAAATATGTTAGAGAGAATGGGAAAACATGGGGCTTCACACACAAAAAAGCTCCTGATCCTTTTTTTAAAAAAAAAAAAATCCTATGATACAATGTCCTTGAACAGCGAGTGTGTGCTGTTCCCCTCTGCATCTCTTTGTCAAAAATGTTTCATCATGGATTGTGGAAAGACAGTACCAGAGAGCTACGTGTGATGGCTTCCACCACTGCATTGAAGACATTGACAGGAAGTCGCAGCATCGTCGTCCCACTGTCAACTATTGCTTTATCCATGTTATACTGAAAGAAAGTGAGAAGGAGGGGTAAGTAAGGTAAGCTTTTCACATTTCAGTAGATGCCTATGAAAGACCTTGAGCTGACAAACGGCACAAACTGAGTATATTCTGTCATGAGGTGAACAAAAATTACACATCTTGCCAATCCATTATAGAAAATTTCTCTTTCCAGTCTGTGGGAAGCTTTAGTTTTTAACTACTAAGTTCAAAACAAAGAGCAAAATACTTTAAAAAAAAAAAAAAAAAGATTCTAGGGGCTATATGTGGTATTTCTATTTTAAATAACAAATTAAATATTACATTTATCATTAGATTGTTGAGATTGAAGAGTTCTGAAGTTGTGCCAAAGATGTTTTGGATAATAGAGATATGAACTCAATCTATTTACTCTGACAGACATTCATTTAATGACATCTAAAGCATCCCTGATACCAGAAAATTTGAGTTAAGCTCAAAGATATCCACTAACCAACTAACCAGCGCTGACGTGTTCACATTTGTATATTAGTTAGCAAGATTAAAAAGGATACACAAATTTGGATTTAACAAGCAGTCGGATAATACTTGTTTTATGTGCATTGCTGTTTGTCTTGTTGGACATAATTTATTTTTGCTCTATCACTACTTTCCTTGCAGCCAGAACAACTTCCCAACATGGTCCTCTAGTATTAAGTTTCCTAGCTGTTAAGTATATTTACTTATAATATTAAATTCTTCTAAACCAGGAAGTAAATGTGCTCAATGTCAACAAACTCGCATATTCAAATTGTACAATACATGTAAAACAGCTCACATACTAGCTCATTCTGGCCCCGAAGTTTGGATTTTGGTGGTTAACTGCTGTTTAGATGGAATTCATGACTGACACAGTGTATATGTAGATTTTCATGTTAACATGTTGCAGATTTTTATAAAATATTGCTCTGCTAATGCTTGGTGTTACAGTAAATTGGAATAGGATTTGAATACATATTTGCATGAGAGTTTTATAATACTGATGGATTAGATTTTTATAGTGCTTTTCAAGTCACCCAAAGCACTTTACATTGTTGATCCATTATTCATTCGCTCTCACATTCTCCCTCTGGTGGTGGTAAATTACATTTGTAGCCACAGCTGCCCTGGGGCAGACTGATGGAAGCGTGGCTGCCACTTCGCGCCTACGGTCCCTCCGACCAACACCAAACATTCATACGCATTCATACGCCAGTGTGAGTGACACTGGTTTTCAGTGGAGCTTAATGTTAAATGTTTACCTCTCTGCAATCCAGATCTAGATTTTGGTCTCCAACCTCAAGCTTCAAAACCTCTACATTGTAGTACCATTCCTCTATAACGGGGGTGTACCATACTGACCCACGATACAGAGTTGGCTCAGCACCCCCCATGATCTGAGGAAAGAAGAAAACAAATACCAAAAATACACATTTACTTCAAAATCTAACAAGGATATGCCCAAAAGTGCAACCCTTCACATTCTGGCATTCAGGGCAGTTAACTAAACACACACACACACACACACACACACACACACACACACACACACACACACACACACAACCTGCCAGTTTATCCATCTGTCTCTATCAGTAGGTCACATGATGGGGAGACATTGAATGAGCCACAGAGGCCTTGTGTATAACAGTGACAGACCTGGTCTCAGCAGGATACTATCTTAGCTTAATTAGCTCCAGCACCCCAAAGAGCCTGAGCCTCCAATAGGCAAACCACAATGAAAAGGAGGATATCAGCTATTATGTTTCTAAAATGGACTAAGCTGTGCTATCTGATTTCCTTAGTCTGCTCAACCCCAACCACACCATCCTTTCCGAGTGAAGAACAGAATTAACACCAAGAAAGTACCAACTCTGAAAGCATATTCACCACAAAAACAGTTTTATAAAGAAACACAGATTTCACATAAAATTGGAATATGCAGCTTGATGAAAACACTCAGTTTGATGACTGGTTTACTTCAAGCTTGAGAAAAATCACTCTTGCCTTTGAGCAAACATTACAATCAAACCATTTTCATGTGTTTAATCGGGCTCCTGCAGGAAACCCCTCCTAAACACTCACAAGACTTCCACCCGCGGGGTCTGCTGTGCTGCTGGCAGACAGTCCAGCACCGCACATCTGGAGGGAGAAGATGTCAGGAATTTCCAGCTGCTTCACCATAGAGTTGAAGAAGGGCTCCACCGAGGAGTCTGGCTGATTGAGAGAAAAGACAAATAATCATTTGTTCATGTTAATGGTTTGGAGTAGTGAGTTTTTACAGTTTAGTAATTTCACTAAAAAAAAAAAAACAAAAAAAACAAAAACAAAATAAAACAAAAAAAAAAAAACTACTGTGAGTATAAAACAAGTTCATAAAAGCGCATTAAAGAATTAAATAAACATATAAAATGTTTTCAGGGAGTTCCAGTAAGAATATTTATTTGTTAACATAACAGGACAACAATAGAGAACATAACAATACTAAGTTAATATAACATCAGTTTACAAAAAATAAGAAACAAAAACATAAAAAAATTAAAGCTGCAAGCGGCGATAAAAGGCCCTCGCACCTGCGGCTAGAGGCGGGGCATATCGTCACCCGATCCCGTCGTCCTTTTCT
>JAQQZY010000006.1:15544160-15563079 GCA_030068375.1 Ostorhinchus rueppellii | reverse complement strand
CACACACATATATATACATACACACACACACACACACACACACAGAATTTGATCTGCTGTTTCTACTCATTGTGCTGTTAATAGATCACTTACCCGTGCTAGTTTAGGGTAGGCCAGTCCCAGGATGCCTTGCCAGTTGATCCCAGGAAGGAAGAAGCCCTCTGATGACAAAATGGCTGCTATATTGATGGTGATGGTGCCATTTGGGCCTTTGGAGATGGAGACGTGGTCAACTCCCAGTTCACCTTCCCAGTTTCCCTGGGTGTACCTGACACTCACATCTATGCCAGAGGACACATAACTACTGGAGCTAAAAAGAAGGGGAGAAACAAAAATGAAAATGTAAGTGTGTTGTCCATGGTGGATAAATCTTAAATAAGAATTTAGATGAAGAGTGGAATTGGTTTTACTGAGATTTCTGTCTGTGACTGTGCATTTTAAGTTCCGCAAGAGTTTATTGTATTCAGTGTGCAATGTTTTTGTTTTTTGTCTAAGTCAATTTATTTTTCTTATTTATTATCTATATTATGAAACAGAAGTGGACACCATTTGCGTGTCTCGGGCATCACACAAAATCCGCAAAGAGCTGACTGCTGCAGTTTGGCAATTTATGCATTTTAGGTCAAGGAAGAGACTAGTGAAAATGACAAGTTGATAGGACCAATATTTTGGGAGATATTAGTAATTTTGGAATACAACAGCCTTACAGTCATGTTGCTATGCCTAGAATCATAGAATCATACGAGGGGTGTCAGTAAAGTTCCAGGACTAGTGTCACAAAAGATACATTTCAAATCCAAACTACAAACTTTCCCTTTCAAAGTAATCCCCCTGAAGTATATATCTGTGATCTCAGCCCTCTGCAGCCACTGAGCTTTTTTCCCCACATGCTTTAATAACTGTTGAACATCCTGAAACCGAACCAGACTTGCTAGGGAGTGTCATCACCGGTGATGAGTCATGGATCTTCAAATACGACCTGGAGACCAAAGGCCATAGCCTTCAGTGGAAGAGTCCAATGTTGTCAAGGTCAAAGAAAGCAAGACAGTCCAGGTCCAAAGTCAAAGTCACGTTGATCACATTCTCCGATGTGAGGGGCACTGTCCACTGCAAGTTCTTGCCACAGGGCCAGACGATCAACCAGCATGTCTAAAAAGAGATCTTATGGTGTTTGCTTTGTTCAGTGTGCGAAAAGAGGCAAGAGTTTTGCCAGGACAACTCATGGCTGCTTCACTACAACAACGCGCCTGCTCACAATGCCCTGAGCATCCAATAGCTCCTGGCTGAGAAGAACATCACTGTGCTGGAGCAACCTCCCTACTTACCCAACCTGGCTCTGTGTGATTTTGTTCCTCTTCCCCAAGCTGAAGGAGGTCATCAAGGGGACCCATTTTAAAAGACATGGACGACATCAAGATGGCCGTGATGATGGAGCTGCAGAGGATCCCAGAAGAATCTTTCCAGGAGGGCATGGAGGCGTGGCAGAGAAGACTGAAGAAATTCCCCAGAGTCTAATGTACTTTCCCAAAGGGGAAAACTTGTAGTTTGTACTTTGAGTTTGAAATATCTCTTTTGTGTCACCAATCCTGGAACTTTTCTGCTGCACCTTGGAGAATTGACATGCTAGTTGACAGGTTATTCAACTAAAAATGCCAGTGGAATTTACCAAAAAAGTAAAGAAAGTAAAGGATTGAACTGTATCAGAGGATCTAGAACCTGTGATCCCCACAGGTCAACGTGCTAGTTATTATTAGTAGTAGTACTATTTTACTATTACTGCTCTGTTATTTGTTACCTCCACCAAGGAGGTTATGTTTTCATCTGCATTGGTTTGTCAGTCTGTCTGTTTGTTTGTCTGTTCGCAAGATAACTCAAAATGTTATGGACGGATTTTCATGAAATTTTCAGAGATTGTCAGAAATGGGGTATTCTAGAGATGATTAGATTTTGGTGGTGATCCAGATCACCGTCTGGATCCAGGAATTTTTTTATGTTATAAAACAAAATATGGAGAGAACTGTGGGCCCTTGGCAGAGATCTGCACTCTCTGAGTGCTTCTCTAGTTGTTTTTATGATTACTTTACAATGTGCAACTACCTGTTTTTTTTTTTTTTTTAGTTATTATATTACAATTTTCTTATAATATACCTTATATTGTTTATTCGGTGTTGTGCTCCTATTGGACCCTCAGTTTCCTGAGTGCTCTGCCCAACAGATCAGTAAAGTCCTATCTAATCTAATCTAATCTAATCTAATCTAATCTAATCTAATCTAATCTAATCTAATCTAATCTAATCTAATCTAAAAGAGCTTCCTCCAAAGACAAATGGAAAACATGGGAAATTCTGATAAGATAAGAGATAAGATACACTTTGTAAAACTAGAGCGTCATGTTAAAAGTAATTCTTGGAACAGTAGTGTGGAGTGGATTACAGGTGTGTTTGAACCACTCACTTTGCAGGGTTAAAGTAGTGAGTAATGTAAGGGTGTGGAGCTGCAGCCACGGCAAAGTTACTACTGCCTGTATCCACCAGGATGTTCATCTGAAAAACAAACAACTGCGTCAGTTACCAGCTTTAAACCAACGTCATCTTTATCTAAAAAGCACCTGAGTCACTTGCTTGGAAAAAAAAAATAAAAAATGAAGAAATAGCTGTGGAACTGTGATAAACTGATAAGCAGACTAAAGTTCAACCAAGACAGTAAAACCATTATTAATAAGAAGATGACAACATAGTATTAAAATGGTGGAAATAGTCACCTATAGAAAGAGAAAAAGCATTCAATGTGTTCTGCACATCCACATTATACATGTACATCAGATCGGTCACGGCGTACTTACAATAGGGATTGACTGGTGTTTTGACTGATAAAAATTGTTAGAAATCAAGACTCATAATTTCCTTACATATACTGTATTTGTACTAAAAATTTTAATCTTTGTGTCAACTTTAAGAACAACTCCAATAAAAAAAAAAAAAAAAAAAAACATCAGTGAAATGATCTGGTTGTCAAATCGATAAAATAAAGTACATTTTAATCTATTTTAAGTATATTTCTTTTCAACTTTCACAATAAAAAAACAGGTATTCTAATACTATGTAGTAGTAAATAAGAACATGATCTTTTCTTTTTTCAGCGTTGATAGGCTATTATTCATTCTGGGTGCAACAATTAGTCTGCACGTTTGTCTAGGGCAGATAAAATCACATGTTGGGCCACTAAATCTAGAAAACTCACATCCCTGAGTGGGCATTGTTTTTTCTAGACTTAATATGAAAATAGCTGTAGAATGAGTGAACTTGTTTCTTTCTCATCTCTGTTGAGAGGTGTATATGCAGATTAAGCACGACAATTAACTTTAGGCTTTGTTGTTACCTAATAACTGCTAATAAATACTAATAATGTGTTCAGGAGCTGGTAAATATGGACTTTTTCCCGATTAGCAAACTGGGGGAGTAAAAAAAACATTCATATTGAATGCTGTCATGATGTTATCATATGCTGTGACACACAGAAGAAGCTAATTTTAACACCAATGAATTTTTTTGGAGATCAGATGAAAAAAACAAAAAAAAAACAAAAACATCGTGATGATCATTAAAATGTGGATATTAGATATAAATGGCCTAACCCTTATTTACAGTTTATTATACAATTACTGATTCCATTTAGGTGTAAAAAGCTTTGCAAATGAGCAAAACATTTTAATACCGCTCTCATTTAATTGCTCCCTAATGTGTGATCTATGAGTCAAACATGATGGCCTCTAGCTACTAACAGGAGTGTATGACCCATCCGGCCATCCTGCAATGTGTCATGTGCACAGTAGGGACCGGCGAACAGCAGTTGAGATAATGTTGTCTCGGAGGCATGAAGTCAACGAGCAGGAACTAATTATCCAGTGGACTCCTGTCACCTCCACTACTGAGCAGTGGACACATTAACACTCACCAGCAAGCATTCCTCACCATGATGGGGTCATAAACCTAATGCACCACAACCACCTGATGACTCAACTTAAAAGCATACATGCCATATATGACGTTGCGTTGCCCTATATGTAAAGATACTTGCTTATACTGCTCACTCATCTAAACTGGAAAAAAACAGTATTATCATTTCTTGAGAAAAACAAGATCAGCAGGAAGCAGTTTACTTAAAATGCCAAAGAATCTGGCAATAGTCACTAGAAAAACAACTCTACTTCCCTAAAAGAGTTTCTGAGATTTCACATTGTTCCATTTGAGACATTTCAACAGGCATCTCATATCCCACATCTTGTCATGTAGGCGCCAGATTTATGATGTGGATGGACTGGATGGAAATACTGAACTGTATTAAGTGACAAAGGTGTTTTCTGGTGGCATTTTAAAGCAGCTTTGTTTTTCTAACTTTACACTCAAAGCTCAAAATTCAAGTGTTTTTTTTTGCATAAGATATACCAGACTTCAAACTAATTCTAAATGCAATTTGCATCATGTTTCACATTTTAAGAGTAGGCTTATTGGATTACAAGCTTTTTTAGGACCTACAGAAACCTGGCTCTTCAGCTCTGTTTTAAGTAGACTGTTTATGCCTGCACTGAAATATTTTCAGTGATAAACCAAAGATAAAAAAAAAAAAAAAAAAGGACTTTCCTTAATTCCTCATATCCTATTGTCGCGCTGAAGAAAGCATGAAATCACTATGAAAGAATTCAGCAATTATCAGCCTTCTGTTTTAGACCAGTGCACTCAGGCATGAGCCTGAGCTGGCTTATCATTTCCTCCTGGTTGAACTGGCCCTGGTCCCATCTCTCTGCCACCATGCACATGGCAACAGTCCACTCAAACAGGCCTGAATTGCCAAAACAAGCTAGACTGGAAAACACTGGGACCTTGTGGTGGAGGAGGAGGGGAAACAGGGCATTTCCTTATCCCCACACTGACGATCTTTTCTAGTCACACTATCCTCCCATAGCGTGGCTGCTGAGCCTCGGGCAAATCTCTTCCCCTGCTGCTGAGGCAGTCTGCAGCCGCCTGCAGTTGAGTGCTCACTCTCTAATTGGCGGTGGCTCCACGGTGGCAATGTGCATCTGCTACCTGTTTGTAACAATTAGCAGATGTGAGGCTCTCCAGCCGACACCTCAGCCTGGCTGTGCCACATGCTAACAGATGTGCCAATTAGTGGCTCATTTGAATAGTGCCTCATTTAACACCACAATGCTGTAATCACATCATCATTTAGTCAGAATAATATTGAGAGTATAATTCAACAGTATTGAGTTAGGGAACATTTTGGCACTGCTTGAGCAATCTGTACTGTGGGAGTCCGATCCATGCTGGCATAAATATTAAGCTTTTAGTGTACACGAGTAGAACAGTGTAAAGGCTTGACTAGCAGACCAGAAATATGAATGGATCTGAACACTTCAATATATATAAAATTCAATGAACATTTTCCATTTTCTATAAAACTATAGGGAATTTCTAACACAAAAAAGAAGCTCTAGGGTCAAATTTCAACAATGTGGCAACTAACAGTCTAGAGAGTTATTCAGTTACTATTTTGCTTTCCTACAGATTATTTGTTTTCAATTATTAAAGAAATCATAAACTCATTTGAAAAGTGAATACATGGGGTTTCTTTTCTTTTCTACTTCAATAAAAGAAGTCAATATTATCTCATTTCTAGCTTCTTAAAGTTTGAGTCTGCTAAAATAAACTCAGTATTTTTGAGTTAGACAAAACATGTTTGAAGTCACATTCAGCTTTACTAAAAAATGTCAGTCTTCACCAGCTTTTGACTTGATAATTTGATAAACATTTTCCTCAAATTATAATGACAACAAATACATTGATTGTAAGTTACTGCCCTCGATTACAAACATGCTTCTCTATGGAAAATTTAGGAAGCAAATATTAAAAAAATATAGGAGATATATTAAAATAAAAACACCAAACATGATGGGATACATAAATAAATATTTGTTCATATAATTATTTGGTTACACTTAAATTTCTTACCTGAGGCTGTGGTAAACGACTGTTTAACTGTATAAAATACTTGGAACAGCTCACTAGGCTCAGCCATCTTTAATGATTCTATTAGCGATCACCAACTGACACCACAATGACTAGTGTAATTGTTCCATCTATGAAATAGAATCACTAAGGTCTTATACTACATACATGTTTAAAAAAATGTAATTGTGAGAAAGACAACTCATTGAAATCTTCCAGTATAGGGAACTAGTCCTTGTACACCTGGATATTCAATGTCATATTGAATAAGGAAAAACACTATAAAGGGCAGACACAATGAAAGTAATGTGAAATGGCAAAGCATATTTTACAGGGAATGATTTTGATTTGTTTGAAAGTTGCTGAATAAAATCTGAGTACCCTCATCATTTTAATGGTTATTTATATTTACTTGGAAATAATCCTGATAATATTCTTATAATAGCTGTAATAACTTATCAGCAATGTGTCAGATGATGGGGTGTGTATATTCAAATATAAATATATATGTTTACTCACTTTCAGCACACCCTGAAAAAAACTAATGAGGATGATCTATTGTTGTGAATGATATTAAGCCATGAGCATTTATCCCGTGGGGCATCTTATACAATGGTGTTGCATTTGGAATGAAAAATGAAATAACATGCCTATTTTACAGTGTAATCATTTGTAAAGTTTTGTGGGAACTTGAACTTGGCAAGTGGTACCACAGTATCTTCTGTGGAGTTGACACAGGGCAGTGACATGGCAGGTAGCACAGATAAGCCTCTGTGAGCCCTGCCTCCCAAGAGTCTTCAAATCTCTGATTTCTTTAACTTCAGAGGCCCAAGAACAACAGATCCAGCAACTAATGAGATAATTCACCTTTTCTTTAAACTGCATATTAAACACATACTTATGACAAAATGTCACAGCATAGCCTTAACCGTACAAGCCCTTAAGCATATATTTTTAATAGTGATGTGAAAACCCTCTTTCCAATCCCTCCAGGACCATTTAGTCATCCTAAATCATTAATATGCTATTGTAAGCCACGCTGCATAACAAGCAGTATAAAATGATAACATTAAATTACACAGGCATCTCGCTCTAGAACCAAGGCAAAATAAGTAGCAAATTAAGGCCTTGTACTGCTTTGTTTGGGCTGCTCTTTGCTCCTTGGGAGCCTCATAATCCCCATCAGCTGCCTGGTAAGAAGCAGTGGTCCTCACAGGCAGCATCATGTGAGTGCATGTGAGTGAGGCTTTAGTCTACCTACAGACCCCAAGGCTACAGCACTTGTACAGAGTGTTGACATCCCACAGCAATGACACTATTCAGCACTGGTGGTCCTAAGCAGTCTGAGGAATAAACCGTATTTTTGATTAAAGAATAGATTTATTAAACTACAGCGGATACATCTTTAACATTTGTGTCATTTGCTCAACAGCAACTGGGCGCATTTCTTTATCAGCTCTTGCATAGATAGGTTTGATTTTTCAGTTTTGTCCCAAGGATGATTGTTAAACACACCCAGGTCACTGTGACTCATGTAGGTTCCTTCAGTGGATCACATGGTGGACAGACCAGGCCCTATTCACACATAGCAGACACAGCAGACCTGTCATCAGTCAGTGAACGCAACATATGACCCTGTGTAAATCCAGTCACCAAGAAAGAAAGAGGGAGGGAGGGAATGGAAATAAGTGTCAGGAAAGGGAGGAAAACAGGACAGAAAATATTATGCACTTTAATCAGCAGAAAACAGGAAATAATCATAACAATAATCAAAGCCTATTTAATAAATGGGCAGTATTATTATTATTATTATTTTTTTTTACAACAGAAGGGAAACCCCCGCAAAACAAATATAAACCAGACACAAGCACAATGGAGAATACGTACCGTTTGACCAGGGGTACCAATTGACATTTCTATGTAGTAGCCTCTTCCAGAATCTCCGTCCAAGTTATTAACCATGTCCAGAAAGTTGACTTTCCCAGTCGGGTCAGAGGCTAAGGAGAGGCCGCCTCCATCAGATGTTACTCCCCGGAGCGAAGTCACATTCAGAGCCGACGAGGAGACGTTGTACTTCCTGGCGTATATTTTAAGTGGTATAGTAAAGTAACTCTCAGACATACCGAAGCACAAACTAAACACAAATGCCCATATCGAAAGCGAAATATTGCGGGCCATTATGCGGCGGTACTGCGGTGAAAACAGGGAACGTCTGGGAAAAGACTCCAGCTGCTTGTTCAAACTTTGTTCCTTAAGTTATCAGTTTGGCCATCATGGAAACGCTTCTACTGTGGTGTCCGCCATCATGGAAACGCTCCCATTTAACCGTCAAAAAGAGATTAAACATACTGACATCGCTGACTGGTGTGACTGTCACGGAAAACAACTGCCTGTCTGAAGTCCATTTACTAAAACTTTCACCTCCATCCACTTCTGTAAAGGAACGAAGTTATTGACTTAGAAGAAGACTTCCGGTTACTACCTTCAAAATAAATGAGGCGCAAATAGTTGTGAATTCTAATCACAAAAATAAAAGAAACGTGTATACTCTGACCATTAAAATATTTTTGATTCGTTTTTTCTGCAGTTTTTTGTATCACCTAATATTTTGCATTTGCATGCCGGGTGATAGTTTGAGGCATTCCAAATGAGCTTTTATTTTGAAGGTGAAGAGGATGCTACTACTTCCTGTTGGGTACTTGTTTAGCAAATCGTGCTCAACCTCCCATCAAACTTAGAATGGATGTGAACCACAGACTGTAAATAATTTGCGATGTGAACGCGCCGCCTGCAAAACAGTGGAGTATTGTCCACTGTCTGTGTGAGTCACTTGTGTTCTTGCTAAATTCCACATTGTACTTTTTTTCTTGTACACACTTACTGTGCAAATTCAATTTCCTGTGAGTTGTCTTAAAATTGTTCTGTTACAGCAAAGGAATTTTCGTTATGCTTTATTTGCATCTGAAACTTAGTTGAAGGCCACACAAAGTGGCTTATTAAAAGTATTAAAATTAGACTTGATATAGCACTAAATATTTATTTTATTTTCAAGTTTCACTCAATTTATTAATTTATCCTCTTAGACCGTCATAGAAAAACAGAACACAAAATCGAGGGAATGTCTTTTAGGCTTTTTAGATTACAAGACCTTTTATGTCTGTTATATTTGTGCATCAGGCATTACACAAACGCTAAAGATGTTTTGAAATGTTCAGTACTCCACTCTATGTATTCTAAACTACTAATACGACTACTACAGCTTCTATGTTGACCATAAATTATTTAGTACATGTTACTACATTTAAGCCTGTTCAAAATGTTTAAGGATTCAGGAATTCTAGGAAACTTTAATGTCATCCCATGAGTACATGGCACACGAGACTACTTAAATTAGTTACTTAGGTCCTAGTCATCTCCCAATAGATGTTGGTGGAACTTTCACTGGAGGATAACTCAACTAAATAAAGTTGATGTATAACCTCCTATCAGTGCTCAATAGTAAGTATATTGATATCTCTGACCATTTCCATTTCATTTCCATCAAAATATGGCCCATCATAGGTAAAGGCAAATTTTCAATACTTCAAAAATTTGTCAAAAATTTAAAAAATTAAAATTTTTGAAAACTGAACAAACTTTGTTGATATTCCCATGAAAATTACATTAAAATGTAAATTAATTGAAACAGTAGTTTTTGAGAAGATGATTGTTGAAATCTAGACATTGGTGACCTTGAGTTTGGCCCTTCAAGGTCACTCAAGGTCAAAGGTCATGGACCCAAATGAAAGTCCATTTATACCTTCCTATCAGTGCTCTATTGTAACCATATTGATATATCTAACCATTTCCATTTTATAAGTCATTAAAATATGGCTCATTATAAATAAATACATTTTTGTAATATTTAGAAAATTTGTCAAAAATTAAAAATCTAAATTTCTCTAAACTATGAACAAAATTTGTCGAGTTTGTCCCAAAAAAGGTATATCTAAAATTTCAAATGAATCTGATTTAGCAATTTCATCAAAAAAGATGTTTGAAGAAATTGCAAACAAAGACAGTGATGAAGAAGATGGACACAGCGCCATCACAATAGTTCATGGCCAGCTAGGGAGCTAAAAATAGAGTAGTGGCTAGACTACTAATTCAGTCCATCTAAAACTGAGATGATGCCCGCCTGTTTTAACTAACCTAACTTGCTGTGGAAATAACTGCAGGTTATTATGACAACATCAAATGTCACCATATGTTAGTTTTAACATGTTATTCCATCTTTACTGTTGCTGTTACTAATAATACTGAAACTACACTGCCTGGACAAAAAAAAAGTCACACATGCAATATTTGACTGCACCACCTTTGGTTTCGATTCTAGGAGACATTCACTGGATTTAACTCAGCAAATAGTTCAGATGCTTCCATGGGTAAATACTGCAGTGGTTAATAATGTTTGAGCTGGAACAGGTTATTGAACTCTAACTGCAGTGAGTGTCCTCTCATGTATTTAAGAATGTGTAAAAGAATGGACAATGCCAGGACTGATGAGGATCATCAGGTATGTGACAGAATGGTTCAGGGAGAATGAGACATCATTTTCACATATGGTTTAGCCAACATGAAGTCCAGACTCTAATTTAGGATGTGATGAAGACTTGCTGCAGTGGTCTTATTCTGCATCATCAATAATGAAAAAATGAATGTAACTATGGATGGAAAAAACATTATGAAACCTACAGTATTGTGGCACTATGTAAGCATTATGTGGCAAAAAATATGTCACAGTGAATATCTCCTGTAATCAAAACCAAAGATGTTGCAATCGGATGTTGCGTGTGCGACTTTTTTTTTGGCTGGGCAGTGTATTTTGGTCATTATAGTTACATTTGCCACAGTGGAAGTTTAAGAAGGAGATCTAACATCTTAGTGCACAAGATCGATGTCACAGGTCTTCTCCATGCTGCCTGTTTCACACAGAGAAACCCACTGTCCTGCTCTGAGTTCCCTGAGTCCACATTTACACTGTCACATGTTCTCCTCCTCTCCCCCTATTTCTCCCCATCTCTGTTGTTCATTGAAGTTAATCACTATAGTTACAATAACATGAGTAATGTGGAGAAATGCTGTGACCACAAAATTTCTTCTTTCCGGTGTATCGCTCGTCATGCATCGGGTCTTGTGAATGACCCATTTAAGCACAATTCCTGTCTCTTTCTTGTGATTCTGAGATAACAGTCTGTAGAGTGTAACAACTGGAATGCATTGTTTGATTATCTGTTATTATCCACACTGAACAAGTAAAACTTTATTTATGTATTCTTATTCTTCTTCTTATTTATTTATTTTAGCTGTGACCTCAATTAAGATACTCAGCAATTAAAGGGTCATTATGTTTTATAAAATGTACAGAGATGCAAATGTAGCAGAAACAATAATGAATATAAAGGCATTTATTTTCAGTTTAATATTTCTGAGAGGTTAATTTATTTTAACTCACAGTTTTACTTACAAGCATTAGCTTTGGTTATCTTTAAATATTGGATTACGCTGGTTTCATTTTTCATATAGCTTTGCAGTTTCCTTCTGCAGTTTCATTGCTGGCCACTGTAAGGCACTGTACACCACTTGTGTGTCTCTTATCCACTGTGAGGCTGATGTACCTGTGGCATCGCCTCTGCCTGAGCAAATTAGGCAGCTTAGGAGCACCAGTGGTCCTACATTTGGCAGTGTAAAGCTCCTTTGCTGGGACATTGGTACTTAATCCTCACAGCTCTGATCATTACAGCTGATGAGACAGAAAGAGAACGCTCTGCAGTGCCTCATATCCTCCCACGTCTTCTTCACCTCAACAATATGTCTAATCACAAATGTAAGCTCCAGATCATTAGAGTTTTTAAGTCTGTGGTGATATTGTTAAGGATCAGACTTGTGTCATTCAACACAAGCTGTGTGGAATTATTCTGAAACGGTGTGACATTGTATCCCTTGACAATTTCTCTGCTGCTAATAAGAAAAAAGGAGACTCAATTCATCTGATTAACACCTTAAGTCACAAAAAAGTACTTGAATACAATTTGTATTTATCATTTTGAAATGATTAGATTATTTTAAGTCTTAAATATATATTATTTACATTTTTGTATTTAAAACTAATTTGCATAGTTGCTTACAAAGGCATCCATATCTTTTTTTTCATGTATCATTAATTAACACCTATACTAAAATGTAAAAGTTACAAAACAATTTAACAAATTTTTAGCACATGTTTGATGTTTCTGCCTCTAAAATGACTTTTCTGTGCTGTGAGGTTTGAAGTTGGCAGGATTACTTGTTCACTGACCTCAGCCTGTTTTTTTTTTTTTATTTTATTTTTATTTTTTTTTAAGTATCACGCAAGCCTGTGATAAGCAGCCCCACAGACAGCCCAATCACTGTAAGTCTATAATGCTTATCAGAGATTTGTTGAATCTGTTAGCATTTCTCAGCGATATCGGATGCAGCGTAATTACAGCACAGGCATGACAGGGGTGGGTGAGCTACAAATGGGGATTACAGTTGGGGCAGGTCATAATGATCAGCCTGGCTGCATGTGTCTGAGGCAAACCTCATTTTGATATCTAGTGTAGCATACTGTTTTATTAGCAGAGAGGCCAGGGTCAATTAGCATTTAATTCAGTATAATTCATATAGTTAAATTAACACAATGTAGCTTCCTTTGTTAATGATGAGATGATTTAGATGAAAACTTAAAATACGTTTTGTCTTGTTTATTCTATGTTTTCCCCTCTCTGTATGGCAGGGATTGACATATAGTTAGTCTGTTCTTCATAACAAGCTACTTCCCTGTCTCTTTCTCTGCCAGAACTGTCAGCCTCCTAACAAGGTGTACATATTCACAGCTGCTGCTGCCGGAGAGCTGCCCAAATGAGGAGAGCCTGGATGAGATGAGAGGAATGAGGCAGACAACAGGTGGTGCGAAGGTACATCACTGCTCATTCAGTGGTACCACACTGTATGTTTCCTACCATATAAAAGACAGCTGGTTTTGATTTATTTTGTTTTTTTTTTTAGATCAATTACTTGTAACTGTATGGCAACTCTCACTGCTCAGACAGGCAGGAGTATGACTAAGGATGGCTCATGCTAAGTCTCACAGGCTGTTCACACCTACACTTCCCCCCGTGGTGGTAGCGTTGCTTCTCTGCAGTGTATCTGTATCTGTTTGTTCATTCATAGGGAAAGCATTAGTGACACGTAGATGAGTCATAGAGGCTAGTATCTAAACAGGCCACGGTAGGAGTCAGGAACCCCTGCCACCCTTCTGCTCCTGGCCTGAAGGTACTACACATACTTTCACCAGTCTCTTTAGTTGCTCTGACGCTTACATACACACACATACTGTATGCCATCTGTGTTTGTTCGCATACCGTGGATCCCACCTGATGCTCTAGGTGCCACAGAGCAGATGTTGTTGTACTAGTGTGCAGGAGAGCAGTGGCAGGTTATGGCTGTCCTCATTATGAAGACTCTCAGTTTGTTAACATAGTTAGCGAGTTCTGTAGTAAGACTGGTGTAACACAGAGCTTGTTCTAATTATTCATGAGAGACCTTTTTGAAGACTGTGGTGGTTTTTTCCATAAGATATCCATAAGAATGTATCCATACCTATTGACCCTTTGAACCATTTCTGCAGTTTCTGATAATTAAAGCAACAGACACTTGTGTACTCACAAACTCTACAAATTCAGTGATAGAATCTGTATTTGCAGTGATGTCAGAACACTTTATGACACGGCGTTCTAGGGATGCACCGATACCACTTTTTACCAGACCGAGTACAAGTACAAGTACTTACATTTAAGTACTTTCTGATACCAAGTACTAATATGAGTACTTAGTAATCCCATTACAGTTCTTAGTTCCTTTGAAAATGTGCTTTATTGTCGTTGTCATTAGTCTGATTGGAACAAAGTTCTGCTACTGACATTTACTGTGTTGGAATGAGTGTTACTCAATCAATCCACCAGGGGGCGCCGCTCTTAATTAACCAAACTAGACAAATACCTCAAAGAAAAGTAAAGTTTTATGAGATGAAGAAGAAGAAAGTCAGTAATAACCAACATGGAGATGACAGAGGTAACACTAATGTGGACACTAATGGTACAGCTTTTCTGGTGCCAAGGTTTAAAAGTGAAGCTTCAGGAGGTAGAGAAAAGACAAATGAGTTTTAAGTTTCATTTTCACTTCTGCGGGTGGCGGTCCACACCTCCTTACCCCCATAGTATTATAAGTAGGAGATAAACCAGCCCAGCCCTGGGTAGTTGTTATAAATATGTCAGTAGTTTGTCACTTACTCACACAGTCGCTCTTTGAACAGATCCTCTACCTCCAAGGTTCCCAGTGATATTCTCTGTCTGGGTACGCTTCTATCAGCACCTGGAAAATGGATTTATGCAGAGGACGGACAGAGCGCTCCATCCGTATCCGTCTGTGTCTTTAGTGTTACCTCCAGTTGACGTTACTTTTGTCACCATCAATTATTTAGTTAAATCTCCACACTGCTGACATACACCTCCGTATCTGCTGCTCTTCATTGTGAATGTCATGCTGCCGTAAGTGGTATCAGTGCGGCTGTATCAGAGTACTTTCACCAGTACAAGTACACACACTCAGTATTGGACCGATACCCGATACTGTTATTGGTATCAGTGCATCCCTACTACTTTCATTCCTATTAATTTTTTATTAATAATTTACATTCAAGGCTGTTTTTTGTGTCATATATAACTTTATGTTATTACTCATTTGTCTAAAAACTGTCTTAAAATGCAATTTTTTAAAAATTAAATAATCTAAATATGTATATACAACTTTGCTTAGAACTTAATAAGGTTAAGGTAATTAGTTCTGGCACGTGGGTATGATTCATGATAAACACGATTTGCAGTGGTTAACATGCTCAGTTTTCGATGATGTTGAAGAAGGCAAGTAAATATCGACCCCCTTCTATTTCTATAAGACAAAATCAGATTATAACAGTAATTTCACTGGCCTCATGATTCCTTTCAATGATAATGTCTGTATTACACATTTTTGAATCAAGAAATCTCCTCACCTCTGAATGCAACATATCTCAGTAGATAGAATCATAACTCCTGCATCATGGTACACCTCATATATCCAGATCTGTTCATATACACAGCCTTGGTAAACTGTGCCCCTAAAGTGACATGGCAGACTTGCAGATCTTTGCTTAGGCTTTATAAGAATCCTGACATACAGTATCTGATGGTCTTAATTGTAGAGCAGACAGATGGAGCAGATGTCAGTGAATGTGTCACACTCACCATTTGACTCCCAAAGGTTATATCAGGTTGTATCATCTCCAGGGTAATAGCCAATTAGAAAAGCTGAACTTGGTTTTTTGGACCCATGAGTTGAAAGAGATCAGATACATCACTTCTCTAACAAGCAAATTTCTTTCACAGATGCACTTTTTAAGCTGCTTGTAGTTTAGTGTATTTTTTCTTGTTTTCTCTTATAAACAGCCACTTTTTCTTTCACTTCTCTGCTGCCATCTTTCCTTTCTCCCACACCACGCAGAGCAGAAATTCCACGTTGAAGTAATATTCTCGTGAAGGCTGGTGCACCGGTTAACCTTGCGGTGTGGTATTGAGTCTCCTTTGCGCTTGACTGTGTCCCTCTGTTCTTACAGCTATCTATCAGTTTCATAGCATGCAATCTGCATCCTTCCAGCCTCCCACTACCCGCCCACCAGTGCTGTATCTGTATCTGCTCTGTGTGTGTGAGGGTGCACATACAGTGCACACAAGTGCATTGTGTTTCTGCAAAAGGCTTGAGAGTGTATATGTTTTCCAGCCCTCTCTGTAATAAAGGAAAGGGGAGCTCCCAGGCAGATAACACCCACCGCAGAGCTACCCAAGCTGGGGTAGAAGAGCACAGAGGGTGCTTGCCCCCTGGCTAGATGCTACTCAGAGAGGGGGAGATAAGGGCTATAAGGGTGGTAGTGTGGTTGTAGGAAGGACTGAATACAGGCAGTAGAGAGGGAGGTAGTTTGAAGGCGGGGGGGGGCGTCTTCATACATTTTTATGACCACATAGATAAGGTCAGTAGTGTGCCATCGTTACTAGGCAACACTGCGACCCTGAGTTGGATTGAGTTGTGAAGCTGAGAAGTCAGATATTCTTATTACAACAGCCCTGCTTCGGTTCTGCTGTGTGCATTTGTTAACAAGCAGCCTGTCTCCTTGTGCCATTCTGAGAGTCAAGGCTGAAAGACTGCTTTAACTGGACGATTAACTGAGGCACTGAAATAATTAGAAGGCCATTGATTGGGTTATTACATTGTTACAGCCATGTTGGTGATATACCGATATCCGCACCCGCTCAGATATGTGATGATGGTAATAGTGATGAAAAATGACGGTGGGCCGTTTCATTATATATTTGTAATGATCCAGTTCATGTGGGGATACACTAGACTGTGGGTGTATTGATTTTTCCAGTTTTCAAGCAGAGAATGGAGGAGATGGAGACCAGGCGCATATGCAGCCAGAGTACAAATCACCAAAACCCACCCTATTCTCTTCTTCCCTTTACTTACACTCTCCATCTTCACTCCCTTCCCTCTCTATCGCGCCTTTCTCTATCCCTTCTTTTCCGTCACCTCCAGCCCCAGCTCTCCATCCTCACTTCCTTATTTCTGCCACTCCTCCAGCAGCCTTTCATTATGTTTTTTTTTCACTCTCCTCCTTTCGCTCGCTCCCCTGCCTCTCCTCCTCTCTCCTCCCATTTCTGTCCCCTTCAGCGTCCTAGTTTAGCACGTCAAGGTTGGCTACAGATATGCTCCTCTGTGCCTTGGGGCTAACCAATGGGAAACTGGCTGGGGTTGCTGTAGCAGGCTCGGTGTTGGTATCATGAATTGAGTGGGAGATAGGAAAAGGTTACTGTAGTGCATGGTTTGCAGTCCATTCTGTGGAGTGAAATTGATGTCTCTTACTTTAAGAATCTTACAGAAATATCTTACCTCTGAAATCCTGTAATTTATATCTGTTGATGAAAATTTGACAAAGTTTCTAAATTATAAATAGCATTAATAGCATAGCATTAACAGATGCATTTGAGCACTTGCAAAAATCCTCCATAAGTCTAAAGTGAATGTATCATGTACTTAATTTGGTTAATTTGCAAAACAAACATTTCCCTTTAATTTTTTTCTCCCTCATCCACAAACAAACAATATTTTAGGTAGCCAAAATCAGTTGTTTCATTACTAAAGTGATATTTTTACACTTTACGAAGTGAATATTATTAAAACTCCAGTTTATGTACAGTTCTGTGCAAAAGTCCATTGTCGATATTCGGTTTGTTGGTTTAGTAAAGTTATAATGTCCGCACATATGCATTTCTCAGTTTCTGTATTAAGATACAATCTGGATATGAGAAGAATGTACAGCAGTGAAAATAGAAGTTTCAAAGAAAAAAAAGAGCTTCTACAAACCAAAGAGGTCAGGTAGACATGTTTCTTGTATTTTCTGGTATCTAAAGAAAAGTAAAAATAAATAATTAAAAAAAACCCCAAAAAACAAAACTGAAAGTGGCCTAAGACTTTTGCACAGTCCACGTGAAATATTAAAAACTGAGAGTGCAGGGAATTATGAGATCACATACTATTTTGTGATGCCATTTTATACTTTGCATAATAAACATGTACCTGAAACAGTAAAAATAATGCCAGATACAGGCTTTTCCTTTGGCTTTCTCTTGTGATTCCAAGTTGACATCTTAACTTGGCTATCATATTTCAAATATTTCTAAAACCACAGGGTCCATAGTTTAAAGTATACAAGAAAAACCGGTTCATTTGAGCATTTATAATTGCTTTTGTGTCCTTTTTGTGCTGTTAACATGAAATGGACAGGTATAAATAAATACAAATAAATTAAAAAAACAATAAATGAAAAAATGTGAAATGGGCAGGCAAAAATAAATGAAAAATCAGAATATATGAAGAACAGTTGGGAGTAAATTCCCATATGATACTCATATATAGACAGGTATACTTGTATGATGTGGGTGGCCCTACATAGAAGGCAATCAAATCTGTAACCCTTACCCTTGTGCCCTTTCCACCGACCTCTACAGAAACACATCTCCTCCTTTGTATTTTGTCATTAGTCCCCCTGACATGTTACCGTCTTAACCCTGATGTCTGTGACACAGTTGGTTCATTCCCAAAAGGCTGCCCTGGTGTTACATATAGAGGTCCCAATTTATAGAGCGGGCATATGTCTGATGCTGATTGACCCAGGTGTCTCTTTATCCCACTGGGACCAGTAGATTGTAAGAGGACACCGCTCTGAACTCTCTGTTTGGGAGCCACATCACTCTTACCCTGGCAACATGTAACCTTATACACACTTCTATCAGGAGCCACGAGCGCTGCTTGTCTCTTATCAATGTCATTGTCTTAGCAAACAAAGGGGATCATTATACCGGTGCTGAGAATGTTTCTATTCTGAGTTAATGGGTCACATAGTGTAAAAGGCAACCTGATCCTCCACTGGGTGACGAAGGAGTGAGCCGAGGGCTGACATTTTGCTGATGATAGGCTGGTCTGTGTTTTGTTGTAAGAGACACTGGGCTTCACAGGAGTTGTCAAAACAAGAGGCCCCATCCTGAGGGATTACCCAGCCTGTCTGTGCACACGCCAGGGACAGGGTCAGGCACAGGGGCTGTGATGGGCGTATGTGGTCTGTAGGAGCCGTGAAGAAAGGAAGGGGTTACGTACAGAAGCATGCTGTAGTCATTATTGGTATTCTTATGATAGATAGATAGATAGATAGATAGATAGATAGATAGATAGATAGATAGATAGATAGATAGATAGATAGATAG
>JAQQZY010000006.1:15517265-15533334 GCA_030068375.1 Ostorhinchus rueppellii | reverse complement strand
TCTCAAATCTGCATAGAAACGGTGCTCCACAGAGGTCAAGTCATTTTAGCCAAATGCTAAACTGACATATATATATATATATATATATATATACAACATACGCTTTGATAAATGTGAAAAGTGAGAGATACGGTCAGTTAAATATAATGTGAGTTTGTCATAACCTACATACTGTATATGCTTCCAGTTATAGCACAGTATTCCCTGAGTGTACGTGGCTGTTTTTATATGGTGGTCCCTCTGTCATGTGTGTGCATGTGACGTACACTGTGCACGGGCCCTGTAGTCCTTGTAGTGAGTGCCCCACCAGCACTTTAGTTCATTGTGGGAGACAGGTGGCGGAGGTGCGATGAGTTCGCTATCCATCACCCACCAAGACAAACATTCACGCTGGACCTCATAAATACTGCCTCTTAATCCAGTCCTCCAAATACCATGGCCAGGCTTTGAACTCGACACACTCCGAGGCCCAAGGCTGAATTGATCCCTGCGACTCTGGCCTGGGCATGATGCATGTGCCTGATGCTGTGGCTCACTACCATGTATACCACTCCGCCTCACTCTCACTTTCTCTCTCACTCCCCCCACAATTCTGCATTTGAGCTTTACTTTCTCCTCTCATATTTCACAGACTTTTCTTATATATGGAAACCTTTTTTTTTTTTTTTAATCACACAGCAAGTCTGTTTGACCTCCTTGCAGTTTTCCACACATTGCATTTTTGCTATATTTCTCAGCTCCGTGTCTCAATCAGATTACTTCAGACTGCACATTCAGGAGATATTGTGCCATCAAGTTTGCCCATGTGTCTGATGCTACATAGTCAGAATGTTAAAGTAGGCTAAGGGATAATGGAGGAGGCAAAGCTGGATAGACAGAGTGACAGAAAGACAAATGGGTCCAGCTTGGTTTCTCGACACTGCTCTTTATTTTTAAACCTGGCACAGATGCTAAGATTTAAGACCAAGTTAGTGACGGTTATTTTTAGCCGGCCATTTTTAAAATGCTGTCATCTTGTTGAAGTTGGGTGTATGAGAATGTGTGCATATGTGTGCAAGATGCATAAAGTGGGCGCTTTACTGTGTGTTTGCTGGCATTTATGTGCATGTATAAGTACCTATATATGGCGAGGCATGTGATTTAAAGAGAAGGTGTTATCGCGTGGAGGGTGCGCTTGCAAGTACTTGTGTGTGTGCTTTTAATTGGGAAGCCGGATGGGTGGGTTAGGGTGTGATATGGAGTTTGAGCCACTGGAGTCTGATTTATGTCCTTCCAGCCACTCATCGATCCACCCGGCCTCGTGTGAGACTGAGTGCATTGTCAATAATCTTAGCACTTTGTGGTATTCCTAGAATTCCCAGGCCTCATCTGCTCAGACCAAGGTGTGATGCTGCAGTAAGCCATCTTGTCCAAGATCAAATAGGAGGGCACAAGGCCTAGAAGCAGCATATTTAATTGTAGGGCAGTCTAGCAGTGAATAGATCATTTTGCAGTGGAAAGGGCTGTTGTTGGATGTAGTGAATTGGATGCATTGTTCGTACAATAAGAAGTAATTTGGACAGAGCCCTGCATGGGTCCCCAGAAACATGAAGGTGTTTACATGTTGCTAAGTGTCCCCATAGACTGTTGCCAGGATGAGGTCTATTATGTGTTGCTCTGTGTCTCTCTATCTAGCCCATCCATCCCCACAAGTGATTATGCTAATTAGTATTTGATCAGATGATTAAATTAAAACTCGATTCATCCAAAGTACTAAATGCTCAGAATACATTTGTGTCTGCTCTGCTGCCTGGATTCACACGACACAATTCCCCCGGTACCTCTTCTCCCGCTGGAGAACAGGATGACCACAGAAGAAAAGAGAGGGGGGGTTGTAAAAAAAAAAAAAAAAAAAAAAAAAATACCCCTTCTTTTTTTATTCAGACACATAGAGAAGGAGGGTTGTAATAAAGTAAGCCAGTGGGGGCGAGGGAGAGAGGAGGAGATACAGAGAGAAAAGGAGAAAATAAGGATGTGTGTATGTGGTGGTGGTGGGTGGTGGGGAGTGGGGTAGTATGGGGGGGGGGGGGTTGCTGAAAGGAGCCATGCTGTGGTCCCCTAAGTGTTGAATAAACATGCTTGGTTTAGGGAAATGGCTGCGATAAATGTTTAATATGATAAGTCCATAAAGACGCTCAAATGAGTCTGGAGTATTAAAATGAGCATGGCACGCAGCAGCAGTAGCAGCAGCTTTAAAGGAGGGGGAGGAGGGGGGGGGGGGGGACTGATAATGGCAGGCAGAGCTAACAGGATGAGAGCTGCCAGCTGCTGTGACATCAACATTAACACACTCCACCAGCTGCTGGTCACAGACGTCTCTTGGACAAAACAGGGACGGGGGTACATCTTCAAAGGGCTGTCATGGGCCGATAATGACATTATTACCTGTACAACATTACCATTGTGGTAAGTGCAGCATATTTGTGTAAGACTTTTAGAAATAAAGTTCAAAGTGCTATAAAATGAATTGAAGAAAAACAACAGTCAGCTAGAATAAAATGAAAACTTGCACTGGTGGCACAGTGTAAGCCAATGGCTCATTGCGATAAAAGAAAGAAATTGTAAATGTTTATGAAGCATACCAAAAGGACTGAGCTTTGCAAGTAGAGGTGCAGCACTACAGTATTTTCAGAAGTGATTATTTTTCAGAATGTACTATCAGTTAATTGACTGTCTAAAATGCCAGAAAATAATGAAAACAAGCAGATTATAATTTCCTCAGGAAGCATGGTTGCATTCACTTTATTTATTTTTTTTAATTCACAGTTGCAGCTGTAAACACAAACAAAACATTAACTAAATGTATAGCAATATAAAGAAACAATAAGACTTCATTAACAAATCTGAGAACCTGAACATCTGGAAATTATTGACAGATTATCAAAGCTGTTGCATGTTAAGTTTCTGTTGATTATCTTTTGCAAATAATTACAAAAGCCAAACAAAATTCACAACTACCTATTGATTCTGTGGCCTACCATACACTCTTTACTATTAACCCATAAAGATCCAAACATCCACTGGCGACCAAAACCTTCTACTGATGTAGATGTTAAATACCTGCACTGTAAAAAGTAAAACATGGAATCAACTTAAAAATTTATCTTCAACAGGTCACGCATTTAAAAAAAATAAATAAATAAAAAAAATTTGAGTGAACCAAATTAATGTAATGTAATTTAATTCAGTTCACTCAAATAATTTTTTATATGTGACCTGTTGAAGATCCATTTTTAAGTTGATTCCATGTTTCACTTTTTACAGTGTGTTTATCCATTAATCCTAATAATACACGTCAGTAATTGGTGTAAAATGCAGTTTATCATCAGATATGAACCATGTGGATGTTCAGAGGCTCCGGAGTGAACGTAGAAACACTGTCATCTTCTACAACACTGATTCATCTTTAAAACCCATGGAGTTTAACAAATGAAGGTGGATGGAGACAGTTGGTTTATGTTCATTTAATGATAGATTTGACTGAAAAAGTCACTTTTTCATCAGTTTTCTCCATTTTTAATAAAATAACCCTCAACTTTAATCTAAACTTTAATGAAGATCTACATGATCATAGAACTGAATATAGGAAAATACCTGATTTACACTGAAAAAAGTGCAAAATGAAGAAGATAATATGACAGTAAATTGTGATAAATCACTTAGGGAATGTTAAACAAAGAGAAAAATATATGTGGGAATTGATATAAAAGTAGCCCTAGGTCTTTATGGATTAATGTTTATTATTTTTGCAATACAGATAATTTATGCATAGGTATTGCTACTGTGCGGTGTGTGTTTGTGTGATGGAGATGACTTCTGGCAGGTTGGGGACCATATAAGATGAGGTATAAAAAAATAATCCACAATGTAATTCTGTGGGTTGGAGCTTCTTTCTGACAGCATTTCAGATAGATCTGAAGTGAAACAAGTGGCATAAGATCTCTGAGACCCAAAGGCTGTCAGTTTCAGGTCATTCCCTTCAGTGGCTTTTATATCACAGTGTGTACACTGAAACCGTACCGTAGATCTGGTCGTACCTTGGCTGGCATGCAGGTGGACAGCAGTCGTATTAAGGCACCATCAACTGAAACTTCCTTAAAGGCCCTTACCCTTAATGTTCGGTGACATAATAAGGTTGGTTGTCCAGTATGTGCCACGTCTGGCCGTCTGACTGAGGCAAGGCTTCTGCCAACAGGCATCTTTACAGTGAGAGCGTTGCTACTTAATCATGTTATGAAGAGAGATAGTGTATGCTGACCATTAGATTAGTTTGGAAGCAATTAGATTATATCCACTCATGTCACAATCCGACATGTTTAAGTTTAATAGTAAATTATAAAGATAAACTTAAAGGATATGCATTTATAATCTTTAATGTGATTATTGGCAAAGTTTGGCAGTGACAATGCACTACATAAGCCCCTCAGTCAAAATAAAGACTGTTTTATGCATGGAAATGTTTTGACCTCTATTTGTTTGTGAGAACTCATAGTAACTATATAGTATGCATGTTAACAAGTCCTTTTGCTGCATGAGAGAGCTTGTGAATGGGCCGTAGATTAGATTTGCAGTCAGCGTTGTTAACCTGGATGTCATTATTAAATTAAATTACATATAGGTCTTCATTCATCCAGGAGCAGGTGACATTGTTCTTATCTTGTCCTTCTCATTATGTGTATATTGACCAAAGCTTGTGATTGTCTATTTGGTAATGTGTGCGTTACTTAATGTTGCAAAGCACCAGTGAGGTACTTTCTGAAGACTAAACCGTCAAATATATTTATAAATATGTTCACCCAGGCCTGTTTGTCATAAGGATTAGCATTAGCTTTCTATAAATACATGGATTTTATTCCTGTTAATTAGGTTGAGGAGACGCAACACTACGGTGCAGCGCTCTTCTCCTCTTTGAAAAATTATCAAATCATTTTAATTAACGGGTAGGATTCCAGGTATTGGAATCTGTAACTGTAGCTGTTCTCTATAATAACAACGCCAGCTGCAGATCAGCAGCAGTGTCTAGGTTTACAATGTGATGCTTGCAGTGAACTGGTGCTTTAAATATAATGTTTGTTTTATTAACTTTATCACAGACATGGGTTTCCCTCCACTTTCTGCTGTGCTTATAACATCCCACAGCAATATTATATTTGTACTAGTGGAAGTTTTTATTCATCAGCTGCAGCAGCAGAGGGAGCTGCTATAGTTTGCTACAGTATAATCTCTCATCAAATCCTCTCTCCTGTGCTCATCAGCAGCAGCAGCAGCAGCATAATTTAGACATCAGTGTCTTTATCACTCAGTTTGGCTAACTGAGAAACAGTCCAGGGTCTCTGGCTTCCGTTTATGAGACAGGCAGCCACTCTGGCCCATTTAAGACATGAAAATAGACTGGGGAGGAGGAGGCTCATCTGCTGTGGAGGCTTCGTTTTAGAGTTGCCCGCCCATCCTAGACATCAGAGGACAGATCTGTCGGTGTGGATCAGCAGCTTGCACACAGCCAACCCTTTCTACTGTCACAGCACCCCTTAATATTCATGAGAGCAAATTGGAAGACAGTCATTTAACTTCCGTGCATGGTGTATTGCCTCTGGGCAGATCAGATCAGTGGGAATGCTTACTCACACTGGACTCCCTGGCACTGACTGTTGACTGTGTATCTGTCTCACAAATTGCAGCCACTATATGTTACGTTCAGGTCCAGGGCCCTCAGGATAAGACCATATGATCCTCTCTGACTTATGATGATCAAGGTTTTAATCAAATCAAATTAAAACAATCAGTATGTGATCCAAACAGACTCGGGTCATGAACAGGTTAAAGCCGTAGCATGGTACCAGACAATAAGCATATACTTTAGCACTGCATACATCACAGTACCAGTACTGTCATGCCTATAAACCCACAGAGTAGGAGCAGGTATTTGTTAAAGTGGAAAATTGCTCTTTGGCTGCTGTGAGACTTGAATGCGAGCGAGCAGGTATGATCTCCTCGTCCCAGGCAGACTTGCCCTGAGGGCACAGAGCAGAGAGCTGCTTTAATTACCCAGGGTTCCTGTTGTCACACTGTCACTGTGAAGCACCCGGTGCCACGCTGCCGTGCGGTGCCGAGTCCCCCTGCCACGGTGGCAATGACAACTCAGACAATGGCTCTGCTCGCTCAACAGATGCAACACGAGTGCCCTCTGAAATGTGGGAAGCTGAATCAATCGCACTGTCTCCACCCTCTTTGCCTCTTCTTGTTTGCTCTGTGATATTCCCTCTTCTTCCCATGACAGAGCGAGTTCATGTAAAAAAGCCAGTGGTAGAGAGAATGAATGAATTTGAAATGAGATTTAATAGGCTGTCATCAGTTCCCCATGTGACTCTGGGATCATTCACACTGCAGGTACATGAGAAAACCCAACCTACGTGACTCATCCATGCTTTGATCATTTGTCCAGTTCACACCTTCTCTAAAAATAGACAAACTGTGAATTTGCGATATATACCAGTATGGGGCAATATCTTCCATCTATGATTCAGCACAGTGTTAGATTGTGGGTTAATCTCTATGTCCTCTCATTTTTATCTGTTTGTTCCCATCGGCATTGATTGCACGTTTACGTAAATGAAGCGCCCCAGTGGCTCTGAAAGCATACTGTCATGGTTGGTTACACCCTGTCAACTGATCAACTCTATTGTGTGACAGATCACAGTCCTGTGTTGATACTGTAGGTGCTGTTCATCATATCGTACAGTTACTTTGAGGGGACATCACCGCTGCTGTCTTTTCTATTCACATTTGAAAGATTAAATCATTGGAAATACTGCAAAGATGAATTCAGTACAGGTAATGTTACAGTAGATGTTTAAGTTTTTCTATTTTAAGTAACATCTGTTCTTTCAGTCTGCTACAGATGACTTGAATTAGTCTAAGTGTTTTTTTTCTCTTCATCTTCAGTGTCAAGCAGTTACAGCGTGTATTAAGACTTATGTAACTTACTCTGAAACATAGAGTGGCATTCTGAATCTGACTTTCCATTTACTGAATGAAAAAGAAGACTAGTATATGTTAAAATGAAGTTATATTTATGGATTTCAGATTGTTAAAAGATGAGATTTATCACTAATATCAGTACAAGGTGTTGTAGTTTCAAGCCACCACACATAATATTCTCTACTGAAACGCAAATCGTAATGGCATAATATCATATAATTTGCTTATTTTTTTCTTAGCATATGTTACTTTTACGTCCTCATGGATATTTTTATTTTACAAGCCTGTGCAAAATAGCTAATCTAGCTAATCTTTTACTGTACTCTTACAAAACCCCAATTAAATATATATAATATACCAAACAGGTTTTACTATTTTGACATAATGTACATGGAAACAGTTGATTTTCTTCTGCTAACTAATAACTGACCAGCTTAAGTCTAAAAATATGAAATTCAACACTATTCCCCCTGTTGTCCATTATCTAGTCACTTTACAAATCAGCAAGCACAAACCCTGTAGACTGCTGCATAAGACACATGTGATCTAGTTATTGGAGCATTTTAAGTTTTTTCTTAATCTCCAAAGATGAAGGTTTAAACGAAACAGCTTTTTTCTTTCTTCTCCTTCTCCCAGAAGATATCCTGTTTAAAAAAAAAAAAAAAATCATAGTCAATTATAGATGTGTATAATGCATTATTGAACAGTGTCATTTATTTCACCTTTACAGTCGAGCTCATGAAAAATTATGCCAATTACTGATTTCCTCTCGGGCAATGTAGCAAGTGGTGGGGCCCTGAGGCCGTTTGTTGGGCCATGACACGGTGCTCTTTGTGAGGTCTGAGGGGGTGATGTACCTGCGTCACCGGCCCATTTGTGGTCTGGCTCCTGAGCTTAGTCAATTAGGAAAACGAGTAGTGCAGTGATATGCACCCTTCTACTCGAGTCCATTTCTTTTTTTTTTTTTTTAATTAAATCAATCCTTCTATCACTCAGCCAGTCTAAATTGAGTTGCTCTCACATACTTTTCATATGTGAAATAGACGAATATCAAAACAGCCATGACATAAATCCTAATCCAATTTCTCCGATGCTTGCACCGAATAGAAGCTTTCCAAGCAACCACACACTTCTTTGATCTGCTTCTCTCTTGCCATTAGCTTGTTGTAGCACTGTAATGTTCAAAGTATCAATTAACTAAATACCCAAATTGCATTTGCTGAAAACTTTGATGTGTACCAGCAGTTATCTGTCACTGAATGTTTTTTAAACAAAGGAACAAAAAACATAATTTTATGTTTTCAATTTGTGCAAATTATTTTCCCAAAACTTTGTCATGTTTACTCCCCTGAATCTGCCTCTTACAGAGCAGACATATCATCAAAACACGACTTTGCTGAGATACAGAAAACACTAATACCAGTGCCTTTGTGTTAAAAAGTATCATTATTATCACTATTATAATCAATGCGCCATTTCATTTTTCTCCCTCATAGAAAATGTCTCCCAAACGCTAACATCACTGAAGGCTTTGTGTCTAAAAATACAGACATGAGTGATTTTAAAGTGTCGTCTCCTTTACGCTAACCTTGAGCATCATCCGTGAACAGGTCTGAACCCCTACCCCCAGCCCCACCTCACGGCTCCAGTCTGCATTATCAACAGAGCACTGAGAAGATTGATACTCCCGGTGCCAGCTGGAAAAAAGAGAATGAATCAGAATTTAATATGACTTTGATGTATTATTTTCATCTTGGCCGGTGCCACATACCTACTGAGAACCCGGCACACTATCTCACTGCATTTTAAAGGATTCAAATTGGCAAAAACTTTCCCATGTAAGAAATGCCGCAGCAGCATATACAGATGTTTTCTGCATGCAGTCTTACAAAAATGAAAAGGCAAAGAACTAATAGAGGGAAAATGCGTTGTGAAAATTACAAATACTCCCTTGAATATTGATTTTAAAGGTAAGACAGTTGTTATAAAGGTTCATTTTTAGTCACCACCTAGCACAAATAGAGAAATGACTCAGTATTATGGATAGTATTATTATACAGTATATATGTAAATAATCAGGCAGCAAGCTGTCTATGTTAACAAATGGAGGGATGGATTGTATCATTAGATTGCTCTGCCATATTTATTACAAACAGGGTGAGTCACAACTGCACATGCAAGGAAATGGGTATTTTGTGACTATTAGGCCTGGTGCCACTTGCTAATACCATTACAGTTATTCTGACTGCAGGCTGCTATGATATGCTTGACTGATCAAAATATGCTATTAGACCAATGAAACAAAAAACAATATTTCTGGTATTGAAGAGACTTAGTCCAGTCTGTGTTGAATAGGCACAGCTGTGCTTCTTTCGTGTGAATTAAATCTCTTCACAGTCAGATCTAAATAGTTTTCTTTTTCAGTGCATGCTTCTGTATCACAAAGAGTACACAGCTGATTTACATTTCAGAAAAGGTGCAAATATAAAGATCTCCAATATACCAATATGCCAACAAACACTAAGAAAAGGCTGCGCTATTGATTCTTTGCTGGCCTATAATTTCCTAATTTGTGTCAACAAATTATTATGAGTGTGTGTGTATATGAGTGGGTCATTGGAGGGTCTCATTGCTGGTTTAGAGCTGCTGGAGCAGAGAAAAGGATGGAATCGTCTGCAATTTGAAACCTTGTTAGGAATTTATGAAGTGCTAAAATGTTTTCTCCCCAGGGAGGGGCCAAGCCAGCTGCCAGTGCCACTGTAAGCCATTTAGTGCAGAGCCTCTGGGCTCGTGACCAGGCTGGATGGCAAGCAGCTACACACAGCACAAGATATACAGTAAATACTAGTATTTCTGCCTAAAACGCACAGTGCATACCCAGCCTTACACACTGATCCTTGTATTAAAATGGACATCTCACTCAAAAATGATAAAGCTACAGGTTATTAAGGAGCTAATTGGTAAAACATTGACATTTACTCCTCTCCCCTCTTGAGAATCTGCACATACTGCATTTAATGTGATTCACTTTACTATGATGTTGGCTTAAATTATAGCTTGAACATGATTACAGCAACTGACCTTATTTCATAATTGATAATAGTTTATGCTAATTTAATATCAAGTCCCAGTGATGGGAATATGTGATGAATGAAAAACTACTGATCATGTCCCATAGATAAGAGTAAAAAGGACACATTCTTGAAAGGAATGCTTTTTTTTTTTTTTTTTTTATTGTAGCTTTCACCTTTTTTAAAAGAAAAAATATAATTTAATTCTAAATAACCAAGTTTAACCACTCGGGTATTGAAATGCAGTTTCACCCTGGAGGCCTATGATCTAAAGCCCAAACTAAACAGAGTTGATGAATAACTCTAGTCTCTGAATTGCTTTAACAGAATCCTGTGTTTCTTCTTTTGCAGTTTTCAGTGAGGACCTACATTCCAGCTTATATTTTGTCAATGCATCTCTGCAAGAGGTAGTATTTGCCAGCACCACAGGGACCTCGGTGCCCTGTCCTGCTGGGGGCGCGTCGCCTGCCTCACTGCGCTGGTATCTGGCGACTGGTGAGGAGATCTACGATGTCCCAGGCATCCGCCATGTCCACCCAAATGGAACCCTCCAGATCTTCAACTTCCTGCCATCCAGCTTCAGCAAGCTGATCCATGACAACACATACTACTGCACTGCAGAAAACCCTTCTGGCAAGATTAGGAGTCAGGATGTCCACATCAAAGCTGGTGAGTTGAGGCAGGCCATGAGTAGCAGGAATACTATTGGTAATGGTACGAAAGTCAGAGGAGAATCAGCAGCACAAGCAGTATTAAAGATGTACTGTAGTATTGGGGACTGGAGATATACATATGTAGAAAAAAGGATAACATATTATTGTTTTACATGTACTGTATTAGGCATTAGACTCCTCATACATATTGAACTATTTTTCTTGCTTTTATTTTTGTATTATGATCTAACATACATGCAAAGCAAAATGAAGTATTTTGACGCCAATTTTAATTTTAGAGGTTTTTACAGATGAGGACCCTTTGTTTCTGTTTTAACAGTTGTCCTGGCCTATGTGTTTCCTGTCCATCAAAATGAAACTTTGTCTTGTCCAGATCAAGAGATCTATTGTGTTTTTCTTCAGTTTTTGTCTTGTTGTCCTCCACAGTTTCACGAGAACCCTATACAGTCAGAGTGGCCGATCAGAAGGCTATGAGAGGCAGTGTAGCTGTCTTCAAGTGCATTATTCCTGCTTCTGTGGAGGCCTACGTCTCTGTTGTATCATGGGAGAAAGACACTATTTCACTCAGCTCAGGTATGTCAGTTCCTATTTCTTTAATATAAAAAGAATATATTTGTTTCTCAGATCATTCTGGGCTAAAATTCTGCCTAAATTAAAAAGTTAAATCACCAGGTTTGATGTGCAAAAATTACACTAAAGGACATTATATTTTATTTATTAAAGGGCACTAAGTGAAGTTTTTTTGTGCTGTTTACAACAAAAACTGTGAGTTTAAATGTTTAACAGGGGGGAAGTGTTTTGCTTTTATTGGGGACTGCTCTGTAACTCTGTACAGCCGTGTCCTCCTACTAGCCAGAGGATGTTGATAACTGTCATATTGAATCACAGTGTCTCTCTCCTATACACTCCACCTCAGCCAACTCCATTTTAAGTCCAGCTAGGGGTAAAGTGGAACAGTTTACATAGCATTATTGACCTAGTTACCCTCCCTCCTTGTTTGAATCCAGTGGCACAGCATGATCACATAAGACACCAGAACATTCTGCGGCTTGGATTTTTACTCAAGTTAAATGGGATGCTTATCTCTTTGATTGCGGCGTGTACTGCCCGCTGGCTGATTTCACTTCATACTGGGCGTTCAGGGACCTGTAAGTGAGCACTTGATGTCATTTGACTGAGGGCAGAATCTGGGACGGTGTTTTGGTGGCATTTTAAATGTGTGTGCTCAAGCATGAAGATGTGTCTTCTGATCCATGCCAGAGACTTATTTACTCGAGGTTACTCGAGTTACTCGCTGCAAGCTGCAAGTTGACGACATTGCCTAATGTCATGCAGAGCAGGCAAATATGGAGCATGCAGATATGATTACCTTTGTAAATGAAATGAATCATGTAGACAAGACTCAGAGATGATGTTTATCTCCATTTTGATTTTAAAAAATAGCCTTTATGAGGATAACATGCTCTAATACATCACCTTTACATGTTCATCTAAACAACACTCCTCTTGCCAAAATTCAGACAATGCAATAAAATGCAGTTATGTATGTGGAAAAAATATCTCCTCATGTACAGACTGAACTGTGTGCCTGTTACTTATACTGAAAAACCTGTTGTTGTCATCCATATTTGCAATGAGCTTATATTGTTCCGGCTACAATGACACCTTTCCTTTTTTTTTTTTTTTTTTTTTTTTAACCACAGGTTTGACAGCCTATAGAATATGCAGTGAAGTTTTGATGGATTGTATTGTATGCTTGGTGTTCTTTTGAGTCCTTTGCAACCGTTCAAGAGAACAACGATATTGGATTGTCCGTGTTTACTCCAATAAGTATTGCAGCAGGCGAGTGCTGTCAAAAGCATGAGCACACGGTCAAAATCACTGCTGCTTCGTGATAAATATTTGATGGTAGATTCTGATGCATGAGCGGATTCACCTTGCACTGTTATGGAGAGGGTATGTTTACTCTAGGAGTAAGGGTTAGAAGAATGTATGTGCACGCGCAAGTGTGTTCGTGCTTATGTTTGTGCATGAGCGAAAAGCAAGAGAAAGACCATAAGAATACCAACAGGACTTGACAATGGCAACTAGGCGCAGTTTGACCCAGCCTAGTTTTCCGACTCTGTCTCCAGACCCTTTTTTCTTTTCTTTTTTTCAATTTTTCATGAAAGAAGACTTGGTCTCAGTGGACACAAAATAAAGCTATCCCACAGCTGCACTGAATTATTAATCTCAGGTTTTTGTTGGGAACGGTAACATCAAGCGCACTTCCCCTACACTTGCATTGTGCATCAGAATGTGAGGAAGAACAGTCGATGATAGAATCTTTCCAAGTCAAGACGCACTACAATTATAGGCTGATGACATCACTTGCTTTTTAGCTGTTTTACTGAAACCCTCACAGTTTAAACACTTAGAATTATTAAAATATTTGATTATTAGCCACCAGATATTCCTGTGTAAACATGCTTTTCAGTTTGAGATCAGTAACTTGCATTTAGAGAAGAAATGAGCTTAAACCGCGGCTGAAGAATATCCAGTGATTCACATTAGGGTCAAAAATAGATGCATAAATACAGACCAGGCCTGTCTTAATTAATCAGCTGTGATTGAAAAGTTAATTACAATATGAATTACCTCTCAGAATGAGGACTGCTTAGTACTCATTTGAAGCGGCCTGTTTTCAATGAGAATGAGCACGACGCAAGCTCACTGGGTCCTAATGTTGCCACTAACATACCATTAACCTGTCATGAATTTTAAAATGGATCTTGCAGCATGAGCTTTCAAATGCCCGGCTCCGATCGCCTCCTCGCTGCTTTTGATAAACAATTGACAGAGCTAATAGAGAGATGAAAGAGATGGGGGGGGGGAGAAAGCAGGCCGAGGAGGGGAGGAGTTGAGCTGTGTCCTGCTGTGTTATTGCCATGATTTTATATGGTGGCCTTTTATTTAAAGCATGTGTGTGTCACTGCACCTTTGTGTTTCAGCGTTTCCACATCTATGTGTACGTAGTTGTGTTTTTAATACATGCTGCTGTGTGTTGTTTGTGTGTCTTTAGAAGTAGGACGGGGCTGGGATGTTGTGCGTCTTTGTGTTTTTCCATCTACCTACCTTTTGTTTCTCATCATTCAGAATACGAGCTAGCTAATGAGCTGGTTGGCCTTGGCTGAAAAGAGGAGTTTCAACAAAACCTCTGCTTACATACTGAATACACTGAAAAAACAAAGTTGTCATTGAGGCTTTGCACTCACCTTTAAGATGCAGATGTATGTTGTAGTTAAATCGTGTTTATCTATAAGGTCCAATATATGTAGCAACATTTGCATTCATTTAAATGTTGCTTTGTAAATAAAATATCTTGGTGTGTGTGTGTGTGTCTTTAATGATGACTTCGATAATATTTGAAAGTGGAAATTCTGCATAAAGCTACGATATGTTAGCCCAGAAATCTAGACCACATAGCGGCAGAAAATATTCTTGCTGAGTTTGTGGTCCAGCACAGTATGTCGGACCAATCAAAACGCTCTGTCTGTGTAGCGAGTCGTAGGGGTGGGCTTTGCACGATGATGATAGGGCTGTGCGAGGGGGAGATAGCAGAACAACCATAGAGAGCAACGAAGATGGATGTGGCTAACGAACCGCGCTGTTTGAATCGGCTTTTGTCGTCAATTTTAAGATAACAGTTTTAAGAGTTCGACTTGGGCTTTTCTTTGAAAGTTACTAATGTTACATGTGGTTGTTTCAATAGAATTAAACAACACGATGCTGTTAGTGCATCGCAGTGTGACTACATTTAGTGGAACCTGTAAACAAGGTCTCTGCTTGAGATAGATTTCACTGGCAAGAGTGATGAAATCTCCCATGATTCCTCACTACTACATAATATCACCAGAGCACTTCTTTTCTCATTGTTTTGATTGACCAACAGACATTAGCCTACTTTCTTTGCATTTAATGTAATGTTGTGGTGCCTTCATTTATTGATTGATTGCCGTTTGAGTGTTGTATATTGTTATGTGCTCACTGTGTATCTGTAGACTTTTTAAGACAAACCTCACATACACAGATGCAGCTTGACTCAGGTTAAGTCCATCGCTGCTGCACCTTCATCCAGATACTCATCCAGTGGGAAGCCTGACACAGCTGCTGATAAGGAAGTGTAGTGTGTGTAGACAGCCTGTATAACGCCCATGAAGAGGACGGGAAAAGAGGCGAGAGGTGAGCAGAGGTGAGGTGAGATGGGGAGAGAAGAGAGGTAGAAGGGAGGTAGAGAGGTTTCCTCTGGTGTGGAGAGATAGGGTTTCCTCCTTGGAACAAACATGCAGGCCTTTCATCTTGTCAGACTGAAGATTAGGATAGAGATGGAGGATGGGAAGCTTTGGTTTGTATCAAGACGCAGGCTTAGCGCGAGGCGGGTGGAGCCGGATGACTCCATAAGCCATTCATACTTTCTGGATGTGTTTTCTGCTTTCCTCCTCTTCTTCTTTGTGCACACCAATCATTTTGTTATTTATTAAATGTAACACTAACGCAGTCCAAAGACACAAAGGTTAATGGGTTAATCGGTGACTGTAAATTGCCTGTAGGTGTGAATGTCAGTGTGAACGGTTGTCTGTCTGTCATGTGATCAACAACCCAGATCCCAGAAATAAATGTTGCCATACATTACAGCACATCATGAATATGTAGATTCTCATCATCTGTGAACATCAACATACACTGTCAGTGTTTATCTGATCATGACTCTTTTCAACAATGGCAGATATGTTCATATGTAATTTAAAAAAGTTTATGGTTATGTTTAGACACAACAAACAAACAATCATACCTCAGTTTAATACAGAAAAGATGTGTATTAAGATATAAGGAAAAAATATGTATTTGGAGATATTTAAACCAAGTGATGATTGTTTTATGGCTGCTTAAACTGAAAAGTCAGTAACAACAATAAATAATGAAAGATAAAGTGAACTCCTATATGTCTGCAACATTCGATGCATATTAATATGAAACATATTTTTGTTACACTGTATTTTACAGTATATTTTAGTGAGGTGCAGAAATCAAATTTTTTTCCCTGGCAACTGGTTTGTGATGAACTGGTGACCTGTCACCTCGTGTTCAGTGTCAGCTGGGACCAGCTCCAGCCCCCTCATGACCCTGCAAGGATAAATGGGTATAGATAATGGGTGGATGGATAAAAATATCATAGATGATGAGATGTCATTTCTCTCCTCTCCTCTCCTCTCCTCTCCTCTCCTCTCCTCTCCTCTCCTCTCCTCTCCTCTCCTCTCCTCTCCTCTC
>JAQQZY010000006.1:15500046-15510757 GCA_030068375.1 Ostorhinchus rueppellii | reverse complement strand
GTCGCATGGAGCCTATCCCAGCTGCTTAGGGCGAAGGCGGGGTACACCCTGGACAAGTCGCCAGTTCATCGCAGGGAAATATGAGCTTAACATAAAAGAGCAGACCCTTGCCTCACAATTTTGCTGTTCATGATTCATTTATTTACAAAATTACAGCATAATATCAGGGTGGGCACAGCCAACACAACAAATAAAACACTACATTTCCACTACTCACCTATCTAAAAGGGGAAAAAAAAGCAACAAAATACAAGAGTTTACTTATATTCCCCATAACAGAAGACAAGTATGCATTAAACAGCTTCCCACTCCTCCTATCTCTAAATAGACTGCTGAATTTTCAGAAAAATTGAAATAATTCCAGTTCAAAGTATATAAAGATGGCCCTATAGTACAAAATCTATTCTACAGATCAACTCACAGGACAACCCAGGTGGCACAATCAGTTATGAGGCCAGTCCTGTCTCCACCTATCAGATGATGTCATCAACCTGTTCATGTCATTGACCTGCAGCCAATCAGCCACTGCTCCAAGAACTACAAACACAAATGACACAACCGGTTAGAGCTCCCCCTTCAGGTGGGGAGGATGATAGGCACCGAGAGAGAAATGCAGTTAAACATTATGAAGAAAAAAAAAAAAAAAAGACCACAATGTCATAACAGTGGTTATGATAACAAACAATTATGATTAAAAGTCACATGGTCTACTCGATTCGAAACATGCGGGTGATGAGCTAGTCTCCTGTACTAAGGTTTCAACTGCACCCAATTCACCTACATCCACTTTTTGCATTTTTGTACTTGGACATAAAAATATGACAACTCATGATCCAGCTCCTAGATCTTACCAAACATTACGGTTCATTCAAGCCAGGCTGCTCAAATAACAGTGCCAGATGAAATATTCATTTGTAGGAGTTGAAATGCTGGGGTACTGATCTGACAGATAACCAGTAGAAGTAAATCCCAACCTAAAAATACAACAAAACACACAACACAGGGTTTAAGTTTTCCTCAGTGTCTTATACAGCCATGCAGGGAATTACTGTAACCACAATAGTACCAGATCAATATACACTGTAAAAAAATACAACAGTTCAATCCAAATACCCGTCAGTTCAGACCACGATTGGTAAACTTATCTGAAATCAAATCTACAATAATCAGACGACATGAATTGAACCATTGTCTCCACCTTTCAACAAACGGACTCCCTCTGTAGCAAATGACCAGCTGACTTCACACCAAGGTGACCGTCTATCTTGTTCTTGATGTATGAGGCATCAAGCATCATTATTTTACTTCAAGGCCCGTTTTCTCTCCTCTTTCGTCCTCTTTGGCTTGAGCCTTGAGAACACACGCAGCACACCCACATGCACATTGGGTACACTTGCAGCCTGTCTTTGACCTCACCTTGCCTTTGTGCAGCTGAACACCAAGATCCAAATAACATCCAAAGTCCCGGCAGGCTGCTGCTGAGTGGCTGTGGTGAAAACAAGAGGACTGTTTGGTGTAGCAGCAGTCGGTCCTTTCATCACCTGACTGTCTGGTGGATGATTGAGCTGTGGGTTTGTGTATTTAGGCTGAAGGTGGATGAATTTTGGTTTGCAGTATTGTGATTATACTTTAAAAACCTCTGTTCCTCTGTGTTTCTGCAGTGTTATTACATGTGAGAAGCAGACACATAAAAGCAGGATGTCAATCTCAGCCCAGGCTTTGTGCTTTAAGTGTGGCCAGTCGAACTATCATTTGCAACACTGACGTCACAAGGTGACAACCACGAGCAGATTGGCCTTTTGACAGACACAGCCTGCAATCTTCACATCAGCGTAGGAGTTGAGCCAGCCAATCAGAGCAGAGCGCCCATCGCTGCACACGCTTATCACCTGCATGCAGCTGCTGTTGCCCCTCCGCGGGAGCGAGTGAAGAGGATGGAGAGAAAGGGAAGAAAGAGCAAGAATGGCAAATGGCTGAGACAGAGGGTGATTTGTGTAGTGTCGCTGCACATTCATGCCTGTATCTTTCTTTCATAGGATTTTTAGAAGCACAGACATATTCTTCTGGTTTGTCATCAAGAAAAATTAAATTATCGCTTGTGTTGTGATTAGTGCTGCATCAGCTCGGCAATAGTTAAAATGTGATCCCGAGTGGAAACGTGCTTCGTAGCCCTTGTGAAATGAGAAGGGAGAGAGAGGGAGAGATAAGCTCAATCTGAATTGATTTTCCTGTTACTTTCTGCTGTACTTGAGTTTCCATAGCAACGTGGTCAGGTTCCCTCGGCCTCCTAGGGCAAGTGTAATTGTTGTCTGTTTCTCCCAACTAAACTCTCCTTTTCTCCTTCTTTCTCTGCTTTCTTTTCTCTGTATATTTGCTCTCAATAATGGCAACATAGTCTTGGGCTTTCCTGCAGTCTGCAAAAAAAAAAAAAAAAGCAACATCCAGTGGCTTCATTAACCATCCACATGAAAAGACATACACACATTAATGTTTAGGACACTTTCTTGTACATATTGGTCAGTACAAGGCAAACCCACTGTAAATGTTAAACAGAATATATAATCAGTAAGACTCAGGGTTTATGAAATGTTTCTGGACTTTACATTTGCGTGTCACAAATGCAGCATTATAGCAAGGACGTTCATACATACATAGTTTTGTTTTTTTTTGTTTTTTTAAAAAATCTGTATAGCTGAATTTTGTAGATAATCAGGGAAAATGACTGTGCCAACTTTTGTTTTTTATTATGAGCACAAAATTTTACCTTGTTGACAGAAGACCCATAAACAAGAAAGGAATGGACAACCAAGATTGGAAAGGCTTGAATAATCCTAAACTGTCATTCCAGAGATGTCAGGTGAACTCTGTTTTATCTGAATTGCATATTACGAGCTTTATCCCTGACTCCAATACACTGTTGTGCACATAACAAGTCATTCACAGATGTTTGGAGCCTAATGGCTCATTGAGGCCTTGCCTGCTCAGCAAGAAAGGATGAAATGCATCTTGGGTCCATGATTAGGTTGCTGATTTGAAAACATTTACATCATGGCTTTAGATCATTATAGAAGAAAAATAGTCAAAAGGCTCCAGGTGAGAGAGCCAGTGTTATTACTATGACCCTGAGTGTGCACTATATTAGAAATAAATACCATAGGTATCTCAGGAAGAAAGAACAAATTCCATCCCCAGATTAGTATTCAAAATATCATGGATGGTATTAAGAGTCAAAATCTCTGAAAATAATCATATTTGTGTTATTAATCAAGTTCAGATATGAAGTTCATGATGATTGTTTTATTAGCGCAGCCTGACCAGCCTGTATGAGATATGAGGCCATACATGTGAGGAGGTTTACAGGCTGGTCAGTGGGGTGATATGGCTGTCTTTTAGGTCCCTAAAATGCAAAATGTAAATGTATCTCATGGTGCATTTAAAGTATGGCCCTGTATCTGTGATAGCCTTGGACCTGTCCCAATCTGCTCTGTGTTTTCTTGCTCCAGATCAATGCTAATTAATACACATCTCCCTCAGGGACAACTGGGAGGCCACACAGAGAATCAGAAATTGCCATCATAGGCTGAGCTCTCTCTGGACCATATTAGGGAAGGAAACCTGTAGAAACATTTGCATAAAGAAAGAAGTTGGAGCCTCATGCACTTAGTGAGACACCAGCTACGATTATCACATGGATGTTTGGTAGATAACCAGTGCTTGTCCAATGGTGTATTTTCACGCTTATTACTCTATTTGGTGGTAGCCATGGCTTGTCTAATCATGCCCTTTAATGCAAATACAGTTCAAGTGAAGTTCAGCCAACCTCTTGTTTTAGCAGCCTTATTAAAGTGGAATGTAACACACCTGAATGCAGAGCTGAGAACACACTACTGTATATTCAGCCTGATGGTACCAAAAGGCAGACAGTATAAGTGTGTCATGAGACCTGATGGCTTAAAGCTTGTTGAGTTTGCTCCTGTTGTCCCTATTTCTTTCCTCTCCATCTCCCACTGAAATGCACTGTTAAAACAAGTAAAGAAAATGGAAATGGGAGACATGTTTTTGTGCATGCCTGGCGGACAGATAGGGGCTGCATAACTAGCAGTTTCCTCTGAAGTAGGGAGAAATCTATTTGCTTGTAGAAGCTGCTTGCATAATCCTTTAGTTACACTTGCCAGCTGTGAGCAAAGATACGGTGCTGTGGGATTTGGCATGAATATCATTGGGAGGACAAAGAAATGAAACTGATAAGTGTTTGTGTACAGGGTCCTTTGCATAATCCAGGATAACCCATAATCTGAGTTCTTTAAAATCATGCCCAAATAGATGTGATGAGAAGCTATAAATGAGAACGCACCGTTTAGAAAATGTTGTTTTCCCCAAAATATCTCATGAGCTTTGAGCTTCACTGAAATTACAGAATGTGCCTTTCTTTGATTTTTTTTTTTTTTTCTTTTTCATTTTTACAATTTTATATGGAATATTTTGCCCTCAATGGATATGGGAGACATGCCTTGCAATAGCTGTGTGACAGGCAAATGTACTATTCTCATGGTCATGCTTTGTGTTCATTTCCATGTGTGTATTATGGTCTGACCTTGTTAAAGCCTTTCTTATTCCTCACCTCCCTCCTTGTTTCCTCTCTCACTTGCATATCCTTCTTTCTTTCTCTCTCTCAGTCAAGAGTGTGCACAGCAATAGAGAAAAAAAAACAAAAACGCATCACTCAACAGCTTTCAATACATCCGTCCTTTCCCTCCCCACCTCTGTGTGTTTGTTTGCTCAGCCTCCTCTGCCCTGGCGCCTGCATTTTCTACCTTCTCAGTGTGTTATCGGTTGGTAATAGACAGCTGCTGAAAGCTTTCATGAAATACCAGCATGCTACATGCAAAGTGTGGGGTTTGTGCTTTATAATGCACTGAGCTTTCGCATCTGGCTGCAGCGTATGCATGAACACATACACACAAATCGATTTACATTCTCCTTTATTGCAAGGGTTTATGCAAGTCCATAACTGATTATGTAACTCCAGATACTTTCATATAATACTGTATAATAATATAAGTAATAGCAATATTTTATAGTTCATTTAGACATTTTTTTAGTTCAAGATTTCTATAAAAATGGATAGATTACAGTAAAAGTGGGGTAAATTTGATTGATTCTGTATCTTGAGCTCAACCTTAACATTTTTTTTAAGTTTTTTTTTTTTTTTATTTATAAGCTCCTCAAATATGGCTAAATTATGGCACAAAAAAGTAATATAAATCAGACTTTGGATACACACAAAAAAACTTTTCAGTAACATCCATTTATTGTTTGCGTCTGTATTTTTACTTTTTATGGCAATAAGCAATGTGTAACTCTAAAGAAAAATGTCGCCTGAAAGGAAAGGAAAGAAAAGAAAAGAAAAGAAGAGTCAAATTCCAAGTGTCAGTATTTTTGCTTTTAGAAAGCATCCACTCACTGGCCTTAGGTGTCCTGTTTTCCGCAACATGGCTGCCATGTCTGTCTTCAGCCTCTGTTTACAGTATGTCTCTCTTGCCCAAATAACATTAACATTTCATTATGCAGGGAATACAATAGAAATGTACAAAAAAAGGCAAGAGGGTGCATCCAGGAGGGCTGAAATATTGATGTGGTTGTGAAGTAAATGGCTCCAAATCTAAGCGAGAGGGTGAAAATGGGAGCTATGAGGAGAGTGAGCAAGGCAAAGAGGGGAAGACATCACTTGTAAACCTGGGCTCTGAGGGGCTTGGGCGCATAATCAATGAAGTGAAGTGTGTGTTGTATCTGTGGCGTTGAGTCGGCTTCACAGAAGCCAATCCTATTTTTACAGGGAAGACAGGTCTGTTGCTATGCTCTTTGAGAAGGTCTCCTGCAGCTTGAAAAAGACAGAGAAGTCGAATCACACCTCCAGAGTGGACAGAAGCAAAAAGAGCGGTCAAAATGAGGGGAGCTGCTCCTACTAGGTGACAGATTCAATTGATTATTGATGATTTGATCCATTATACACTCAAAGGAACGTGTTGACACCAGCAGAAATAGACTCTGTACATTTTCAATTCTTTTTAGGCAGAAGTGTGAATGCAGTGTGTCACATAGCATCTGCCAAGAGAAGGTGTGTACATGAAGTGACTGTTTTAAGTATTTATTTAGTATTTTATTATTTACTTTTTTTTTGATTTACTTTCAAAATGCCACATTTTAATCTCAAAAAATGGCATTCAAGTTCCAGAAAGGCCACTGAAATTACTTTTTGTGAAATCATTTAATGCTAACCTAAATACAGACCCATCACTGCAGTGGGTCTGTGTAAGCTTTGTCCATTCATCTGTATTATTTAGTGATAAACATGCAGACTAAGTCAGGTTTATGAGAAGAAAGTTACTGTACAGACAAGATAATCATTTGCAAACAAGTCAATAAGATTGTCTACAGTCTGTTTTTTTTCATGTCATCTCGTCCAGATGTCATCTATTAGATGTCAGATTAGGAAGAGTGGTGTTGGATTAGCCAATCCAGAGCCAGAATCATCTTAGATTAGATTATAGTATATGGACATCTGGGTCACTGCAAAGGCTCTGCTCAAGCAAAATAACATTAAGTCAGTGTTGCACAGCTAGACAGTACACAGAATGTAATCAGCATCCAGGCAGAAGGAGGATGACGGCATTAGGACAGAGAGATGAAAAATCCTTTGGTTTTACAACTTCCCAATTACAGTACGGCGACAGACTGCACAACAAAAGTGTTCCTAATTCTGTGTATAAAGTAAAAATTACAAGCCAAAATGGGAGGCGTGTATGTCATCTCAGTGTACAAAGTTTAAGAAATCAAAGCGTGTGTGTGTGTGTGTGTGTGTGTGTACGTGCGTAGAGAAGGTGATCAGGCCTCCAGTGCAGACAGCCCTGTCTGCTAATAATAATGGTTATTTTCTCCTCCTCTCCCTCTCTCTCTTTGCTCAGCGTTTGTTCCCAGGCCTCTTGGCAGATAGATGTGCAGAGATTACACCTTCTAATTGGTGCTAGCTGCTGTGGGCTGCCGTAGTTCAATGTAGTTTAGTGCTGTGTAGACTGTTTTTTATCTAGTGTGGATTTGTAATACCAACGGTAATGACTTTGGAGTAGTATGTTTATAATATGGTGTAGCATAAGGTGCTAAAACACAGTCTTATTACTTTATTAATCCCAGGGGAAATTTTAAAATACATGTACAGTGTTTCCAATAGTAATTACTACTTGTGTTTTAACTTTTTTTTAAATTTGTAGTTTCTTTTTTTTTTTTTATCTCAATTTACTTTTAGAAGTGCTAGCTTATATTTAACCTTTCCAATCAATTAGACTACAGCAATGAAAAAGATGATTTGGTAACAGAGTGGATTAATGTAAAATACGGATTTTGTATGTAATTTGAAGCTATAATATGTAACATTTCCACATTCAAACATCAGACTGCTTCCAGACATATGTTATATATTTTGTTATGTTGTGTGCTTAAACTATATCAGATGCTTCATCTATGCTCAGATTCAGAGAATTTGTTCATTTTAATCAGTGTAATGGCCTGTCAATCATTTCATTATATGTGACTTGTGGTTATTTCATGAGAATGACATAAACAGAATATATGGTGCTAAATGTAATGCACACATGAATTTTTTTTTCACACTGGAAATGGAGCTAAAGCACAATTTCCATAAACCTGCACTGCTTAGAGAAGTAATTGTACTGTATTTTTTAAATTTGTGTTTTGAGGAAATGAGAACTTAAAAAATATCTATTGAAACCAGGTGTCATAATGATTCAAACCATGAAGTAGGAAAAAAATGTATTTGTTGGAACCTTTGTATTTGTTGCGTTTTTAATGCACAATATCAAAAAAGTGTCCTCCTGAAGTACACAGTGGTATTTTCTGGAGTTTACACCTTCATCTGTGTGTGTATGATTTTCTAAGCTTCAGGAGTGATACTCTCTGCATATGAATGAATCAAGCCAAACAAATACCTGACACAGCCCATATGATAGATGATGAAGTTGTTAATGTGTGACATTATTGGAGGTGACAGTGTGATCTGGTCTCTGGATGATGATGCAGCGGGCCTGGCGTCTCCATCTCAGCCGTTTGCATCAGTGGCTTTTCTGTCTCTGTGACAATCTGAAAAGAGTGAAAGAAAATGATCTGAAAATGAAATATGACGTGTCATTTTTTTTTCCTATTTGCTGCACATTTTGCAAAGGGTCCCGTGATGCTAGTCTGCAAGAAAATGACGGCTGCATGCACACAGTACGTCTGCTGTGTGTCGTTTGTGCATACGGAATGTGTGTGATAGTTTATTACTCCCCGTGAAAGTCTGTCTGTGCGAGTGTGCGATTCTAGTTGCATTTGTCACTCTTTTTCCTGGGGTGTGTGTGTGTGTCATGTCTGATTAAAGTTAACCCCTGTGAGGCGACTGGTACACCCCTCCTGTGTATCCCCCGCCCCTTCTGTATCTCCTCTTCCACTCTGTTTCCATCACTCCATCCCTGTTCTCCTTTCTCCTGGCATACTGACAGTACAGGAGAATATGCTCCCTCAAGGTCCCACCCTCCCTTTCTCACTCCCACGGGTGGCGTTTCCTTGGTAACAGTGTCAGAGTTGACTGGGTGGGTGCAGATAGATGGCTGCCCTTTATCGGACTACACCACTGGTCCATTAAAAGCAACCAGTCTGGACCACTCACACCCCTCTGTTCTCACCTCAAATGGACTGTTCCACATGACACGCGTGAATATTAGCTCGACCCAGGCTGAGGCTGGGGGTGTGTGTGTGTGTGTGTGTGTGTGTGTGTGCACTGTTCTTTTTCTGTGTGTACTTTAAATATGTGTTTATGTCGGCTTATATCCACAGTGTGTACATATCTGTGACTGTGCAAGTGTGATCTGCTATATATCTCACTGAATTGGACATATTCGGGAAGAAATTCTGTGCCTGTCTTTCTTTCTTCAGTGTCCTTGGGAGGGAAACAAAATGGAGACTGGTCTTTTCTCTGCTTTGTCTCCCTCTCCTCAAAAGCAAGTAACAAAGATATCCAGACCTCTCTACAGCAAGGCACAGCAAAGACTGAATCTGATCTGTTACTTTACACAACTATATCACACACCCAGATATATGACTGCAGTAATTGCCTGGTTAATAATTTAAATGCAAACAGCTCCAGTTGGTGTTGAGGCCACACATCAACGAGGAGTATCAAGAACAAACTAAACCTGATGCACGGTTTGTTAATGTAATAAGGCCTCCTGCAAAAACAGATCATCACTGGATGGAGCTGTAATTGCTTGTAACATTAAAGCAAACAATACATATGTTATAAGTGTAATTGGTCGATGGACACAGTGTTATATGAATTACAGGTGCCCTACCACACAAAACTGTTTTTACTTGTATTTTTAAAAATATATTAGGGCCACAGGTGCTTGTGTTACGTAGTGAATTTGAAAATGAAACGCAACCTCCTCTGTTTGCAGAAATAAGTGGAGAAATCAGGTCAATTATTAAAGCTGGTCAGTGTGATGTGTTAATGCATGAGCTCACCTGGGTGAGACCACGCCCACAGAATTTGTCTAGCTTGGTGACAGTTTTCATATACAGCAAGCTGGGGTGCCGTAAAAGGAGGGGGGGGGGCGAATGGACATAACAAATTCATGGGGCCCAGCATTCCTGGAGGGGCCCATAGAACAGTAGAAGGGGGGCCAGTGGATACAGATTAGAAGTTCTGAAAATTCTGTAGAAGGTCCAATGTACAAGTGAGGCATAAAAGCCAGGAGTCAGACACTCTAAGCATGTTAACTTTCACTTTCAGTTCTTCTACTTGTTGCAGAGGACTCAAATGCCATGCTCTCATTGGCTAGGAGTTAGCCAATCAGAGTCAAGCAGATTAGCATGTTGAATTTTCATTGAACCGGTGCATATCAAGCCGAGTCTTCCATCAGGCTTTCTATACCACAGTAGAATGGTTTGAAACATGGTAACCAAGGCTTTTTTTCCCACTAAAAACATGAGCGTCCATGGTTGAACTTCAGACATGACCACAAAAGTAATGAAATATGTGTGGCAGGGCACCTTTAACAGCTGAACATATTCATACATGCTGTACTCATAATTGGTAGGTTTATAGTAAATAAAGCATAGAACTGAACAGTGTTTTTCCAGTGTAGTTTCAACATTAAAAACTTTTTTTCTTTGTAGAACTAAAGGCCCGGTCACACGGCGCTTTACGGCTTAATCACGGCCAAAACCCGTCTAAAAGTGATCTCCCATGAAGTAGACGATGTTGTTCACCTTGATGTCGAGTTTAAGACAAGCTACAGTCGATTTTTCTAGATGTGGCAGGACGCGGGGAAAAATCGGAACGGCGTCGGACATAAAAAGTTTTGAACTGCTCAAAACTTTAGCCTGCGGACAACCACGGGCGGCAAAGACGCGGTAAAGACGTGCAACACACGTGATAATCCGTGTTCTGGCAGTGATTAAAACTTGGGGAGACGCAGTAAGACGCAAAAGTTTAGCGGTCTGTCACGGGCAGAGCACGGTCATCGGACGGGTGTTACGCATTGGTATCACGGGAAATAGCGTGTGTTTAGCGGCTTATCACCGACAAATGGATTTTTCCGCGTACATAGCACTACCTAAGCCCGTTAAACGACGTCTCAAACAAGTTCTAAATACGATT
>JAQQZY010000006.1:15487861-15499946 GCA_030068375.1 Ostorhinchus rueppellii | reverse complement strand
TAGCTGGGATAGGCTCCATGCAACCCCCATGACCCTAGTGAGGATAAAGCGGGTATAGAAGATGAATGAATGAATGACCACGTCCACCAGATTTTCATAACTTTTTATACGTGATGTAGACGTGGAGTGCTGTGTGACCGGGGCTTAAAATGAGGCTGCTATGATTACTTGTCGCCAAAAGTTAATACAGTTGAACCAAAAAGATAAAACAGCAGAACATTCTGAAGTTGCAAAAAATCTGAAATCAACCTAAACTCAGCTTCAAAGTGTCAGTTTGAGATGTTTTAGTGAAATCTAGTGGTAAGGTCGAAAATTGCTAACTCAACAACCCCCCCTCTCCCTCCCCTATGGGGGCCAGAAAAACATGTTTGGGCAGTTTCACACAGCGTACATACATTCACAGCTTTCCTGCAGATGTTACATTCACACATGTGAACTGTGGCCCATGCCCGAGTACGAATGGGTGTTACGGAGCTGAAACAGTCGGTGGCAGTGTGGAGGGAATCCTATTGCTATCAAACAAACATAGACGTCAGAAGAAGACAAACCCTTACCTATCTGTTAGCCTGTTTGAGGCAAAATGAAGCAGAGTGACCTTCGTTGTCGCTGATATATCACAGACTGGTTCGGTTGTTAAGGCGAACCTGTGCCGCCGTCTACTGTATGGTCTCGTGGTGCTTAACCCACTTCCGCTGTCGGAATAGTGATTAGGTCACTTCCGGCCTTGGGCACAGATCACATTCACACGGCAACGTACCGTGTTGGAGTAGGGACAGTCCGGAACCAGGACCACCTTCTCAACTGGACTCGAGCACAGAACGGCTGCATTTTCATGGATTAAATTAGGCGGACTTTGGGGTCCAGTGTACTCGGATACAGACTCAAGTACTGTATGCGGTGGGAAAGCGCCCTTAGAGTGTTTGTTTCGTCCATTCTTGGCCTTTTCATTACTAGAATCTTAACTCTGGTTCACATGACAACATTTTAGATGATGGTAATGTACAGTAAGGCTTTGTTATGAAACGATAAAGGAAAAGAACAGGAAAGCCATTCAACGTTAAGGTCACTCCATGGAGGTGACCTGCTCCATCTATAGATATAAATGGCTCATTATAAGTAATGAAAACACATTGATTCTTATTTTCAGGTCATTATACACTAATGAAAACATAATTATGAGTTTTATTTTCCATTTTGGCAGTAAGTTCCCCTCAATCTTATACACTGGATGTTTAACCCTTTACTTGTAACTTTTTAGATTAAATGCAAAGCTCTTATACTGATATGTGCTTTTTTAAATTTAAGTTCTTCTTTTCACAGTGTGATAAAATAATAATAGGAATCAAAACTGTCTTTTTAAGCAGCTGATTTATTTAGACATCTTTTTCTGTTCACTATACATTTGATCTACATGTGATATTTTCTAATATTCATCCGTGTAAGGGTGGTGGGGGTTGCGCAGTAAAATGCTCTACTTTTTATTGTAAGCAGATCTAACCAGTACAATTATGTTTCCTTCTAAAATACATACGCAGTAAACCTCTGCTGTAAAGTAGAGCACCGCAGGACTGCAACTGTCCAGACAACCTCTCACTTAAATATGCAGCGGGTCTCGGTCTTTCAGCCGCACACACACATACAAGTACACACAGTATTATGTATTTAAAGTAATTACCTCAGGCCTGATCCAGACTGAGTTTAGTAGCATGTGATAATCCATGTAGGCAGCATATGGGAGGAGGGGAATTAGAAGCCCAGAAGAAAAATAAAGAAATTAAAGTGTCCTGATGGCTGTCTGCAGGAGGGAACATGAGGCGTCTGTGTAACACTGTGCGTTGTAATGTGTGTCAGAAAATTTAAAAAAGATTTGTATTTTTGATGGGAGGTTTTACATCTGCATGTTAGACTAATCCTGTATGATAAGCAGGGAAAAATATAGGAAGAGGTGTAGAAAAGTGTTCATGGCATTTGAAGGGTATCAGACAGATGGTAGAATTAATGACATCACTGGAAACAGAGCATGTGGCCTTATGCTGCAAAAAGGGTCATCATATTATCATCAGAGGAAACCTCCGTCGCCAGATAACAAGAGGGCTGGGTGGGGAAAATCAGCTCCATATTGTCGGAATCACATAGTAATTTGGATAACCTCCCCCACAGAGACTTTGTAAATTGATTGAACTGCCACAGAGCCTGTACTTTCGACAAATTCTCATCCAATTTCACCTCCTGTTTTTTTGGCACCAGGGTATCTTTTCCTGGTTGATTTGCATCAATAAACCTCAGTAAGCAAGGCATTGTAATGCCTAATTGGGCGGTAATGAGCTGTCGCATTATGCAGAGTACTGAGGTTCAAGCTTATTAGTTGCTTGGTTGCCCATAACATTTTCCTGTCTTCCCTCTGCTACTTCAGTGTTGCACGATTGTCAATGCAATCTCCCTCTCTCTCACCTCCTTTTCTCCCTCTGTGCTTCATCCCTATTCTTCTCAGCTATTTCTCTCAATCTCTCTCACCCTTTTGCCCCCCCTCCCTCTCTCTGCAGTTCTAAAAATAGTCTCCTATTATCCAGGAGGCCGGGGCCATGTACAGTGAGGCAGCAATCAGCATGGCGGCCATGCACATCAAGATTCACAATAGCTGTCATTCTGCTAACGCTAGCTAATATAATTCTCTCTACATTACTCAGAGCTCTGCTAGACTGAATGGGGGTTATACTCCAGGCTAATCTGAATTATCTGAAATGTCTGATATTTTTCTCTTTTGTATTAAGTTAATACAGTTCTTTTAAAAAAATCTGTAAGGCACAACACTTCATAAAAGCCTTATTTGTGCCTGTATAGTCCATCAGAAATAATAGTTGTGAGTGCCTGTTGCTGTAAATGCAGATTTGCCGAAATGCAGACTTGGGTGTCAGGCTTGTGTTTAAGTGTTATAATATTAATCAAATATAGGAGGCACTCTGTGTAGCGTTTTATTTGGCCACTTTATTATTCACCACAATAAAATAAAACACTCGCTAAGACAAGTGAGATTGCATAAACTCATCTAAGTGATGCCTTAGTGAATGTGTGCAGTTATCAAAAATAATTCTGAACAACAGAGTATTAGAGTACTTTTTTCAGGTTGTGTATATTTGTGCTGTTTGGGCTGTTTAGTAGAAATGGGAATAGATTGAACACTCGGGCTGCACAATAAATCGCAAAACATATAGTTATCGTGATAACAGAGTGTGCAATATTCATATCGCTAAGACCTGCAATAATTTATCTTATTTTATTTTTTATTAAGTTTCTGTTTTACATGCCATGGGGCACCAGAGTGGTTTTCTCTATCACTCACACAGGCTAATTTTTCTACTGCTGCTGGTTGACTGCAAGTTTACATGTTATTAATGTTGAAAAGATGTGACTATTTTCAGAGCACGACTTTTTCTCTGCAGTATTTACCAAACCAGGCAGACAGTAGAATATAGTTTAGTTCAAGCTCTTCCATGGTGGTACTCTGGCACTTTTGTTATTATCAAATCCATCCATGTCATTTACACATTGTTCTATGTGAATAAAATGAGTAAATATTTGACTGTTTGTGTCTGAAGGTCTGTGGTAGCAGCATCAGCAGGTTTTTGGACACAATTATGGAACTGATTGTAGTAGTTCAGTATTTTGTGTTAAATTCTAAATAATTGAGTCAGCATAAAAACAATAGGCTCATTTTAACATTGTTTCAAACAAAACAAACATTGTTTCTCTGAGATGAAATTGGTACTTCTTTCGGTGAACAAGAAATATCACAATATTATTATCGCAATGCTGTACATCCATATCACATATGGCAACTTTTGCCAGTATCGTGCAGCCCTATTGACAATGACTTCAAATCTCACTGATGGAGTGTCCTCTGTTTGTGTCCAGTGTCAGTGTAAAAAGACACAAACAACGCAAACTATGTTTCATATGATGCTCATGTAACAGAAACTCCTTATAATCCCTTATAGTCTAGTAGCAGTTTGTAAGTTCTGTTTCACATGTTGTCCTTCACTTTATCATATTTACTATTTGTGTGTTCAATGCAAAGCAATGTACAACAGGTTTATGTTGATTGTTGGTTGATAATTTTATCCAGTTTGCAGAAGATTGTAAAAATCCAATGTCACTTTCCTCTTATTTTTTTTTTTTTTGCCACATAAGGTTTGTATTCTCTACACAAGATCTCATAGACAATGATTCCAAAAAATAGAATGATTTTATTCAATCTAATCATATATATTTAGCATTTCCTCTCTGAATGTGGATTTTTGGGTGGGGTGGACTACATTCATGAAGCTAAAAGGGAGAGTAAAATGTGCCAATAAACAAAATCCTGATTGGGCCTTTAAGTTATATGTAAACAACAACAACAAATTCAATGGATGAAGACCAAGGTGCTTGTTAATCACCCCTGTTAATCACCCAAGACAGAAAAAAATCTGTCGAGGCCCCATCCCGCTGCCTCGTGGGGTCGACAATTAGCACCGTAGAGAGAAGGGTGTTTATATGTTAGTGTGGCAGTGGAAGGTGGAGGGGGTGGTGGGACTGTGTGAAACATTTTCATCTTCCAATCTGAACGCAGCGAGGAGAAAAAACGTGCCCTTAGGTAACTGTTGACATTGCGTTTAGAGCTGCTGTGTGCTGAGCTCCTGTTCAGTATTGTTATAATGTATTTATATAACGCTGCTAAACGGAGAGACCTGTTCCACATTCATCTACATAAAGCACAACTGTATTGCCTGGAGGCGGAAAGAGACGCTTTACACACATGCACACACACAGATGAGATCGTTAAGCAAAACCCTCCAATTGCCCCCCAACACACCCTACATTCACTGTTGATTCCCTTGCTCACTTGTCACTTGTGATTGCCAAAAAGCAAGGCACCATATGGCATTCTGTTTGTAAGTGCGACCACCCCCTGTGTTGTCTTAAATACACACACACACACGCACGCGAACACACAGGCATACACACTACAGACATAATTTTCCTGTCGCAGTCAAAGACAACGACAAAGTGCAATTCCCCTCAGCAAACGACTCTCAGATGATGAAAGCGAACGTTTTCTGTGTCTGATTTTTGATGTGCAGCGCTGATGTGATCAGAGAGACCTCACGTTGCCAGTCTTCTCTCTTTTCCCTTTCTTCGGCTTTATGCAGTCTGTTTCCATCCACCCCTGCTGCAAAGGGAAACACTCACAGTAGACAAGAGCAAACAGTTTCCAGCTGCTTGCTAATTCTCTTTCTGATAGTCTGACTAGCAGGTGTTTTCCAGGAAAATTGTAGTTTTTGCCTCTGGTGTTAATAGCCAGTCAACCCTCATTTTTACTCATTTGTTTATTGCTGCATCTCACCTTTAAAATAAGCGCTGTGTAATCCATGTTGCCAGGCTTCCTTGCTTTATTGCCAACTGACACAGAGGATGAATATTTGGTTTATTGTCAGATTGTAAAACAAGCTTTAAAGAAACATCTGGCTGTGTGAGACTGACTGTCATTATCCTTCATGAACTGGTGGTTCATCATCATCGCACCGACTGGCTGACTGACAGCAGTCACTGATTAACATATTGACTCTAATTGACTGTCTGGCTGGCCGTCTAAATGACTGACTTAAGTGGAGTCTTACCGACTGGCTGGCTGGCTGACTGGCTTACTAACTAACACAGCCACATGGCTTCACCGACTTACTAATTAACTGACTGACCCACTAAATTTCTGACTCTCCTCTCGCTGACTGATTGACTTGCTGTCTGGATTGACCGACTGATGGTCGCAGAAGAGTCACTTCTGTCACCAGATGTGTTTTCATCACTGTGGAGTGGAGAGAGATCCCTTTCTCCTGATATCGGCACCACTGTCTGACTGACAGGCACATTTCCATTTTTTCCCATTAGGTCTGATATGGAAAGAAATGGGAAGAAATGATGAGATATGAAAAGACTCTGCATGCGAATAAATAGACCCGTGGCTTTGTGTATGTGTGTGCATATCTATTGGAATGGAAAAGACCCACCATCCAATATGTTTCATCCATATTGACTAACTTCTGTCTATCTTGTAGCATTGTCCATAATGTGCAATCAGTGTAGAAAGGATTCAGAACAAGTTGCCGTTATTGAGCCGCCTGATTTGCACATTCAATTTGTTACTCCAGGCATCAACAATTTTTTCCAGTCTTGTCTCTCCACTTTTGTCCTTCATGACTAAAATGGACGTCAGAGGTAAAATCAATAGGCGATCAGAGCTCCTGCCTGGATTCATTTGGTCAGACAGTATTACATAAAGAGCAACTATCCCTAATATTTCATCGTTATCTGTGCACCCATGTCAGCATTGATGGATCCATTTTCCTGACGCCTCCTGAGGAGGCTCGAGTCATCGGTCTTGCATGCCTTTGGATTGTGGGAATTTGTTTTCACACGCATACAGTATGTATTGTATTAATGGGTTCCATGAGCTGGGAACAACTTGGTGTGAGCATTGTAAGAAGTCTGACTTTTGCACAGAATCAGTAACAGAATCAAGTTTATTAGCCAAGTTGGTGCACATCAACATGAAATTTGACTGCACTTTATCCTTAGTTATCACGTGTTATAGAATAAATAGAATAGAGAGTAAAAGATAGAAGGCGTATATTAAAAAAATACAAATCAGTATTAAGAACAAAAGGGTATAGAGACAAAAAAAAGCATAAATACAGAATAATATAGATAATATCACAGTGTAAAATGATTATATATACAGTATCATTGCATTTTCATTCTTGGAACTTAGTACCAATACTGGTGCCTTTCCACTGCACTGACCTGGGTTTACTTTTTTTTTTTTTTCTTTTTTCTGGAGGTATTATTTTAACCTAAAAAAAAAGTCTCTTTTGGGATAAGCTTGCAGGATGGAATATGATGATTTTAATATCGGCCACCATTTTTGTTTACATTTTTCCAGTATATTGTTGTACATTATCACAAAGTTACACATGCCTTCTAGTTGGGTGTAGAGATGTGGGTACTCAGTGGAAGCATTAGCTGTTTTTGGGTTTTAATGTATGTAGCCTAAATAATGTTGGCCTATTTGAGTGTCATTTCTAGGTTGTTACTTCAAAAAAAAAAAAAAAAGGTTGTGTTTCTTTATGTAATGGTGTAAATCTGTGCATGTGTTGACATATGTGTGTGAGAAAGTAACCATGTGTGTCATCTATGACATCTGCTACTGCACATAATCAGATTATTACTACATCTGGTGTGTGTGTGTGTGTGTGTGTGTGTGTGTGTGGAGGTGGATGGATGGGGGCAGGGGTTGTACTACATTTGTAGATGCAGGTTGGTCCACAGAAGGTACCTGAATCAGAACAGGACAGCTTAAAAGAAAGCATAGCGTGTCAGTGTGTCACACAAGCTGAGCTTTTACATATTCTGCTCCATTTAATGCAGGCACACCATCCTTCTCATCTCTTTCTTTCATCTTTCATTTTCTACATTCCTCCTCTCACTCTCTGACTCTTGTTGAATTTGCTGAAGCTAATTAATGTTGAAAAGGACATTCTTAAGCAAAGTCCTACAAATGCTTTTTGGTTTTCCCTTGGGGCCTTCTTATCACAAGCAGAATTTCATTTTTCATGCAATAATTTAGGTTTTTCTTTTTCATTCTTTTCGTTCTGTAACAATTTCTTGTTCACTGCAGAGTACAGTATGCATCTATCCGGATTTACTGTCTGTATATTATGGAAAATCATGCAGACTAGGACAAAAGTCATCAGTACCACAATATAATGCTTCCTTTGTATGTTACTGGAAACCATAGGCGTGTGTGTATGTATGTATGTATGTATGTATGTATGTATATATATATAATATATGTATGTATGTATGTATGTATGTATGTATGTATGTATGTATGTATGTGTATATATATATATATATATATATATATATATATATATATATGTATATATATATGTGTGTGTGTGTGTGTATATATATATATGTATGAATGAAGATATAGACTTAGGTCTGTCATGATAAACATCACAAATAACTGCATTCTTCTGTCAGGGCTCAGTGTATATATTAATATATTACAAATACTCATATATTATGACTTAACCCAAACCATGATCTTTTCTTTCTCATTTTTCCTTATTCAAAGTGATTTTATGGACTAAACATAAAGGCTTTCATGGGTCTGCATCTAAACTCTGCTCACTGGTGGCAAACACCTGGAGCCAACTCTATGGAAAAGCAGAGGAAAATGTGGCGGATTATTCTATGACAAATTGAGATTATATGTATCGCCGGTTTGTATTAATGTCCAAAGGCATCATTTTACTCTGGTGACTGGGTCATGCAGACATTTTCTATGAGTTCTTTCATGAAAAATATCATCACTTGTGTAATCGGAGCACCTGGGATTCAACAAACCTGAGCGTTTTTGTAGCTACCTGTCAGCTGTATTGTTTGACCTACTATAATACACCCTGCTGTCAGAAACAGAAACTGAACCAGTGACCTCAGTCAAACCATATTTCTAAGCCAGCTGGTTGCCCCTGTGTGTGTTTTACCCCTGTATATGTTTCCAGTGTGGGTATTGTGTCCACCACAAGGGCATTTTGTCACCTCCCAGCTGGTGTTATCAGATTCTTGCAGAGCTATGTGGCATTGGAAAGGTCATCCACACCACAGGAGGCAGCATCCACACTGCAGACTCCCTACAGCGCTATTTACTCTGGCGCTTCAATTCCTCACAGGCCTCTAAAGATCTCCTTAAGTGAATTTTTTGGTTCTTTTTAGTCTACTCTGTGTGTTTTAGGGATGTGTTTTACCACCAAAGAGGTTCAGTTTAGGTCAGAGGTCAATGTCACAGCCTACAGTGGCAACTCCCTGTCTTTTATTTCAATCATCAACTGAATGGCAGAGAGAGTCAGACAGATAGCGAGGAAGGATTGCACAGAATGTCCTCAACTTCCTCATTATCTCCTTGGCTGCTTATGCCCTCATGTAGAGCTGGCTCACTCTGGTTCATTACAGTAAGGAGACTATCTTAACGGAGGAATGGCAGACTTCCAGTTGGCTCTATCAAGCTGTCAATCACTCTGGTCTAATCTTAGCTCTGCCCCTCAATGCTGCCCATCATTTCCTGGCACTGTTCAGCAGCAAGCAGATTCTGAGCGCCTAATTCCCCTGAAATAGATAAGGACTTTAATGGATGGCCTGCTCAATTATGCAATGCTGTTTTGTTGTCCTGTATCTTCTTGGCTGTTGTGGTGTTTCCATATTGCACCACTCTTGAGTTTTCCCTTACCTTTCTGCAAACATTCTTCTGTTTCTGTGCTTTTTATGAACAAAATAAGTAACATTCACAACTGTGCTACAGCCAACTTCCTCGACTGTATCCTGAATGAAAAAAAAAAAAAAGCCTGCATAAATAGCCTGCTTAAGGGACATGTACAGCACTTATATTGTCCTGAATGCTGTGGAATAGCCTCTTGTAATCACGCACATGCACAATTGCAGACATGAACACACACACATGCACACACACACACACACCGCTCTCTGCCAGTCTGCCCATCATTCTCTGCTGTTGTCACAGTAACCATCTCACCTTCCCTTCACAGTCCCGCCCTAATGAGACCACTGGAGGACAGAGAGAGAGGGAGAGAAGCAAGGGGGTGGAAGAGAGATGCAGACACAGAGAAAAGGAGACATATATCACAGGGAGGATAGGCAGAATGGCCATTGTCTTGTATCTCTCCTTTGCACACAAGGAACTCTCTTATTCAACCAACCCAGATCCTTCTAGAAACCAAAGTCTCTGTCCTGATTACACTGTCTGCTCATGACCACTCTACAACTTTAGTTTGCTGCCTGAGCATTTCCATATAAATTCAATAACATTATCGTTAGTAGATAATTACCCTGCACTGCATGATTTGTGACCGCAAACACAGATTAAAATTCAATTAAAGGTAAAAGTCTGTGCGGCTGCTGCTTGTTCTACTTTGCTGAGTGGTTCCATTTAAGCCTAATAAATCACATTCAGTGATTGCATCACATGTTAGGTTATGTAATGACTGAAAATGCATTCAGCTGATAGAGGCCAGGTTCATTTTGTTATCATGACAATAGTATATGACAATGCAACCCTAGTGAGTTGTATAAAAAATGATATAACAGAAACCAAACAAAGAACAGCAGACTGAGGTGATGTTAACATCTGTTCCTTTATGTACTTTTAAAGTCTCTCCATCTGCTGCAGAATCATAAAAGTCCTCAATGAAGTGAACGTGGTCTCTGGGCCAGGTCCAGATTGGCAATTATACTCCTGAGCGTTTCTGGAGGCCTTTTGTGGTCTAGACCGGAGTATTTCATCTGGGAAAACACATCTGCCAAATGTTAATAGGCAAGCGTCTTGGGCTGGAATATGAGTGTGTGCAACAGGTGTACAACGCTCTCATTTGGATTCATATAGTATATATAATCTGGAGGATTGCTTGGCTGTACTAATACCTTTTCAGTGATGTTTATTGGTTGATTTTGGTGATTAACTGAGGTTTAATCTTGAATCTTTTTACATGTAACTCTAATTGCCTGTGTCATTCGTTAGCATCTCACTGGGGCACTCATTAAGATCTTAATTGAGTCACATGGGTACACACTTCACCTAAACAATGTCCCAGGGCTCTGGTACCATTAAAATGTTCTCCACATATTTATCCATGCTTAAGCCTAGATGTTTTACCTCACCAGTTGTACTAGTGCCTGTATATGCATACTCTTGTTTGACATCTCCCCAACTCTGTTAGTTTCAAAGCCAGTCTTATCATTCTTATTCAATTCTCCAGAGTTTTCTTGTATTTATACTGAGGTTTTGCATAGTCACTTAAATGAGATTATATCAGCAGGATGAAGGATACTTCCTGCCTGCTAAGGCACCGATGTGCTTTGCATATCTTAAATTAAGCAATCATAGTCTATTTTGCATTCTCTTAAAATAGATTTTCACCCTCATTTTAATTTATTTGTGTCCTCACTTGAACAACAACAGAATAATTTGCACATGCAGGCCAAAGAGCTCTCTTACATCATACGTGTGATGAATGATGACTATCCTGATGTTGCTCCCGATTTAACAGTCTTGTGATACTGTTCACTCCCAATCAACTTGCCTTGTCAATATTTACTATCGTCTGCCTCTGCCATTTCATCAGCTGCCTTCACCATGGTCTCGTTTCTCACCGTCAACTTAATTAGTCACATCTCTCAGTTTAATTACATCAAGTGGAAGGAAGTTGCAATCTCAAGTAGATCAAATTAAGCCCAATGCAAATAGTGGAGTGTCTCTTTCCCCGTCACTGTGGCAACAATGTCTCTATCTCCCTTATTTCTGTAGGGAGGACTCACGTGAGGCTTGTCATCAGTAGCTAAGTGAAATCTTACAGTGGAAATCACCCCTATTAGGCTGGTTAAGTGGTTGAATGTCTGTTTAAGTTTCCAATGAGAAGAGACTAATCTCTCCAGTGTGTGCATGTGTGTGTTTGACTAAGAGAGGGAGAGAAAGAGAGACTACGTAAGAATGAATCTGCTTTAATTCATAAGCCACGAAACCTCACTTTAACAACACAACCTATATTTTAATAATCACAGTCATGATCCATCACAGTTTAAAGATCTATGGTGGTGATTTTTGGTCAGATAGTTAGTTTACTGTCATATCAATAATGCTCTGTCTAAATAAAGTCATCAGTGGTTATGAACAGTATAATCATGGACTTATCATACCTCATGTTCATACTTTATGTCAGTAAGGCGTAATTTGCAGCGAATAGGTCATTATTGTGAAATGCCAATGGAATTGTGGGGTTGAATCACCTGCATGGGTTCATTTTACTGTAGAATACTGTCACTGACCAATCAAAATCAAATGTTGACCTGGACTGTGTAATAAAATATTGGAATACTCAAAGCACACAATAAATTGCCACACACACACACACACACACACACACACACACACACACACACACACACACACACACACACACACACATATATATAT
>JAQQZY010000006.1:15459946-15470267 GCA_030068375.1 Ostorhinchus rueppellii | reverse complement strand
CGACAGGGCATATGTAACATTAAAAAGTACGACTGTTGGATGGGAGTCACAATAAGCTTGGCGGAGGTCTGCGCTCTCCGAGTGCTTTTCTAGTTTTGTTTTGTTTTATTTTATTTTTTTAAAAGATTTTTCCCGTCATTTTTACTTTTCACTTCAATATACAGATGTAGATATCCTACCAATATTCTTGTTATTGAAGTATAATTTATTATTTGATTTAGTCTCTCTCAGCTTTGTTCTTTGTTCTCTGTTTTGAGTGTATTGTGTGTGTGTAATGTCTAAAAAAAATTGACGAAACAAACAATTGAAGAAAAAAAAAAAGTTTCCCGGCCCAATCAGGTGGGGAAGTGTTTGACAGCTCTGGTGAAGGCTGAAGCTACAGATGAAACAGTCAGCTGGTTAAAAAAAACAAAAAAACAAACACCTATGCTCAGTTCTACTTGTCTGATCATAAGAAAACCTCGAACAAGATGAAGTGCAAGACAAAGAAAATGTGCATGCAGCATAAAGATAAAGCAAATGAATAAATACAGAATAAAAAAAACTTGTCTGAATCATAAACAAAACATCCTTATCAGTGTAAATCTGACTCAGTGTAAAGATGGCGTCTATGTTTTTTGTTTTTGTTTGTTTTTCCTTCAAGTGTAGTTACATTATCTGAAAATTAACCTTGTTGTTCACAATAATGTCCTGCTAGTTTTGTAATATTTCACCAAAACATCTATTAAACATGGAGCCAAGTGTGAAATGAAGAGGCTGATAACTCCTAACACTGGAATATTATGGTTATTAATGACAGCAAACAGTCTTTAATATCCATAAAATGACACAATTATTTATACTCATAGAAAAACATCCACATTTCACACATTGTACAGAGAAGGGAGACGATTTTTCTTGAAATGGAAATGGACCGACACTCAAAGGGTTCCCACACTTTTCTGTGACTTTTTAAGTGCTGATAATGTTGTCTGTGTTATTTCCATCATCAGCCGCAATCTTTAAGGACATAAACAATGAATAAATGAATAATTCTATGAAAAGTAGAAACCTTTTTCATCCTCTAAATAAAATGGGACAATAAAAGAACACGCCAACAGTGACTGAACGCAGACTTACCCAGAACGGTAAGTGCCAGTTCCCCAATCCCTGGATCTGCGGTCTCTGGGGGGTTGTTGACCATGCAGCGGTAAATACCAGCATCTGATAGTTGTGTGTCATTCAGGACAATATCTGCACTCCATGGGATCCCTGCAGGTGCAATGACACAAATGTGAAAAATACACACATATATATATACATACATACATACACATATGGATATGCTGTAGAAATTTTTAAAAAAGGAAATTATTTTTTTCTTATTTTTCTGTAACATTCATATTTATTTAATGTTCTCACTGGATTAAAAAATAAAAAGCAGAGACAACAATAAATCTTTAAACAGACTCATTCATTCAGGCTTCAGTTCAGCATTCATACTAAAGTAGTCTGTAGTTCTGGTGTCCATCAATTATTTATAAAAGAAAAGGTCAAATCAGTCGTGTCCTAATGCTAGTGTCCAGTCCATTACTACAGATAGTCATAATATTTAAAGAGGAAAAACCTCATGACACTCTTTGTTGACAATAAACTGGACTGAACAAACAACACAGCTTCACTTTATGTCAGGGGTGTCAAACATGCAGCCCGAGGGCCAAAACCGGCCCCCTGAAGGGTCCAATGTGGCCCGCAGGATGAATTTGTGAATGAATTCATGTTAGTTCAGGAGCCAGACCAAACCAACCAATGGGAGCTCAAGTAAAATAATAACACAAGAATCTATAAATAATGACAAGTACAAATTTCCTTTCTGGTCGAATGTGAAAAAAAATTACATTGCACTATGAAAATATTTACATTTAAAACGATCCTTTAACAATAAAATGTGAAAATCCTGAAATGTTTTAAGAAAATGATTGCAATTTTTACACTATTCTGCCTGTTACTAAATGGTTTGTGTGTTTGTAGATCCACTGTGATCTATGACTTTTGTTAATAATAAGGTGAGATGTACTTAGTTACTGTAAAAGTTACTTAATTTTAACAATATTCTGCCTGTTATGGAAATGTTTGTGTAACATTATGTGTAACACACATGTATAAATGATAAATAGAAGCACAATTTTGCATTTTTTTCTGCAAAAAGTAAGCACTTTTCAGGTTATTCACATCTTTTTTTGAGAAATGATAGTTTATAAAGGTTAATAAGTTTTATTGCACTAAAAGATAGAAGAACAGTTGTCATTTACAAGGTATTGTGCTGTTATTTTACTGCTCCGGCCCACTTGACATGAAATTGGACTGATCTAAAATGACTTTGACCCCCCTGCTTCACATGAAGGGCCTGAGGTGTCTGAGGTCATTGAGCAGCTGCTGGACAAAGCTCAGATTCTTCCATGAGTCTGTTGTGGTCAGTGTCGTCCTCTGTGCTGTTGCATGCTGGGATAGCAGGCTGAGGGCTGCTGATGCAAACAGACTCAACAAGCTGATCCACAAAAGCTGGACTGAAGGTGGTGTCGCAGGATGATTCCACTCACCCACTCCATGATGTGAGCATCAGTGAGGACCTGATACCACCCAAAAGGACCACTGAACGCCACAGGAAGTCAGACTGTTTCATTCCACTGTCTAACCCAGGGGTGGGCGATCCTGGTCCTTGAGGGCTGGTATCCTGCATGTTTTAGATGTTTCCCTCTCCCAGCACACCTGACTGTCGGGATCAGGCTTCTGCAGAACTTGACCTGATAGGCTCATCATTTGAATCAGGTGTGTTGGAAGAGGGACACATCTAAAACATGCAGGATACCGGCCCTCGAAGACCAGGATTGCCCACCCCTGACCTATCGCATCACTGGACTGATGCACTGGTGTTACATCCTCAACATGAAGAAGTCTGCAAATCTTGCAGAGTTATGCAATTGAAAAATATTCACTAATAACTTGTTTAGCTGCCTTCTATAAATCTGCAACATGTTCCACTGGAATACAAATAAGCAAAGATCTACAGGTTGTGCTTGTATTTTGCATTTGTCAGCTTTTACTCTCTTAACCTTCAAAAACCTGAACAACCACTGCCAAACAAAAGTTTCTAGTGATCTAAAATGTCTAATATCTTTTGAATTACCAATTCTATCAGTACATGTGAGTAATTCAAGTAAAATGCTGTTTCTCAGCTTTTTGTAATTGTCGGATATGATCCATTTGGCCGTTCAGAGGCTCTGTAGTGAATGGAAACGCCATCATCTTTACAATAGTGGTTCACCAGTAAAATCTCTGGAGTTCAATAAATGACAGTCAATATACAAACTTCTTTTATGTCCCAACTAATGCTATATTTTGCCTTATTTTTCTCTGTTACTGTTGAATTTACTCTGAGCTGTTATGAGCATCTATGCAGTCACTAAAATAAACAGAAGAAAATACTTAACTATTGCTGAAAATGCTAAATTCAGAGGATGATCTTGTACTAAATGTTAATAAATCACTTAGGAGAGGTTAAATGTTGAAAAAACTGATCTTGAAATATGCCCCAAAAGTAGTTATTGGACTTAAAATGTTAAACGCATGATTAGAAATGCAACTGTTATGCTTATGACAATAATTACTTTTTGAGTTTTCTTACAAATATCATCAAGTGAAACATGGCAGAAACATCCTCAAAAGCTGCGTCTTAATAACCTGTAGCGTTTTTGCTGCTGTAGACAAATTTTACATTAATATTGGAGTCTTTTGCAGATTTCCTTGTTTTTCAATATGTTAAAATGTATCACTGAAATATTTTTGTTAAGTTAACTGTAGATGTTTGTATCAGTAGCTGTAATGGAGTACACTTACATTTACTTTGTAATTTACTTGTTCATTTGTGTTACCTGTTACCCCTTTGCTCTGGTTAGTAATCATTTATTAATAATCTTGTTAATCAGTACAGATTACCTATGTATCTATACACTTAAGGGTATGACAGATTCTCTTTCCCTCTAATACTGAGAGAAGATCTTTTTTTTGATGGAGCATTTATTCATTAATCATAGGGAGCTGTCGGGCAGAGGCATTTTATTGGGAAGTCAGATGAGGAAACACGGGGTCCCTGGAGGAGAAGTCAGTAAATGTGGACTATAGAAAAAACAAATGATTAAAATTTGAAATTTCATTAAAGCTTCAGCCTAGTTTTACAATAACTGCAATTACCATAAGCAATTTTCACAGCTCTATAGATATGGATTTAGCATTGCCAGTAGCTCAACAGTGAATTAAGTCTGTGTGTGTGTGTGTGTGTGTGTGTGTGTGTGTGTGTGTGCGTGTGTGTGTTGGTCCTGAATGGTGCTGGAATGGAATTCACAAATTAGTGTCGTCTGATGGAAATGTGCTAATTGCTGTTGTTAAGCTGCTACAATAATTAGGTTATGATGGCAGACTGCTACACATGTTGCATACACACACACACACACACACAGTGGAACTGTGCAGCCCAAAGCCAGCATCCTCTCTCCAGTATGGTGGAAATAGAGGGCTAGATTTAATTACTCATTTTACTATCCATCTGTGAGTATAATTTTCCAGACATAGAGTCAAACACAGAGAGCAACAGTTGACAACAGCTTCTGCTGCATTGCTTTGGATGCACCATTTTTTTTTTTAAATTACAGTACTGTTTGAAGTATTAATGCTAAGAATTATTACATTTGTAACAGTATCTGGTCATTTGGCGGTATGCAGCCAGAGGCAGGCAGACAAAGGCTGATGTAGCATGAACTGGAGGTGTCTTCAGACAAACAGTTCAATACTCCAGCTGCTCAGTCGACTACTGTAATCTTAGAGTTTCATCTTCCATGTGTAAACAATGTATTGTAGTTCAAAGGTTTGTATATACATATCACACTGAAACCATATGAGTCCAAGCTTCATGTTAGAAGAACATGGACCATCGCTCTACATTTAGTTGATCAGGGGATCCTCAGATCCTTCAAAAGTCTTAAATGGGATTGTCCTAAATTACGGCATTTATTGTCCTTAAAACTAAGAATTAAATCTGGAACTCAAAGATTTTAAAATTCCACAGGCACATGAGATGATCTTCTGAAACAAGAGATTTTGGACAATTCCATGCTCCCAATTTTGTAGGAGCAGTTTGGGGATGGTCCCTTCCTGTTCCAACATGACTGTGCACCAGTGCACAAAGCAAGGTCCATAAAGACATGGAAGAAAGAGTTTGGTGTTAATGAACTTGACTGGTCTGCACAGAGTCGTGACCTCGACCCGACAGAACACCTTTGGGATGAATTGGAGCGCCAGGCCTTCGTCTCCAACATCAGTGTGATCTCACAAATGCACTTCTGGAGGAATGGTCCAAAATTCCCATAAACACACTCCTAAACCTTGTGCAAAGCCTCCCCAGAAGAGTTGAACCTGTTAGAGCTGCAAAGGGTGGACCAACGTCATATTAAACCATATTGATTAAGTCTGGGATGTCACTTCAGTTCATATGTGAGTCAAGGCAGGGGAGCGAATACTTTTAATATAGTGTAGATGTTAGCTGGATTAGAACTTGGTTAAGACTGGTTGAGGGCAATAACTATGAGAATTTTATGAATGTAAAGTCTTAAAATTTGACTAAAAAGACACCTTGAAAAAGGTCTTAAAGTCATAAATTTAGCTTGATCAAACTTACATATACCCTGTAAGATGAACATCTTCACTGGCTTCATGTTTCATTTTGTTTCCTTCAGCAATTTGGATTCATAAAGTCTGCTGATGCATATCAACGTATTGCATCCACTGTTTTCCGTATTCTAACACTGAGTTTCTTTATCATCAATTAAAAGCAGCAATCGTGTAAATCTGATCTGTGATTCCATTCTTTTAATTATGAAATGCATATTCAAATCATGAAACATCAACATCTCTTGTGAGGCGTTTAACATTTTATAGTGTGGAATTACAACAAATTTTTGTATTTGATTACATAAAAAAATAGGTAAACATCAATAGCTTTGAATACTTAAGAACTCCAGTGGAAGCCTACTTGTATCCATAGTGAGTGCTTTGGTTCAGACCAGTGGTGAAGGTTCTGTAACTTGATAACATTTAGTCTTTTCTTCTCCCTCACTACAAACTGATGGTTGTTCAGACGCTGCTGTCCTGACATTCTTCAGCGCACAGATCTGCTTACCATCATGCTGTTTAATGGCTCTGGGCTTCAGCAGAGATTACTGGATTGCTAACCTCATCAAAGACATCAACAACCCCCAGACTCTTTAACCTTGGAGACCTGACTCTCCTTTTCAGCAGTTTTTGTGATGTGTGTGCGAGTGCATGCCTGCAGTCAGGAGCAGCGTGCTGCTATACATTAATGTAAAATTAATCCACTCTCCATGCGCTCTTGTATAACGGTGCCCCCCCGCCGTGACATAAGCCCCGTCTTCACACAGGTGCTCTTCCTTTAGCTCTGTCATCGTAGGCTACTGTTTCATAACCCTCCAACAATAGATCCACAATGTAGTGTTGTTACTGGGATGCTTTTCATGTGATCTATTTGAGGTTTATTATGTAAATCAACAAAAAACATGCGTAACGTGCCTGTTAGAATTGACAATTTCTGCATTATTATCCAATTCCTGTCACATAATAGTGCTTTCTCAGTGTCCTACACTAATTCAATGTCCTCCTAGATAATAATACTAACAGTACATGCTACAGTACATATAAGCCTTTACTACCTTGCTCCACCTCTCATACAATATTAAGTGTAATATCCTTCATAATTTTCTGTTACTACTGATAATGTTATGTCTTTTCATCAATGAAATACTTTTGTCTTTCAGGTGACATGTTACTAATTTGTTGTTTATAGTCTTCACACTTGAGCTGTAGCATTTGTAGTTCATTTATTATGTTTTTTCTAGTTTTTTGATATTACTCTCACAGTGTTTTACATACTTTATATTTTAGACTAAGTGTTTTTTCTTGGGGTTTTAACCAATAACCAATCGGCACAAGAATTCCTATTTGCCTGAACTGTTTGTGCACCAATAGTGAAAAACATCTTGAATGTTGAATCTATTGAATTACTAATATCAGTCACAATAATTCTGTGTCCTCTACATCTGCCATTCATCCTCTTAATGCAATGTAGTGATTTGACCACTGAACCTCCAACTGCAGGGGAAGGGGGCGTCCTATGATTTATTAAGAAGACATCTTTTACTTGTTCGGCTGTTTATTAAATATGCATTGTTCATCTCATGGCAGTTGGACATTTTTTGCATGGATTACAAAGCATATTTTATTTATGATAAATGAAAACCCATTTTTAATTTAAAGCAATGGTGGTATAACACGACTAGTCACTGCATTTCACTCAGGTTGCCTATCTCTCAACAAATGTTTGTTTGAAAGTACTGCTGGGGAAAAAACAAGAACCCCCCCTTTTTTGTATGAGCAGGTCAGATATGAAACAGTCTTTCAACTTAGACTTAAATGGTGTTTTGATGTAGCTGGGTAACCAGAAAATGCACTAAAGAAGTAATGACTAGATGACATAGTTTTCTTACATACTAATGACCATTAGTCATTAGATGTTTGTACAGTTGGGGTGGGGTGTGGGGGTGGGGTTATCACATGCAGGATAGGGGGTGGAGGTTGCATGTTTCCTGAAAATCAAATGTTGAAAAACTGATGCTGTATTTGACAGACACTGTTCTTCTTGTATTTTATTAATTCCCCATCTTTAAAACTTTTAATTATTGTTGTTTTTTGTTTTTTTTACATTTTATGTGTGATCTGATATTATTCTATTCTTCCGATTGTCTTTTGCTTTAATCTATTTGACACTTCTTGTACATGTGCACAGTTATTATTTCTGTGGATTTAGTTGATGTTTGGATTTTATTTTCATTTTTCTGTCCAGATGTTATATACGGTCTGTTTTTTGTGCAGGGTAAACAACAGAATGTTTAACAGAGGTGAATTTGGCTTTGGGGTCAACTTTGAGGTAAAGAAAGGTGTTTACTCGATGTGGGCGTTCGAGACTGCAGGATTTCATTGCAGTGTTCTGCCACAGCCAACCACTGTTTTAGCATTCAGGACACAGAGAGGGATGGAGGCAGAGAGGCAGAGACCAAGCAGCAGAGAGAGGAGAAGCAGGAGAGGAAGTGAAATGAGCCAAACAGGAACACAGAGGTTTTTGAGGGTGAATAAGAGACAGAGAATCTCTTTGCATTCTAGCTCTGATGCCAAAGTCTTCGCTGAACCAAGGATGCCTTCTTCACCGGGGTTTCAATGGCAGCTCTGTCATTTACTTGTATTCTTAAAATCTATTCACGCAGCAGGTGCATTCACAGAAAGAGATTTTTATAGATGACTTTTACAGGTGTCGAAGGCTTTTTGATTCGACCTGATCTTGATGTTATTATTTTAGGTTTTTAGACGCATGCTCTATGTTATTCTGTGTTCTTCAGTGTCTCGACCCCTTTGCCATTGTCTTATTTGTTAAGATTTTTGCTTTCCCAAAACTGTTTGGACTAGTTTTCTTTTTTAGGTCGACCTGCAGAAGCATAACATACTGACTCACTAGATAATGGCACCACAAATTCAACTAAATGAACTATATTTCTAAGGATCTAGTGTAAAGTTTCCACATTTCCTACCCCAATACAGCACAAATCATTTTTAGTGTTGATATTTTTACGCAATGTCCAGTTATTTACAAGTTGACAGAATTTTTAATCTACATAAATGTCAGACTTCCTAGTTAACCACAATACTAGTGTATGAATGACTACACAGTTCCTAATATTGTGAAAATATGCATTTGTTTTCTGACAATATGCTCTCAGAAACCTAAAATCAAGATGTCTGTTTTTCCAGTTCAATACATTTTTTGGATTTTGTGAAAATATGATCCATAACACCTCGCACAATCATGTTAATTTTATCTGAATTGCTTTTAGCATGTTTTTATTTTTGCAGTACAATACATTTAGAAGTGTATTTCACCTCCTCCAGTTTATCAAATTGATTCATTGCATCTGCACATATGCTATTATATTGTTCTTCCATTTTTACAAGGCCCTGCTCTCTGATTTAAGTAGTGTTGCAGCAGTTTTGGCCATTAGCATGTCTTTTATTGATTTCAGTGTCATCATGTTAATTAATGGATTCAGGACAGAGACGCAGTGTCTGCATGCATTCAGGTATTCATTATGTAAAGCTCCGTGTGACACCTACATATTCTGCCACACCTCAAGGTTTAACCCATAAAGACCCAAACAACCACTGGAAACCAAAATCATCTACCAGTGTAAAATATTAAATAACTTATGATCCACTTATCCTATCAATACATGTAAATAACTGGTGTAAAATACAGTTTGTCATTTTTGAAGGTCATCAGATATGACCCGTTTGGATGTTCAGAGGCTCCGTAGTGAACATGAACACACTGTCATCTTCTATAACATTGATTCCCCACGAAAACCCGTTGAGTTGGATCAATGACAGTGGATGGACTCACTTGGTTTACATTCAGTTAGCAATGTCTTTGTTGGGAAAAAAAAAAAAAAATCACTTTTTAAGTCAGTTTTCTCTCTTTTTTTAAAAAATAATAATCCGCAAATTTAATCTCAGCATGCTGATTAAAGCACATAATCTGTAACTTAAAAATGCACAATTGACACCAAAAATGGAAAATGCAGAGGATAATATCATTAAAAAGAATCGTGATACATCAGTTAAGAAAGGTAGAAATAGAGAAAATTCATGTGGGAACTGCCACAATAGTAGTATCTGGTCTTTATGGGTTAAAATCATTGAATATTCAGAAGATATTTCAACATTTGTGTAACTACACTCTAAACCTGGATACATTGAATCTACTTAAAAACATTTTTAGGAAACTGGTTGCCTTAAAAAAATAAGTAATGCTTGATGAAAACTTCAGTTAATTTAACTCAAAATATAATATATAAAAAACCACACTTTTTTTTTTTTTAAGTTAAATTAACTTAAGTTCGCATCAAGCATTACTTAATTTTTTTTTAAGGCAACCGGTTTCCTAAAATGTTTTAAGTAGACTCAACTTACCCGGGTTTACAGTGTAAGAGTCAGGAGTGTACTTACAGAAAACTCTTCTTATAACCACTGATGACACTAAAATTGATTAAGGGTGATATTATTGATCTTATCTGCGTTAAGAAAGGTGTTGCGGTTATTGCAGTGCAAATGGTACTTTTACTTTGAAAAGACTTATGTATCATTACAACAACTCAATGAGTGCAAACAG
>JAQQZY010000006.1:15436933-15449908 GCA_030068375.1 Ostorhinchus rueppellii | reverse complement strand
TATATATATATGTATATGTGTGTGTGTGTGTGTGTATTATGTTAAGTATGGCAAGTGAAAGTTGTCAATTTGAGTATTTTACTGTAGTGTATAAGTTCTTTTGAGTAATATTGCAGCTACAGTGCATATTATTCTGTACCAGGAGTTATCCTGTGAGAACCATGTATTTCTTACAAGTAAATTTTTCAGGATTTTCATGTTTTCTTTGGGATAATGCAGCAAATCCCAGAATTTAATTGAAGAAAGACCACTTAATCCCTCAGTTTATCTCAAACACTGAGAAGCAACAGATATGGAGAGAACTAGTTTTAAGTGGATTGGGTGGTGGTGGTGGTGGTGGTGGGGGGTCGGTCTGAAAGGTAACAAGCTGTCTGACAAATGTAGAGTAAAAAGTACATTTGCCTCTGGGATGTAGTGTAGTTGAAGTATAATGTTGCATGAAATTGATTTATCCTAGTGAAGTAAAACTGCTTTAGAATTGTACACAAGTGTAGTACTTGGGTAAATGTACTTGGTTATATTCCAGCACTGAAATTATCATCCACTTTTTAGTGAATGTATGTGTAGTTAAAATTTAAACAAGAAACCACAAAGTCTGTAGTCCATCAGTGATTGTTTTTGAAGCTGATGAGTTTGATCTCATATGTAGCCTTAGCAGAAGCAGAGAACTGTATTTTGTCTTATTTTTATGTCCACAGAGCCCTTAAAGGCAGTGGTCAGCCCTCGGAAAGTGAAAGGCAGTGTGGGTGGCAAGGTGTCTCTGTCCTGTAGCGTGAGCGGCTCAGATGAGTATGAGCTGTCATGGTACCGCAACGGAGAGATCATCTACCCTGGCAACAACGTTCGTTTCACTGGACTCAACCGGGAGAACCTCATCATGGAGGGCATGTCAAAGAGCGATGGTGGTGCCTATCAGTGCTTTGCCAGGAAGGGCAAGATGTCTGCGCAGGATTTTGTGCAAGTCATCCTTGAAGGTAAAATGTGTGGATGGTGTTTGTTGGGGTGGAGCTACACAGTACACCAGAATCCATATACACCAGCACTGACCAAAAGCCACACTGTTGCAAGTGTTATATGCATAATCATTGAGTTAGCCGAAATCAATACAGGGTGTTACATGTTAATGGCATCCTGCTGTGGCTCTCTGTATTAGCATGATCATCCCAGACTTCACAGAACAAAAATACACACACACACACACTTGAATCCAATAGCTTACCTTGGCAGCGTTGCTCAGGCAACTGTCTCCTGTGGCCCGAGAGCTGTAAAAGGAAGATATTGATAATCTATAATCATGTGGAACAGACCTAGATTATCAGAAAGCTGCAGCAGGCAGACATAGACATTTCAAAAGCCAACCTCTGTCTCTCACTGTGTGTCTGGGAAGAAAAGCTCCTGGATCACTGTTCATAATGAAACCTGCAGTCATGCAGTGGATTTGGCTTATGGTGTCCAAACACGAAATGAAATATATAAAGCATGACACAGGCTCACTCCCCACCTTGCTGGCTTGAAGCTATAGAAGGTGGAAATCAGGTAAGACTTTGGAAATACTCTGCTTCCTCCTGCGGCTCCTTTCTCTTATATTATAAAGAAAAACAACACAGCATCATTTGAATCCACTGTGGTTAAGTGAAGCTAAAATGTCACAGGTTGAGGAGTTGTCATGATGTTTCCAGCAAGTTGTCAGGTATCTAAACTTTAGTTGAGTAAACTTTACACTTCAACATTCTATAATATCTGTGCTATTCTACTTGTTACATTGCAAAAACATGCCTGTTACTGTGGTTTTAATGCATTTCAGGGAAATATTTAATTTCATGATGCACCATTACACATGCTTCCAAGATTAATACTGATTTCAGACTCAGTGAATGAGACAATGACATATTAAAAAAAAAAAAGAAAATCCCTTAGTATATAGATCAGTGCACATCACAAATGGCCACCGTGGGAAGATGACAAGACATCAAAATAGAATTTAAAGAAAAATGCAACAAGAGAAAGTAAGAGAATGTGTCAAAGTGGTTCAAGTTCTACAGCTGAAACTGACTTTAACACTGGAGTCTTGTTCATGTTTATTATTACATTCTGCATTAGTCTAATAACTGGATTAAAAAATGCATGTCCACAAAATCTTTAGGGACAATTGGATGCCTGGAAGTTGTGTGGAGAGAGTTATGTGACCTAGCATAAGGGAGTCAGTTATGCTAAGCTAAAAGAACTCTAATTTCAATATTCATTTAGTTATGAGAGACCTCAACTTTAAATATTTTGAGTGTGTTGGTTTCAAAAGAATGCAGAACAGACAAGGGTAAGGAGGAATGACAATGAATCTCAGAAAATAATCTTTTACGTATGCAATGGATAAAGCAGGTGAGCAGCTTTAGTTAGTGTCTGTGTAGGTTCTCATTTGCCCAGGTCATTGATCACTGTCATAATTCTTCTCGGTTCAACTTGACTGGTTTAGTTGAAGGAGTGATATTTTGCCTTTTTTAAATGGAATTCCACATTTTCAAACATTTCCCTGTGGTCTATATAAACTGTAAATGCTCTGCTTGGGTCTGAATTCTTCATTAATTCAACTCCACAGGTCCATATTCAACCCTATTTCTGAGTGATGACACCAGAAAGGTCGTTTTAAGAGCTGGTCTTTTAAATGCACTTGACCCCACCCCCTCCAGGTGGTGCTGTGCTGCTCTGTCCCATTCAATTACTTGAGTTTGTCAATACACCCAACAGCTGAACATTTTAGGTCATTGGCTTGAAGTTTGGACATATGTTCAGTATGGACTACAACCGCTGCTGCTGACAAACAGTTATGGTGTACTCGGAGAAATTTTTGTCGGAAGTCTTGATCTTATCTGTGCAAATGTCATGATGCAACTAGTTATAAAACATTAAAAAATAAGGAGGAATTGAAACGGGTTGTAGAAATGCACTCAATTTTTGCTGGAATGAATATAAAGATAGCTTTGCAGCACCGGGAGGGTTCAAATTTGAATTTTATGAACTGTTGGGGTCCCCAAATTAAGGGATTAATGTAATTTTGAGTGAATTTTACCATTTTACTAAGTAATTAAGCTACCGTTTAGCATTAGCTCACCCATGACTCCCTCCGGCCTCTGTAGCTCCACCCATTTTGTCCAAATATGGTCACTTCCAGCTCCAAAAAGCCATCATAGCTATGGCCAAAACACAAAATCCTGGCTTCAGAATGGCAGTTTAGAAACTAATGGGTGACATCACATTGGTACAGTACCTTCCACTATTTATATAATATCAAATGGAAAGACACATTCAACAGTGTTTGGTCGTTACAAATGTTTCTCAACTATTTTATACCATGTTTCTCTTGGGTTTGATTTTCTGAAGCCTGTAAGCAGAGCCATGAGGACAATGCAGAGGTCCCAGATCATTTCAGGTGTAATATGCTGTGAAGTTATTATGGAATTTTCACCCAGACACATCAAAAAAGTGCTGCTGAAGCGTTAATGTTTAATTATCATTCCATCTCTCTTGTTTACACCGTGCTCCACCTTGTCCCTCCCTACAGATGGCACTCCAAAGATCTTGTCCTCCTTCAGCGAGAAAGTGGTGAACCCAAATGAGCCTGTCTTCCTGGTCTGCAACGTCAAGGGTACGCCTCCTCCCAGATGCACCTGGTCGCTGGATGACGACCCCGTCATCAAAGACAGCCACCACCACCTGGGCCACTACGAGACCCACGAGGGCCATGTGGTCAGCCAGCTGAATGTCACTCACACCCAGGTGCAGGACGGCGGGGTGTACCGGTGCACATGCAGCAACTCAGCCGGGGTCGTGTACCACCAGGCTCGAATAAACGTAAGAGGTGCTTGTCAAATCAGCTCCTCCAAGAACAACAATACACATAACCTGTCTCTGTCTCTGTGTGCCTGTCTGTCCCCCTGTCTCACCGGCAGTGGGACATTGAACATGAGTGCTTGTTGGTGTTGAGAGTCAGTTTACTTTCCTTAAATTTTTCAGGATTTAGTCTTGTTTTTATTTGTTTCTAGGGAGGTTGTTGTCCTCCTTACCTGTGTCTGATTTACTCTGCACTAGTCTTGATATTCTTACTAAGTAAATATGACATAATGGTATTTAATTTACATTTCCTTTTTTACGTAGTTTGTCACTGATTTGTTTTACACCCTTTATTTAATTTAGTTTTTACGTTAGCATAGTTTGTCCTTGTTCAGTTTTGTTTTCTTTCTTGTACTTATCCATAAATATTGTAGCTTCATCTTTTTCTCTCCAAATTATTACTGTGCTTTTCCTACGTGCCTGTATTTTTAGGTCAAATGAATTATCCTGGTTTGCTGCACATAAGCGTATCTGGATATTGGGTTCCAAAATGAGCTGGTTTGTAAATAGCCAGAAGAAAAATATATTTCTTCTGTTTGCATGAATACATTTATCTGTGTTTTCTTGTGTGCGTGGGAGTGAGTGTTAATGTGCGTCTCTGTCTGTGTGTATTTACTTAAGCAGCCAATTCAGCTCTTTCTGATCAGATGTTAAAGCGATTACTCTGTTTCTATTTTATCAAACAGAATGGTTTCATGTTATGTGGATGAGCAGCGACATAGAAGAACCAGTTGTAGAGTGTTATTTATTTTAAATACTGTGTTTTCTCCAGATTGCTTGCACTTTGTAGTCTGCTTTTCATTCCACATTCTGTAGTTTAATTAAAGATGATGTTAACAAAATCATTAAACACCAAACCGCTGGTACAGCTACTGGTGTAGCTGCAGGTGCCTTATGTAGCGTTATAGTTTTGCCGTAAATTAAAGGTTTCCTGTTCAAAACCAGCAGAGATAAACTATAGCTAATGGTCTTATGATTTGAGTGTAACACCAGTATTTATGTATTGTCTTTTTAAAGGTATATTTTCCTAATTTCTTTCACTTTTTAGGCCGTGCAAGCATTCGTCCAATGAAAAACATCACAGCGATTGCTGGACGGGATGCCTTTATTCATTGCCGTGTGATTGGTTACCCTTACTACTCAATAAAGTGGTACAAGAACTCTGCATTGCTCCCATTTAACCATCGGCAGCGAGCCTTCGAGAACAACGGCACGCTGAAGTTGACCAATGTGCAGCAAGTTGATGCAGGCGAATATAACTGTAAGGTGATGGTACAGCCCAACAAGATGGACTCCCAGAGTGTTCATTTGCGTGTCAGAGGTAAGTCCATTAGTAAGGTTATGTTTTTAAGTTAAGTATGTGATGTAATCTGTGTTTCTTTTACTAATTTATATCTTAGATACTACATATTGTCAAACTAGTGTACGACAAATTGAAAAAAATAAATAAATATACATACACACTGCCCCTGCAGAAATGTAATACATTGACACACAGTTTATATTTATATGTCAAGGATGTTGTTAGCTTGTATTTTACCTATAGGCCAGTACACAGTATCATTATTACACCTCTATGTCATGTGGATATATGACATTTAATTGGCTTATAACATATTTTTTTTTAAAAAACCAAGTACATAAATTATAGATACTTTTGTTTGTACTAAATATATATTGTCACTATATGATTTAATTTTCATATATAGTTTGTACATACACATCAGCCACATTATTGATATTAATATTATCTGTTCATCTGCATTCTTGAACACATATCTAAAATGTCAATCACATGACAGCAATTCGCTGTATTCTGGCATATAGACATGGTCAAGATAATCTAAGTGACTTCAGTGACTTTGAACATGATTATTGGATGCCAGCCAAACTGGGTATTTCATAAAATGGGGATCTACTAGGATTTTCACATGCAACCATCTATAGGGTTTACAGGGAATGGGCTGAAAAAGAAAACAAATCCAGTGATGGGCAGTTTTCTTGGTAGAAATGCCTTTGTTTATATCAGAGATCAGAGGAGAATGAGCTGACTTTTTTGAGCTGATAGAAAGACAGCGGTAACTCATACAATCACAAGTTACAATATATGCAGAAGATAATCTGTAAATGTACAATACATCAAACCTTGAAGCAGATTGGTTACAGCAGTGGCATATTCATTCATTGGCCACTTTAGTAGATACACCCTGTACAAGCAAGGTGTACTTAATAAAGTGGCATTTGAGTGTATGTATGTTTACATACAGTTCATACATAGATTCACTACAGCTTGTACAAGACATACTGCATATACCTATTTATTTAGAAGTTATAAGTTGTATACCAACACAAGCAACTTTAAATCTGTCAGTCTATTTTTCATTGATCAGTAACAGAGACTCATAAGTTGTGCAAATATAAAACTGAATTCGGCAGAAAGTTTAACCTGAGGACCCCGTCATTTTGTTCAATACAACATTTACATTTCTCCTCTTTATGCAAATGCCTTAAATGTGAATGCACAGGGAAATGCATTATTAGTGAGATAAATAAATTGACACAGTAACACAGAGAGTCCAACTCCAATATAAATAGATATCAGCAGACTTATAAATTAATCTGCCTGATATGCCTCAGCACATCAGGGTAACTAATGAAGACTGTATCAGTGCTGAGGATATCATGCAGCACAGTGACTAATCTCCACTGAGATCTTCGAACCTGTAATAGGTAATACTGAAAGGGCTTCCCCATTAGGCCCCATTTTCTTCCCTCTGTACAGTACGTGAGGATGTTGTCACCACTTTACACTTTCCATGGAGCGAAGGAAACCCAGGCCAAGCAGCAGGGGGAGAGAATGTGAAAATGAAAGAGGGAGAGAGTGATGATATAAAGCAACTCTTCCCAGTGGTGCTGTAGTGAGCAAGTGCATTTGTTAATTTACTCTGCTCATGCTTAAAATGCGGAAGTGTCTTTGGGGATCCCTGGAGTCCATTATCTCCACTTTGTTGTGAATTAAATAAGCTGCTAAAGTGCTGCTTATTTCAGTGTTATTTGAACTCACTGGACACTCAAACACAGATGACTTGTGTGATGGCTGGAGATTTTCTGGAGAATAAAGCGCAGGCTATTAGAATACAGCTTAGACTATATCTGTGGTATTACGCAGTTTCTTTTTCTGCATGTGATCAATGGAAAAATTAGTAATGGATGTCATGGCCATGCTAACAGCCTAGTATTTATTTTAATATATCAATAATTGATGGATAAAGTGTAAAGCTTTCAAGTTTCATTTTGTTTTTTCCATTTTCCTTCTCACACTGTCAGAACAGAATTTTCCGCTCTCAGAAGGACAGGAAATTACTGCTAAATGCTTTGCTATTCAGGTCTTTTATACTCCTTCAGTGACCCCTTTAAAGTAAGCTAGTTAGAAGATTGTAAGATTACTCTGAAATAAGGACACACTGCCACAGAATCCAGAGGAGTTAGGATTGTCTTTGACTAGACTAGATAGACTCAAGGCCGAAATCCATTTTACTTTTGTCTCGCCTTTTGTCTTTGCAGTCCCTCCCTACATCCAGCCTTTTGAGTTCCAGCGCTTCACCATCGGTCAACGCGTTTTCATCCCGTGCGTGGTCATGTCAGGTGACCGGCCACTGGACATCACGTGGCAGAAAGATGGACGGCCAATCCCAGCCAGCCTGGGCGTGACTGTGGACAATATCGACTTCACCAGCTCCCTACGAATCTCCAACCTCACACCCGACCATAACGGCAACTACACCTGCATCGCCCGCAACGAGGCTGCTGCAGTGGAGCACCAAAGTCAGCTCATCGTCAGAGGTGAGAGAAGGGTATCTGATCTCACCTAGAGGGTCACATTTATCTGTAATTTTGTAGTATGCATGCCAGTTTTCATTTTGACCATTCCCTGCAGCAACATCTTTAACTTAAAGCTCCATGTATTAGATTGCATATGAATGCTGCTGCCTGTGTGTGTACAGTTCCTCCTCAGTTTGTGGTTCAGCCTGAGGACCAGGATGGGATCTATGGGAAAACTGTGACTCTCAACTGCTCTGCTGAAGGCTATCCACCGCCCACTATTGTCTGGGAACACTCTAAAGGTACATTACACACAGCCAGCAATGCATAATGAGACCGTTGTACACATATACACATAAAAAACAACTACCTGCAAAATTAAAGTTATTATATGCAACCTAATATAGAAATCTCCAGACTCTAGACACTCCTAGGTCTATGCAACACGTTTTGTTGAATTGTGTACTTATATATTATCATAAAATGTTCAAATTCAGTTCAACTTTTCAGCATATTTGATTTGGTTTTCTGTCAATTGCATCAAATTCCCTTTACTAACATTAATCTATATGTGCAGTGCTTGTTCATTCAGAAAAAATTACATAACTTGAGTGTATGTCACTATAGACGTACAACTGTTACATTACTGCATCTATGGACTAAATTTCTGCCTGAGTCACATGAGATAGGATGTCATAAGTAATATGTTGTTTGCAGGTGATGTCATGTCACAGCGCCTACTGCAGGTAGGGGGCAGGGAATGATTTTCTCTATAGAAAATGATGTTAAAATGCCTGTTCTTTGAGTTTTTTAGTGTCGGGGAACAATGGAAAAACACATTGAGAACCTTTGTCTCAACTGTTTTGTCCCCTTCACCTTTGTGTACAATTGTATTGCTTTCAAAGTAGCTAAAACACTTAACTGACAACCACTTGCACTTAAATCAGATTGATAGTTAAGTAAAAGACATAAATACTAATGATCAGTCCATCCAAACTGATCACTATCAGTAGATGCTCTATTTGTGGTGTGTGGACATATTTTCGTACATTGCAATGTTGCTACACTGCAAAAATCCAAATCTTACCATGTGTATTTTTCTCATTTCTAGTCAAAATATCTCATCACACTTAAAATAAGACATAATCAAATAAAGATTAACTTATTTGTAAGTAAAGTTATCTTGGTAAGATTTTTTGAAATAAGATTTTCAAGATCTGTTGTCTAAAAATAAGTTATTATATCTCACAAGTTACTCTTTAGGTGATTATGTCTTATTTTAAGTGTGATGAGATATTTGGACTACAAATGAGAAAAATGCACTTGGTACGATTTAGATTTTTGCTGTGTATAAACACATTGATGTAAGAAGAAATTAAAAATATCTCCAACTTGGAATTCAAAGCGGGATGAAGGCTTTTTAATGTAAAGCATGCAGTTCTGTATCTCACCCACACTGAGTCACATCTTTAGAGACGTTTGACTGGTCCTCGGAGACTCATTAATCCAGTTATGTTACGTTAACTATTGCGTTAACAACTATAGCATAAACAGCCGTAACAATAACCACTGTGACATTAACAGCTGTAACGTTAATAACCATAACATTAATAATGACACACTGCGGTGTTGGATGTTTATTGTTAAGTTAATCCACAGTTGCCATTTATCTGTAGTAATAATAGTAGTGGCTTCTACTGCCTCGATCACATAAAAATGTTCAGTTCAGTTGAAAAATAGTCCCTCTTCCTAACATAAAGATCATGTCCAACAAATACTTTTCTTTGTAATATCATCCAATTTAGCATAGTCCCACACTTTCCTGTATTTTTGTCTATTTTGCTGTTGATTTGCCCTGAATTTCACATGTCATCAGAATCACATGATTGTGAACAAGTGGTGAAAATGGCCACTCCCATGATTCCACATTACTTGAGTATATCTCAACTACTGTAAAGGATTTTGTTTTGAGCAAGAGACTAGTAGATTTTTAGTTACTGTGTGGAATCAAAAGTACATGTTCTTTTTAAGATTTTTCTTTTTTTTTTCATTTTTATTATCATTTCTATGCGTTTAGAAGACATGTATAATTGTCGTAAGGGTATTTTTTGTTACACCACTTTACACCACAAAATGTGCATGTGTGGTGTGCCAGCAGCTTTTCCAAAACAGGGTCCCATCTTGTGTTTCTTGAGGGAGATAAGTGCCAGACACAGCTGATGTGGCAGTAGTGGTGTTTTTGCAGACGAGTGGGTTCCATTTGCTTTCTCCACAGCCAGGGTACGAACACATACAGGCTGGGGGCTGGGTATCCACCTGCATCATTAGAGAATCATCATAGAGAGACAGGCATCAATGTGAAAGACAAAAGCAGATAGATACACAGAGGCAGCATGGGCTGAGCAGACAGACAGTGAAAGACAGGAGACAGGCAGGCAGGCCGGCAGCAGGTGAGTTCAGCCACTTGAGCAGGGCAGATGAAGAGGGGCCCCAGGTGTTTGCTCCATCATCCATATAACCAGGGATGAAAGCTTCACCAACATAAGGACAACAACCAATGAGCGCTGGTGCGTATGTGAGTGTGTGTGCTCGGCCCCGGGATCAAAGGAATGAAAGAATCAGATCTGTTTTTCACCCTTTGATGGGATTTGTGCGTGCGGGCGTGCACACGTAGATGTAAGACTGGCAGGCCTCATGCCTGATTAACACTATATAACCAGTCCTGATCAGTATGGAGAGATCAGGCAGAACAGTGTCCAGTGGATCTGAATATTAGAAACCAAGGGGCAGTAACCGCGACTTGAAAGTGTAGCCAGTGTGGAAGTATCTGAACTGACAGCCTAGATACGTATTGGCTTCAAAAATGCCTGGCCTCTTCATTAATTATAACAAATCAATATAATTTTCTCCAGGAGTCATCATGAGCGGATCAAGGTTATTACGAGTCTCCAATAACTTTACTAGTGGTCCTTTTCTAAATAATGCTCGTTCATTTGACTTTCCCTCTCCTGCTGCTCTCTTCTTCTGAACTTCTGTTCCTTGAATAAAACATTTTTCTCTCCAGACAGCTCTTCTGTTTTTGTGGTTAACACGGTAGCTTTTTAAACCAGGTTACCACGGGCAACCACTGTTCTGTCTGTGTTGCCATGGTTATGCTATGCTATGCTTGTAGCTTTATACACATTCTATACATCCACATAACCGGAAGAACATCAGATAAAGACTCAACACATCCACTTGTTGGACAATAGAACACAATTCAAACAATATGTGCTTAAATGGAAAATATCACAAACTTCAAGTCCAAGATCAGTTCATGTCCTGAATAATTTCATAAAACAACTGACCAATGTGGCAAACTTTGCAATGCTAAGCAGATCCAATAGTACAAGTGTTATTTCTCCAGAGCCAAAATGTGACCGAGCAAGTCAAAGAAGAACAAAAATGAAGCTCGCTGTTTTCTGATCATAATCAGTTTTTATATGAATGAATCTTTTGCTCTCAACGGATGCGTTGTATTGAGATTCTGACTAAGGATTAATGGGTAATACTTACAAGACCTTCAAATGACTTTGATGTATAACTGTTGCTGTTTCGACATGTCATTGAGTCACTCATTAACTCCCCCGTTACATTTTGTGCATCCTCTGCTCCACTCTCTTGTGGAAATATGGTCAGTTCTGGCTCCAAAAATGGCAATACGGTGACTCCTGAAGCTTGTACTCAAAGCTTCAAAACTGCAGTCCAGAAACTGAATGGGTCATGTTGTGATGGCTACCTCCATATCCTTTATACGTACAGTCAAATGGGACAAACGGAAACACCTTTTCAGTGTATTCTCTAGCCTATGGGACCTTCCACACACATTTTATTCTATAGTTCAAATTGTTCATTAACACATTTTACACAGGATAACAATCAGAGTATAGAAGCAATGAAAATTACTGTGGAAAAAAATGGGTCTGGGGCAGGTGACTTGGGAAGCTATTGTCTAATTTGTTGTAAGCCAGAGTGCAGTTTGTTCAGAGAATGGCTGTCTGGCATGCTTTTACTGCAACTGAGGTAGCTAAGAGCCAGATGAGTGTCTCTGGGAGATATGGAACAGTAAGTAAAGGTCAACTGCTATTAGCATAACGACTAGCACTATTTGGATATGCAAAATCCATAATTCAAGGAAGAACACATCTGCCTCGGTCTACCTCTCTCTTTCTCTCGCTCTCTCTCTGTCTGAGCCAGGGGAGCAAGAACAAAGTCACCACTTGACCCTTTGCTTGCCACGGCCACTTGACTGCATTTTAATTAAAAAGCAAAAACCCACAGCTCACTAAATGGCCTAATCTCTACACGCTAACTTTAACACGATGCTAATGCAACGTGTGGCTCAGTTCACACATGTATTTAATAGTACATGAGCACGGTGGTTTGCAGCGCTTTCATCATTACACGAGCAGACCACGTACAGTTAGGAAAGACATTAGCTTACTATTCTGTGTCAGTGGTATTTCCTGCAGATTCATGGCTCCCCCTTACAGTAAAAAAAATGAACTAAAAACATATACCACACATATGCAATCTATGTGGGTTTGGGTCATTTTTATTTGAAACCTCTGTAGATCACATGTAAAACCAATGTAATTGCATGTGAAATGAGGGAATTGATTTGGAATTGATTGATAGAAATGTATTATTCCATGGGTTTCACATGGGAATTTGTTCCAATATCATGTGAAATTTATGGGGGTGGGGTTTCTGAATGAAACAAGGACTCGCTTAATAATAGAGCGGAAGTATTTGTCATTTTCAGATTACAGATAAACAACCAATAAATTCATTAGTCAGTCAGAAAGGAGTAGCATACCAAATATGCCAAGTTCAGTTCTTTTACTTCATTGATGGATTTGTATGGAGTTTTGAGAAATGACAACCCATTCACCAGAATAAAATAGATCCAGGAAAAAAGGAAGGAGGCGGTGCTATATACATATACATACACTACCAGTCAAAAGTTTGAACAAAGCTGGTTTTTCATTATTTGCATGACTATTTGCGTTGTAGATTGTCATTGAAGACATCAAAACTATGAATGAACACATATGGAGTTATGTAGTTGGAAAAAAAGTGTGACATAACTCAGCATAATAAAATGTTTTATATTTTAGATTCTTCAAAAGAGCCACCTTACTCTCTGATTACGGTGAATGTGATTTCCTCAATTAACCGTTGTTCCTGGAACAACATCCTTATGTTGGCCCTGGATCAACACCAAGT
>JAQQZY010000006.1:15415024-15427238 GCA_030068375.1 Ostorhinchus rueppellii | reverse complement strand
GTAACCAATACCCTGTAATAACTGTAAGTCGCTTTGGATAAAAGCGTCTGCCAAATGCATAAATGTAAATGTAAATTAATCAGTATGTAATGTGCAGTAAAGGTTTGGTTTGTAATATTTACGCCTGCATGTGGGCTTATGTAAAGTTTGTGTTGAAGTCTGTTTTGTGCATGGAGATGTTTGTTGATGATTGATAACTTCACCCTGATTGACCTTCACCTCCCTAGTTCTGCTTCCACTCTTCTGCTCCTCTGCAGTACCAACCTTCTTGGTCAGCTGTTGCATTACTTCCTGTTTCACTGGTCATCTTATGGTCATTTGAGTCCATAAAACACATTCTGTTGTTATACTACTACTATCCATGCCATGACAAAGAGCAGAGGTAGTGGACAAAGCTGATAAATATGGTGGCAATTTTAAAAACAAATGAGGAACAAAAGGTTTGGCACGAGCTAGCTTAGCTAACTAGCATAGAGTTTCCATTGTATCGACCAAACCTGATGTTTGACTTGAAATAATTCTTTTATGAAGTGATTGCCACCTTCACACTTAGTGTTTCATTTCTCAGCCTTTTATTTATTCTGTACAGGTCAGGGGAAGGTTAAATGAAGTAATGATTTATATTTATGTCAATATACAGCTGAGCACAAAGTTACAGCACTGCTGTAAATGGACCAGGAGGTTCTATAGTATTATTAAAGGCAGTTAAATACAGTTATATCTTCCAGCATTTTACCGGCAGTAATGGTTTTGAGTTGCATAAATGAACGTAGCCCCTTCTGAACTCTAACTGGTGTGTCTTTAAAGAAAGAAGTTGATGTAAACAAGAACACAGGCTCAGCCATTTTTGACTGTTTGGACCTAGAGATGATGTTTGTCACCTTGAGGTCAGACCTAACAACTGGATCATAAGCTTATCTAGATACCATTAGCTTTGAAATTCCTCCATTAAAAAGCGTTAAAAAGAGAACAGATTCTAGCATATACTTAATGTGAATGCAAATCTATATAAAGAGCCATCAAATTACTATTTAGCCACATTAAGCGTCATACCCACCTCTAGTCGGAAATATTCTGAATTAGAGGGTTGTTTTGGTTCTTTTAAGAGACACAAATCAGTATATTTTCCCTTTCTATTTTATTTGTTTTACCTTTTATAAAGGTTATGATACTTGTTAAGTTGATGTCTATAAAGTCAGTACCGATAAAGATTAGCATATTCATTCACACTGCTCAGAGCCTCAGACGTTAATATGGTGTAATCCAATTCTGGAGTTTCACACTTAAGAGATCATTACTGTAAATATCACCTGAAAGTCTGTACGAGTGTCATAATCTGGAGACAGCCTCATGCAAGTAGAGAGAAAAAGACCGAATGAAATAAAGTGTGAGAGTAGTGCGAGTACAGCCTGTAAGTAGTCTGGGTGATACATCCACCACAGATACCCATTCTGCTGAGCTACACACCTCACACACACACTCACGCACGTAGACTAGATATGTTGCTAATGAGCCTGGTGTGTGGTTACGGAGTAGAGCCAGACTGACTCCACGCTCAGACCGACGGGAGTTCAGTTAGGAGTCACTACTTTCTTCTCCATTCCTCCACCTCTTCTTCACTGTCGTTATCAAAGCCGGTGCAGGCTTACCTGAAGGGTTCTGTTTTAATCTCATCGTACTGTGGAAGACAGGTAGATTTAACCAAGAGTTCACAATGGTCCCTGGAGTGTTTAAATAGTTGTCATAATTGTCAGAGAAATGGAAAAAAGGAGTCCTCTCAGTGTAAGATAATGCATACAGTTAGAAAATGTATATGTTCAACAGTTTCTTTTTTTTTTTTTTTTATAATAAAGCATTGTTTTATATGTTGAGGTGATAAGTGTGTTCATCCATATATTAGCATGGTGATATTAAAGCAGTTATTTCCATTGTGGTGTTGGCTGAGAGGTGAACAACATAGTTCTGTGCATAAATATTTTCCCACTTTCTCTTTATCTTCCCTCATTATCACATCATTTTTCCCCACCACCCTGTCCTATGTGCCACCTCTGTCCAGTCCCTGCCATGATCACTTCTTACCCTAACACCACATTGGCCACACAGGGTGAAGAGAAGAGAATGAGCTGCATCGCTCATGGGGAGAAGCCCATCATGGTGCGTTGGGAGAAAGAGGAGCGCATCATCAACCCTGAGACGAGCCGATACGTGGTCACTGTCAAAGAGGTAGCGGATGAAGTCATCTCGACGCTTGTGGTGAGTGCTATAAGTTTTATACTATATACTATACTTCATTTATACTATATATATATTTTTTAAATGAAAAGCCCCTGCTGTCAGTCATTTATTTTTATTTTAAGAGTAGGGGGCAGAAAAAAAATGTAGATGGAATATATTCACGTAATCTTAAAAATATTCAATATGAACTGTAACATACAAGTAGGAAATATTAAAGAGCTGTTTTTCAGTTCAGAATAATGTTTATCTAGGTCTACCAAACACTTTTCTAAGCTGTAAACAGACTAGTTGTATTGAAATGCATTAATGTTGGTGATGATGCACATAAAAACTGACAAATATGTAATAAATAAATAAATAAATAAATAAATAAAGAATCTGCTTGAACCTTTCCACCATGATGGCGTTCAGTGAACTTGTCCTTCGTTTAGATTTTGCCAGACTTCATTCACTTTCCAGTGGATCAAACTGAAGCTTTGTCATCCTTCTGTTCTGAGCCACTGGACAGTGTGCAGTGACTTTACATCAGAAAACAAACCACTGCCTTAATCAGTTAATTTCCCTGTCAGTTTCAATCTGAATTAATACAGTAAAACCCCATAATGACACAACAATACAGGGCTTTAGTTCCTCAAAGGAAAAGACTGCATGATGAAAAGAAAAACTTGTTCAAATATTCTCAAGATACTTAAATGAATGTCTTTTTTGACAGGGCTTTCTCTGGCAGTAAAACTAGTGTTCAGACTAACCCTTTCAGAGGTTAAGTATCTGCATAAGTATCTTGTGATTCTCTGCCATTTGGACAGAACTGAACTACTCCTGACTCAAATCCACACCTGGAGACTCAGACACTGATCACCCTGTCAGCACTTTTCTGACTTTGTGATAATTTCAGAATCATGTGATAGGTTCGACTCAGAACAGGAGTCAAGTCGCACACAATAGTATGACCAACCATATGTGCTGCAGAGAACAGTATGTGCCTTAGATGGTGGCATAGTTACGTGTGCTAATGTAGACAGTAATGGCTGAAATACTTCTGGATGTCTCTGTCTCAAAAATACAGTAAAAATATTGAAATTTTATATTCTGATATCGAGTTATAAAACAGAAAAGATGGGCCACTTGGGTAAAATCTAATTTTAGTCTCACTCACCCACTTGAATGTCTTGTGTATGGTGTGTCTCTCTTTAGATTATGCCAACTGTCCGTGAGGACTCAGGATTCTTTTCCTGTCACGCCATCAACTCCTTCGGTGAAGATCGAGGCATCATACAGCTGACAGTGCAAGGTAAGTTTCCTCCAGTGCATAGACTCTGCTCACAGTAGATGTTTATTTCAGTGAGTCTATTTGGAAGACAAAATTCCCTCTAGGAGTAGTAAAGTTTACTTCATTTATTACTTAATTCATTCATTTATTAATTTAATTGCTGCGCAGTGTGCAGTCCTATCCATAATCCCTCTATGGGGAAATCACCCACAAAATCAAACCAATACATCTGTCTTGTCTGCCTTCTCTCCAGTTCTATTTCCAGACCTCCACTGCAGAGACTCTCTCTCCTACTGTCTCTCTACTTCTCTTACACTCTCGTGTTATCACTATTTTTCAGAACCGCCAGACCCTCCAGAGGTGGAGATCCGGGAGGTTAAAGATCGGACTATAGCTCTCCGCTGGACCATGGGTTTTGATGGCAACAGCCCAATCACAGGCTATGACATTGAGTGCAAGAACAAATCAGGTACGCACAAGTGGAGCATGAGTTTCAATTAATGTACATTGTAATAAATAAATGTTCTGCTAAGACTTATCATTGCTAACTGTCTGTCTCTTGTAGCTTCATGGCTTTCAGCACAGGTAACCAAAGATGTGTCACCACAACTCAACCAGGCCACTATTATTGACCTCCACCCTTCTTCCACTTACAACATCCGTATGGTTGCCAAGAACATTATTGGCAACAGCAACCCTAGCAATGAGCTCACCATCACTACGGATGAAGCAGGTTAGTGAGGTTTAGTACATTTGTAACAGTGATATGTAATTTGGCTTGCATAGACTTCATAGTGCAATTACCCAGGCCAAACTATTTCTCTAGAACATATTATGATCTTCACTACCCCTAAATAACATTTGGTTTAAATATTCATTTGGCTATTAATTTACTTTACAATGTTGCTGTCATTGTTTTAATGCTTTAAATCTGATCTATTGAACACAGACACTCTGTTCAAATGCCAATTCGGAAATGAAGTACTCAGATATAGTGGTTCTTTAATGGAGATAATTATCTTTTATATCTGGGAAACACATCAGTTCACTTTTGCTTTTAGTCAGCTCTATCAGTGTTCACTTATCTTCTATTGCTTATAATGATCCCCCCACAGGCTGAACAGCACATTAAAATGGCACATTTTACCGGATTCATTGCTTAAAAAAAGTCATAAAATCCAAATTAAATAAATCATCTATCAATTCCCACATTATTAAAGGTTAAAGATGATAATGTTACAAGCTTTTCTGATTATCATAGAATTGAGTTCGAAGCTAAAAGGTGCATGAATTACCATGAGTAAAAGGAAAAATACATTTTTGACTCAATAGCACCATCTAGTGAAAGTGAATGGATCTCCATTGTGGAAATTCTCTTCTGTTTCCATTATGGAATAATGATGATGTGTTTCTTTTGAAGCTCCTGATGGTCCCCCTCAAGATGTTACTCTGGAGCCCACCTCCCCCCAGAGCATCAAAGTTTCCTGGAAGGTGAAGTTAAATTTCACATATCTAAACACACCATAGGGCGCTAAAGTAAACACTAAAACATACACCGCAATGTAAGCAAAATGATATGTTGCCTTAACAAATTCCTTTCTTTTTTTCCTCAATCGTTCCTCTTCTTGCAGCCTCCTCAGAAGCACCTGCAGAACGGTGTGATCCGTGGTTACCAGGTGGGCTACAGGGAATACAGCCCTGGTGGGAGCCACCAGTTCACCATCATCAGTGTAGACACCACTGGAGACACCACAGAGAGCATCGTACTGGACAACCTGAAGAAGTTCACTCAGTACAGTGTGGTTGTGCAGGCTGCAAACAGGGCAGGCACAGGACCGTCGTCACAGCAGGTGGTCACCAAAACTCTGGAGGATGGTAAGAAGGATTGATGTACTTATATATGTCCATAGATTCAGCTTCATAGACTTATGTTTAACATCCTATATTTATTTGTGTGTAATTTCATCTACAAATATAACTTATGATCAACTGAATAACTTACTAAGTTCTATACCACCACCCCTTCAACATCAGTGATGACTAGCACCAATATTCTTGTGAAAAGGCTACCATCTAGTGGTAACTATCTGCACTGCATCTATATCTACAACTGTGTCCTACAGAAACCTCCGCATAAACCCTAATCCCTCACTTGGGTGTTTTTAATCAAAATCCTTTACCCTTCATTAACTCCATGAGGATGCTGTTTTTAGCTGTCTTCTAACCGTTAAGCATCCACAGTTTTGTATAAATCATCTTTTTTTGTGTATGAATGAGTTTGTAATCCCAGTGACTACAGACAGACATTTTGTTTGGTCTGGGTCAAAGGTCACCTTCCCAAATTTTTGGATCAAAATTAATCAGACTCAAATTGACTACATACATGTAGTCTTTGACATTTTGTGAAAGGGGAGGTGTGATCATAAAAAGTCAAAGGTCAACGCCACATTAGACTAGTTTTGAAAACTCCATCTTGAAACTTTATTAATTTCTTCCAAATTTTATCTGAGGTATCTTTGTGTTATATTATGGCTACAGGAGTATAAAATGAATCTTGTGCGATTTATTATAATTTGAATTGCTCACAGCAGTTTGCAATGGAATGGTTCTATTTACAGTCATATAGTATAGTCCGTATATTTAATACTTTTTCATTTAAATAACAATGTATCTGAATATTTTAGAGATTTTTTTCTTTTAAACTAAACACTAAAAATATTTCATCCGTCCATCCAGCCATCTTCTGAACCTGCTTTATCCTCACTAGGGTCACAGGGGTCACATGGAGCCTATCCCAGCTACTTAAGGGTGAAGGCGGGGTACACCCTGGACAAGTCGTTAAAATATTTCAGTTATATGTAATTTATATTGAGCCATTAAATCATGAATTTAAAATAGTATCTCACTCATTTAGTTTCTGTTTAGGGAAAGCAGATATTTGTTTACACTACTGGGATACTCAGTGTACTGTTTAGATGGGTCCTCAACCAGACATTCACTGTTATTACCACTTCAAAAGCCTCCATTAAGCCTCCACTCTTATGATATGACCTTTCTTGTGTCTCTCACAGTACCGTCTCGACCTCCTGAAAATGTCCTGGCAGTAGCAAAGTCTCCAGAGGTCATCTCGCTCTCCTGGATGCCACTGCCCAGAGAGGCTCTCAATGGAAACCTGCAGGGCTATAGAGTCATTTACTGGGCCAACCTGCCTGATGGAGGTATGAACAGCCAAACACACCACCACTGATACAATACTGTTGTATGGGTTTAGCCACTAGGGGAAGCTGCAGTATTGTCATGATTTAATGTGTTATTATGTGTTGCAGTAAGGATGTTATTATTGGATAATAATATCCCAAGTGGTAACTTCATCTTAACATTATATTTTGCAATATCTCAACATAAAAGTGCTTATTTCATCATAAATGACCAACAGCAGTTTATCTCATTATAGGACAGTTGTGGTTTATTCACTACTTGGTTATTTGAGTCATCTACTGGATATCTGACAGAGCTTCTCTGGTGGTTTAGAGAAAACCCAAACAAAATAAGATTTTCACTCTATTTCAGCCACATTAGCACAGGGCGATTGTTACTTTAATGTGAATACTTTCCTGCACCATACACTATATATAGAATTTCTGTGGCTCCTGTGTTTTTCCCTTAAATGTGCATTGTGCTGTATAGCAGTGATCCAGCCTGCAGTCTGGCTGGTCTCCATCAATAATTCACAATGCAATAACTCGGCAAGGCCTATTGCATTAGCTGTGAATGACAGGGCATAAAGAGGAGAGGAGAGGAGAGGAGAGGAGAGGAGAGGAGAGGAGAGGAGAGGAGAGGAGAGGAGAGGAGAGGTCCTAATAATACTAGTATTCATTATGCACTGTTTCTACCATGCATTCAACACTTGTCCACCCATTCCTACTTCCTACACTGAAGATGTCCTTGTAATTAAGTATCTCCTGTCCTTTTTAGAACTGGGAGAAATCAGAAATGTGACCACCAGTCAGCCCTCTCTAGAGCTGGACAGTTTGGAAAAGTACACCAACTACAGCATCCAGGTCTTGGCCTTCACCAACGCTGGAGACGGTGTCCGCAGCGAACAGATCTACGTGCGCACTAAAGAAGACGGTACAACCCATTAACAGACATTGCAGTTGATTATTTCTTAAGTCTACTATATGAAAACACAGCTCTGAGACTGTGAAGTTGTTGTCTTGTCTCCTAGTTCCTGGTCCACCTGCGGGGGTAAAGGCTGCAACCTCCAGCAGTTCAGTGGTGTTTGTCTCCTGGCTGCCTCCAATCAAACTCAACGGCATCATTAGGAAATATATCGTCTTCTGCTCTAATCTGCATCCGATGGTAATAGCATTTGTGTACCATGAGACTCTTGTTCCTGTTTCTCTCCAGTATTAACTCAATGCTACTTAACATCCATTCTTTTTAAGTACTTTCATCCTGTTAAACTGTTCTGAATGGTGTTCATAGCTTCATTTCTCCACACTGGTTGTTGTTGTTGCCCAGTGATACATTAACCTTTACTCTGTGGTTTTCAGGTAAAAAGTGAATTTGAGGCGTCCCCCGATGCATATTTCTACAGGATCCCTAACTTGATTCGGAACAGACAGTACAATATATGGGTGGTAGCCGTGACTGCTGCTGGGCACGGCAACAACAGTGAGAAGATCACAGTGGAACCTCTGTCCAAAGGTACTGAGTGGAGTCTGTCTTATTTATACAGTTAATTATAATTTAATAAGAATGTGAATGAATGAATGACTTTACAGAAGGCTTTGACATATTAAGAAAAAACAGGAGGTTCAGAAATAGTTCAATTATCAGAACACTGGCATGGTTATGCTAAACTTTGACGATGAAAGATAAGCTGAAAATGGAGAAAAGCCAACACAAAAAACAAGGCAAAACGCGTAATGTCAGTCTCAGTAATTAATTAGAAAATTCAAGGATGATAAACAATAACAGACCAATAAAAGCATGACAATAACAGTGGAATATCATGTCACATCACAAGAATACAGGGCCAAAAAACCCAAAACAAAGTAAAAAGCAGGAGCATAGTAGAGTTCTTTGTCTTCTTACCATGGTAGATCTTTTTTAGAACTAAGGGTTTCTGACAGTAAAGGCAGAGTCACCTTTAGGTTTGAGCATCTACTCCTGAGTGATCAGAAGGGTCTACAGTGACGAGCTGGTTCATGACGTTAATATTTCTGTTATATAGCTTGGAGCCAGAGCCAGGAAGGCTTTAAAAGTGATCAGCGATGAGTGATCAATACTGTTTCTTAAAGGAGGGTGTTTTTCTGTGAAGAGACAGAATAACAGCATATATATATAATATTATTTTAATAAAATATATAACAGAGCTCATGTTGCTATTGAGATGTGACGCCATAGTATTAGTGGATTATATTTATGTTATTTTTATTATTATTGTATTATTTCAAAGAAATATAAATATGGTTCAGATGTAAATGTACAAACACTGAATTGGTTTGGTCATTGTCGTATAACACGAATCTGTTGTTTTGGCGATAAATGCATCATCTATTTGGACCATCCACAAAGTTGAGATGCCCTTGATGATTTCAGCTCCAGCAAGAATTCTCACCTTTAATGGAACAGTGACGACTCCCTGGATGAAAGACATCGTTTTACCGTGTAAAGCTGTTGGAGACCCGCCTCCTACCATCAAATGGCTCAAGGGAAAGTAGGTCACATACACTCAAGTCTCGGCATACACGGAAAGTTTTGCTCTCAATCTAATTGGGACCTATTGTAACACTGATTTCTGTGTTTTCAAAGCACCAATGGGATGCCCACGCCTGTCCTGGTGGATGGTCGCCGTAGTGTTCACAACAACGGAAGCTTCATCATTCGCACAGTGAAAGCAGAGGACTCTGGGAACTACAGCTGTGTGGCGAGCAACAACTGGGGGTCAGATGAAATCACACTAAACCTGCAGGTTCAAGGCAAGTATTAGAGACTGAAAAATGATGAATCACTAAGAAGCATTAACATAAACAGAAAATCATATCGCATATAACCAGTAATTTATCCAACTCTTATGGATCGGCTTTTCATTCAAAAACAAAAGCACATTTAAACAAACCTTTCAAACATGTTGGAGCAGCAGGGTTATATTTTATAATTAATAAAAATTCAGAAAGAATAATCTGTGAAGTAGTTTAGAATTTGATCATCCCTTCATAAGATAAGTATTCATGATTATTTGACAGCATTTTGCTTTCCCTGCTTTCTACTTTTTCCCACTGCTGGAAACATACAAAAATATAAATAAGTGGTGCCAGGCACAACAAACCCCGCCCTTTGCATGTATTGTAGCTTTTGTTGGCATCAATCCAGCTGTTGTCATGTCTATGGATGTACTGATGTCATCATATCAGTTTCCTCTATATATGTGCCAAGTTTGAGGTAAATTGAAGCAAAATGTATGTTTTTATAGATATTTGAGATGTCACCCATTATAAGTAAATAGGAGAACATTTTTTTTTCTTTTTTAAATTCAATAAAAAATGTTTTACTTTGACTTAATTTTCCCAAAATGTAACCAGATCTATTCTGGGTCACTGGCAATCTATATGTAAACCCAATTTGGTATGAATCCAACCAATAGTTTTGCTGCTGGAGTGTTAAACAAACAAACAAACAAATTCAACCAAAAACAATACCCTTTGGCTCCCCTTCAGGGCGTGGGGTGATAAAACGCCTCAGGATCATCAATTTAATGAGTTTGACAAAAGTATTCCAACAGGGGGCACTATATTTCAACTTCAGTTCATCAGCCATTTACACTAAAATAAATATTTACTGTGCATCAAAGTTTTTGTTCATCCTTATATCCACAGTCCCACCCGACCAACCACGCCTCACCGTTACCAAGACGACAACCACATCAATCACATTGTCATGGATACCTGGAGACAACGGAGGGAGCTCCATCCGAGGTGAGGATGGCACAGTGACACATTCATACACACACCAAACAACATCAGATTAATTTAAACAGTAAAGTGGATTTGATGTACATGTCCATCGACAAAGACGTACAAAAGGTTTGAACTACTTTCGTGTATATAAAAACAATCACCTCCCTGGAGCTGCATACAATCCCCAATGTCACCTCCTCCTCTGGCCTCTTGTTTGTCATTATACTAGGGTTGGGCTGAATACTTGAGTCCTAAAAGCGAGATTAAAAAGCAGCCGGAAAGATTAGGTGTGTTTAAGTGAAAGATTAAAGCGCTCCATCTTAAAGAAAGCACAATCAGAGCCAGACTATTTGTGGTGATTTATCATTGCTTCCAATCAAAGGGTGCCTGTCTCAGGAGTTGTAGTCACTACAAAAGCTTTTCATGAAACCTTCTCTGTGATATTTGTTTTGCCTCTCTGCTCAGAGTATCATCCATCACCAAAGCAAATGCTTAGAATTGTCTTTTTTTTTTTTTAGCCATGTTGGCAGTATGGCTCTGTGGGGGTGAAGCATCCTTTGTCCTCTGTAATTAAAATGATATTGGTGATTTCTTACTTTTCATTTTGTGTAAAAGTAACCGGCATTCCCATATGTTTTTGTCAACCTCAGCTATAGTTGAACTACATACGTAGACACTTAAATTATAACTGCACTCTAAACATGCGATGAAAAGACAGTGTTTTCCCTCAGACTGTATCTCATTATTTCCTCTCCAGGTTACATCCTACAGTACTCAGAGGACAACAGCGAGCAATGGGGCAGTTTTCCCATCAGCCCCAGTGAGCGTTCATACCGCCTGGAGAACTTGAAGTGTGGCACCTGGTACAAATTCACCCTAACGGCCCAGAATGCAGTGGGGCCGGGGCGCATCAGTGAGATCATTGAAGCTAAGACCCATGGGAAAGGTAAGAGGACTTTGTTTTCTCGTGTATAGTCCTTCTTTTGGTAATCAACAATTAGTGTCTAATTAATCAATTGTGGAAATTAATAAATGTAGCTAAGGGATTTTATTATAAAGTTGATATAATTCTTCTAAAAGACTTATGATAGAAAACAGATATAAGTATACCATAGATATATAGAAATGAAGGAATTTAACTGTGATAACACGAAATGAAGTCACAATTAATTGAGTATATAGCAAAAAATGGTTTGTATCTTAATTGTTATGAATCCAAACTCTTTGATTATATAGGTATATAGGTATTTTCTAAAATGTAACAACTGGAGACAAGATTTTTTTCTGCATCCTAAAAGTTGATTTTTAGTGACTGAGCAGTGATAGCTTCAGGTTTCTATATTTCACTTGTAAAAACTGCACTACACATCAGTTACCTCTATAATTTTCATGCTGTCATAAATCCTGCTCCCTGGTCCACCTATTAAATTCAGATTTTAGTTGAGGACAAAAAATATCCTTCTTTAGCACATGAATTTGCGAATATCCCAATGGTAGGAATTTTTTTGTTCTTTTTTTTATCGTGTCCTCGATGTCTAACTTGTAGTTTCGTTCTATGTGTGTTTGAGAACCATGTCCAAGAGTAATTCCCACTAGTCTTGCAATGGATGATAAAGGGTTTTCCGATTCTGAACACTTATTATTGAATTGAATTGAATTGCGGGCGGGACCTTGGGACCTTTCTGTGTGGAGTTTGCATGTTCTCCCCGTGCCTGCGTGGGTTTTCTCCGGGTACTCCGGTTTC
>JAQQZY010000006.1:15393989-15414924 GCA_030068375.1 Ostorhinchus rueppellii | reverse complement strand
GGGATAGGCTCCATGCGACCCCCGTGACCCTAGTGAGGATAAAGCGGGTATAGAAGATGAATGAATGAATGAATTGAATTGTCACTGTCTCAGAAACAATAAAAGTTCGTTTAGCAGCAAAAACAATTAGTGCTAAAAGGACTGTATAAAATATCACACAAAATACTGAAAAATGTAAGCAAAGCTAATGCTCCAATCCAATTTAATGCAATCCTTTTCATAATTGTGTCTTTATCCTGTTGTCTTTTCCTCCCCAGAACCCCAATTTGCCAAAGAACACGAACTCTTCACCAGCATCAACTCCACCAGGGCCAGGCTCAACCTGGTTGGCTGGAACAACGGCGGCTGTCCAATCACCTCCTTCATACTCGAGTACCGAGCAGTGGACTCGACCACTTGGACCACAGCCCAGCGTACATCTCTGACCAAGAGCTATATCCTGTATGACTTGCAGGAGGCGACCTGGTATGAACTGCAGATGAAGGTCACCAACAGCGCCGGCTCAGCAGAAAAGAGGATCACCTTTGCTACTCTTAATGCTGATGGAAGTGAGTTTGGATTAAGCGGACGACCACAGAGTTGCAGAAATGTCACAGGATCAGGACAAGGATATTTTAAGAATGTGTCCAAATATAATGAGATTTTTTTAGGCACATTTGGGGCAAAAAAAAAAAAAAAAGAAAGAAATCCCACCTGCATAAGAACAGAAAACATATTCTCATTATATTTACCATCAGTACCATCATTTAATTGTCAGTTAAGGAGCTTTATTGTTGTATAATTTAGCTTTTCAACGGTATATGTGCTTTGAGAATATATTTCAGACCAGGCTGTTTTGTCAGCCTTTGAGCAACCTGACAGGAATTCTGGGCACTCACTTCAAGAAAAGAAAAATGGTGAAGAAAAAAAAAAAAATCAAGGATGGTCTTTAGATTCTCCACAGGCCATGTTGTAGCTTTATTTGCCTCAGGCTGCAGATTGTATCAGTCAAACAAAAAGAGAAACAGCACAGGCTTTAAAGATGTGGTGAGAGCTCCAGACTATTCATTAATTTCCTTTTAAGGGTTTTGCAGAAAAGTGTAAGCTGCCTGTCAGGATATAATGTGCAATGTGTGTGTATGGGGCAGTGAGGGGAGGTGAGTATGCGTGTGTGTGAGATGATGGTATTGTCAATTTGACAGCGGTTCTACAACTCGGCTCAGCTGCTGATCTGCAGCCCTGGAGAATAACGGCACATATTCCATTTTTTACAAACCTGGTGCTCCAGCCTTGTTTAGCTGCAGGCTCCAATGAGAATACCTTCAACAGTAAATGTAATGAGTTTAAGGAAACGGCAAATATCAAATCATGCAGAGACCTTTTGTTCTAAACAGTAATGATCAGTTATTAGCACAAGTTTGACCTTTGACCCACTGTGACTATTTACTTTATGAAGGTTTATCTCCTGTCTGTTTGCTTATTCCCAAACATGAAAGCCACACATTAGATAGATAGATGGATAGGACTTTATTTTGAACATGCCACTTTAAACAGGACAATATATGGAAATAAATCAACCAAAAAGAAAACAAATCTCACAAAACGTATAACTATTTCATTGTGGCTCTTTAATAATATGTTACTTAATGTCGGAAAAAGAGTAGGAAGAAGTCGAGCTTGTATTGTCCTACCCCAATTTTGCATGACTTGGCTAATCTGCTAATGTATACAGTCCATAAGAAAGAATAGGTCAGTTGTGCAAGTAATTTATTTATCAGACAGGGGCAGTTGTTTACCTGCTTTACTGGTTTGGGCTACTCCTGTATCCTTCGTCAGAAGCGTCACATGATGTGCCTTGACATGTCTTATAGGCTGCTCAGGAGGATTTACCAGACAGAATTGATCAGTTTGCAATGTTTGTAACACGATTTTAATAGTGATAGCACAGGTATGATTATGGCAGATGCCTTTTGTTCGTCATTCTTCTCTCTCTCTGATTGTATTTCACATCCATATCACAACAGTAATAACATAAAATCAAGTCTTTACATTATATGTAGAAATGATTGCTTTTCAGCATTATTTTGGTGACTGAAGTGAGTGTAGACTGTGCTGAAATGTTTCAATGTTTTCCTTTCTTTGAAGGTACCATCCCTCCCCTGTTGAAAACAGGAGATCCCATCTCAGACAACATGTCAGGCAGTGGAGGTTTGAAGATGGTGGTGACCATCACCTCTATCCTCCTGGTCGCTGTGCTGGTGTTCATCATGCTTATGGTGTTAAAAAGGAGAAGACGGGAGCAGAGGCTGAAGAGACTGAGAGGTACGTTTATTATCAAGTCATTTTTTATCAGTCTCAAAACATCAGAATAGAACAGAATAAAATAGAATAGAGTACTTTATTGAAATTGGTTGTCTCTTGTATTAAAAGTGTATATTTATGCAAATATTCAGAGTAGGTAAGTAGTTATGGACATATTTTAAAAAGTTATAGATAAATTAATAAATAAAAAAAAGTCTAAAAGTTGAGTAAAAATTATGATGATGGGTGATGGTGCCAGGATGGCGGGTTAGAGTTCAGTTCATGGTTTGAAGCTATTTTTCAGTCGACATACGGTATTTCAGAGCCCTATAACATTCAACAGTGAGAAGCAGAAGGAAGCATTATACAGTCTGTATACAGTAAACTAAGAAACACTACTTCACATATTTATTACTTACACATAATGACCCACAAAATAAGCATAAATAGAAAATTAAGCTGTGTGTAAATGAAAACTAGAGTTTTTTTCTGCTATTTAGATGAATACATGAACAGAATAAAGAATAAACACTTTCCTTTTTTTTATTATTTTAATCATTCTTATGTGCTTTTGCCTTTTTGCAAGAAGCCTTGTCAGGGATTGTCGAGTACTTCCACTGCCGTAGCTTATCAAATGGGACAGCACTATTATAGTATTAACTACCTCTTTGCTGACTTCACAGATGCCAAAAGCCTGGCAGAAATGCTGATGAGGTATGTATGTTTAATTTTAATTTATGCTTGCTGCTTTCCTTTAAGCAGTGACCATAAATCACAATGCGGTGCAGAGTTACATTACCTATCACTAAAAATCAAATATATTGCATGCAGGATACGCTGTCCCTCTTGCCTCCTTACAGCTACTTATCAACTTAAATGGAATTGAATTAGCATTTCTGCAATACAATGCAAAATCATGCAGCTGAAAAGTAATGGATTCTTCTCATTAATCTCCTCAGTAAGAACACGAGGACACCAGACACAGTGAACAAGCAGCAGCAAACGTTGAGAATGCACATCGACATCCCCAGAGCCCAGCTTCTCATCGAGGAGAGGGACACCATGGAGACCATCGGTAACATGTTTCTCACACATGCATTACACCTTTTCTGAACCACATTCACGCCGTCAGTTGTCAACCACTGGGGTGATGTTTTCTTTTTCATTTCTGTCCTTTGTTTTCTTGGTTTGTGCTTTCTTCATCTTCCCTCTCCCTTTTTTTTAAAAAAACTCTTAGATGACAGGTCCACCGTGTTGCTGACAGACAATGACTTTGGGGAGACAAATAAGCAGAAGTCCTCCACCGTTACCCATACAGTCCACTACCAGTCTCTGTCCCAGGCCACTGGACCTCTGGTGGACGTATCCGATGCCAGGCCTGGAACCAGTGAGTCCCACCACCGTCAGTGCTCAACATTTATTTCCTTTACTACTAACATTACTACTGTGTGTCTTGTGTTACTAATAACATAATGTGCTTGGTTAAATTGGATATTTTATAACCTGATTACTTTATGGTCTTGAATCTTGGTCATTTTCCTCTTGAGTTTCCATTGCAGTTATATCCATGCAGATAAATGTCAGGGTAAAATAATTTTGTCAAGGGTTCATGAAATACAAACACTGGTAACAGCATTTTGTAGTACATTTATCTAAATTACTTGCAAAGGAAATAGCTTTTCTGAGCCTGACCATAGACTGCCCTCAGACAGTTTGAGCTGCCTTCCAGTGGTGAGATTGCAAACGTAGCATCTGTGCTGCAGAGCAGCCTCTGGGCTTCTGGTGTTTGAGCTCCACTGAAGCAGAACTGATGAAGAGTAGCGATCTCCCTGCCTCTTCTTGACATGTCCTCACCTGATTGCCCTGTGCCCACGGTCAGTTGAGCCTGACTGCACACGTGCACCTGCAAAGTTCAACTCAAAAGTTCAGATTAGTGCTGCACTGAAATGATTTTGTGCATACAGTGCAAATATTTATTTGACAGCGATTTTGGGCATTGTATATTCACATATTCACTTTAAGAAAGTAATTTTAGTCAGTTGTGCTTTGTTTTAATTAGTCTGACATTAGAGACTTAGAGACATTGAATTATTGTTTTTACTGTCACTCATAGTATATACATGCATACAAACATATAATATAAAACATAAAATGCATTAAGCATCACAGTTCTGTGCTAACACTTACTTGCATACGCAAACAAAAGCCTGGCAGCCATCACAAAACACAAACTGATAGCATTTACACACCAGGAGACAGTTATATGATTGGTTCATTTTACGTGGCCAGCGGGGCATGAACCCAATTTGCTGACTCCGCTCCATTTTTCACACCGCTGTTGGCCATCATTTCATCCTTCCATCCCTGCTGATAGAATTACTGTCTGACCAGCTACAATTACTGGCTATTCTTCTCCACATAGATCTAATCCAGGACTTTTCTAAAGAGTCTCATTTTGATTTGCCCCAGCAGTGAAGCCTGTCTGGGTCAGGCTGAATATGATACTATTTATAAGTCTGCTTTGAGACAGTGCAGCCATGGCATTGATAGTAATGTTCTTTTCAGGGAGATGTTGGATGATAATATCCGCTGTGTACAGTCTGTGAATTTGTGCCATAACACAGTAGAAAGCATGCTCTTTGTAATGACTGAATAAATATATGCATTAAAATAAGTCACAATGAAACCATCTAATCAGATGTAAAGGTTCAGTGTGTAAGATTTAGAGCAGATTACAGCACATGGAGTTTAGTAGAATTATATCTTCATTTATATTTAATCAGCTGAAATTAAAGTAGTCATCCGCATCCTTTTCCAGTGTCCACTGTGTTGCACTATATTTCTACAGGTCATTTATACTGTATTTACCCCACAATATGGGGGTGGGGGTCCATATTGTAATACCAGCAATTCTGCCCATCTGTCCAAGATTTTGTCATCCAGTGCAAAGTTTAATGGCTTCTAGTTTTAGATGTTTCACAAATTTTTAAATATTTAAAGTTGGCCAACAATTGGCCAACTGGGCCCTACAGGGGGGTGGTTATATCGTATATTGTCCCACCTATCCATTCACCCGTCCAGACACATTCTTATCAGCCTGGCCATTGGCAGAAGGTTGAAATATTATTACTTTTATACTCATAACATGTTATGTCCTTTTTCAGAATTTCAACAAGATGAAATACTCAAGTAGTTCAGAGTTACTGACTAGGCAGGGTATTAGTGAACACGAGGTTCAAAGTGTTGTGTGGCTGGGTGGGGGTAGTAGTAAGTTCCACTTAGTTTTTCACTTGTCTTTTTTTTTTTTTTTTTGCTTTATGACACGTGACACGAATATTAAAAGTATTACCATGACCTACTGTTTTGAATGTGGACCCTTTAACAAACACCCCAAAACAGACCAACTAGATGGTTATTACTAGGTTTTTAAGCAGCCACTGTAGGAGACAATGAGGCAAAGGGTACTCAGTTTGTTGGAGTCCTCAACTTTGCCACTAGATGTCGCTGCATCTTACGCACTGAACCTTTAAAGTTAGCAATGAAAAATGAATGCACAAAATTATACGAATCTGTGTTATTACTTCTCTTCAATATCTGTCCTCTGCAGATCCTACTGCCAGACGCACTGCCAAAGCTGGTCCTGCCGCAGCACGGAGCCGCTACGCCAGCCAGTGGACCCTGAACCGGCCACATCCCACCAGCTCCTCCCACACCCTGACCACTGACTGGAGACTTCCCACTCCACGCGCCACTGGATCTGTAGACAAAGAGAGCGACAGCTATAGTGTCAGCCCCTCACAGGATACAGGTAGAGTAGAGCTGGGCAGAGATGAAAAACACAGAATGTCATAAGCCTGTTTTTGTAACAAATGTTATAAAACTGGTCACACTGGTTTGGTTAAAGTACCTTCTGCGAAGGTTCTTACACAGGAATCAATGAACAGTATTTATTTTTATAACTTTCTCTTTATTGAAAGGCACAGGTTATAATATCACCCTCAATTGCAATTTGACAAAAAAAGGAAAAGAAAACACCAATATACAGTAACATAATAGATTTACTTTAATCCAAAATTGTATATGGAATAGGTTCACTGACATAACAATAATAAAATACATTAGGCTTAAAAGATACAAATAAATAAATATTGATGCATGGCTCAGGGGCCGTTTGGGGTGAATTGGCTGCCACACATCTGGCAGCCTTCTCCAGGGTGGTGGTGGCTACAAATGTAGTTTTCCATCACTAGAGAGTGAGAGTGAATGAATAATGGCTCAATAATGCAAAAGTGCTTTGGGTGCCTGAAAAGCGCTATAGAAATCTAATCCATTATTATTATTCCAGTTCAACAATACAAAAACACTTACATGTGTGTATCCTCAGATCGTGCGCGGAGCAGCATGGTATCAACAGAGAGCGCATCCTCCACCTACGAGGAGTTGGCCCGAGCTTATGAGCACGCCAAGATGGAGGAACAGCTCCGTCACGCCAAGTTCACCATCACAGAGTGCTTCATCTCTGACACCTCATCCGAACAGATGACAGCAGGGACCAATGACTACACCGACAGCCTGACGTCCAGCACACCGTCTGAATCAGGCATCTGCCGCTTTACCGCTTCACCACCCAAACCTCAGGATGTCAGCCGGGTCATGAACATGGCCGTGCCCAAGGCGCACAGACCTGGTGAGATTTACTAGAGAAAACACGCACACATTAATGAATGTTTTCCCCACAGTCAGTCAACAGTAACAGCAGAGTTATATAGGTGAGGTAAATCCACTTTAAATGGATCCATACGGGATTGTTTTCAATGCACAGTATGTAATATCTGCCACTAGGTGTCTCTCTGTCAAAATAATACAAGACAATGTAGTGAGTCGAGACATTCACCAAAGTGCCAGCGGGCTTTAGATATTATAACAAAACTATCACAAAATCTTTTTTCCTTTTGTGTTACACATTTTTACAATGCTTACTCAAGTTTTCATTATTAATCTTAGTCACAATGCACAGCTTTACCAATTATTATATCAGTTTATAATTGGCGACACACTGGTGGAGTTGATAGCACTATCGCGTCACAGCAAGAAGCTCCTGAGTTTGATTCCAACACCAGGAATGTTTCTGTGTGGAGTTTGCGTGGGTTCTTTCCGGGTACTCCGGTGTCCTCCCACCATCCAAAGACAAGCACTCGTAGGTTCATTGGTTAATCTAAATCGCCCATAAGTGTGAATGTGAGAGGGATTGGTTGTTTGTCTCTATATGTCCAAGTCATTATTGAAAATGACAATCAGTTCTCAACTAACTTTCCTGGTTAAATAAAGGTAAAAATAAATAAATAAATCATGTTTCAACCATAAAGATTTCTTTTTGCTCGCTATCAGTGCGTCATTATTCGAGATCCACTTCCTTCAGTATCACCGCATTGGTAAAACCTTGAATGCAGATGAAAGAAATTATGCCAACAGTTTATATTGAAGGTTTTCTGGAACACCTCTACATAGTGTGGTCTCCATGTCCCTCTTAGGTTGTAGTTTTACCTTACATGACCCTTTGCTCAGCATAGCTGATCTGTTACAAAGTCTGGCACCACATGGCGATGGGCCGCCGACCACACACGTCTGAACAGACTGACACTCTCACTCCTGACACATGTACACAGCTCATCCATCATCCCATCTGCTGTCATGTTATAGGGTGTCTGGAGATAATAGGCGTTGTTGGAGGTGTCCTGTCCGTGCACCAGCAATGTCGAATTTTGTGAGTGCACGCGTGTGTGTGTGTGTGTGTATGTTAGCTAGTTGTGTGTGTCCTGAGTTTGACCAGATGAAGATTAAGGCCATAAGATCTGCTTCTTATGTTTCAGGTCTCATTATGTGTTAAATGTTTATGCACAGACAGACTCATATCACCAATTCAGTGGGGAGTGAGGGCAACCAAAGGCTATCTGTTCACCTTATCTGGAGCCATTGTCACTGAGTACAAAACAGCGCTTACCACCACAGCGTACGCCTTTTACTGTAATCCCAACCTTTTAGCCTCTCAGACCAGTGCGGTGTCAGTGTTCACAGTCGGTGTCCATTACATCTGAGTAATAAGTCTGTGGGATGGATGGAGCTCTACAGGGGCAACACATGTAAAAACTACAGTTTATGCCAGTAAATAACCAATTGCAAGTGCAAACCTTTGAACTTAAATATGTCTATTTCATGTTTTTATTTAAATTTTATAATTGCAGCTCCATCCCCTACTCCGGATTCATCTGATGCTGTCGTCAGTGGACTGTAAAATAGTATAGTGGTGTTTTACCACAGACCTGCAGCTACTCTGACAATTAGAAAGCACCCAGATACAGGGATTTGCATGTTTAAGTCAGTATTATAATAATTGCATTTTAAGCCTTTGTCATAACCCATAAAAGGTAAAGATAAGAAGATTTAGTAAAATGTGGCTTTTAGATTTATTTTTGACATTTTGCAAGGTTGACCATTAAAGTCATGTTCAACATTTGCAGCACCAGGATATGGACGTGCTGTCACGAATCTGTAACAATTAATTTTTTTTTTTCATAATTTTATTTGTGGATTATCAACAGCATAAAATGGATGTATCATACAATCTTTACATTTCTACTGTTTGTTTTTTTTCCCAACACAAGTCCCCAACTTAAATATAAACATAAACATGTAAATATATCTACCAAAAGACATCAGGATTACAAACAGGAGCATTCATACAAAGTCTAGATGTGAAAACATAGCAAAAGCAAAAATAAATGCATAAAATTTGATTGAATAGATAACAATCACTGGTTCTTTTATGTATTTATTTATTCTTACTGACATTGTCTGAGCCATGCATCGACATTTCATTTCATTTCATTTCATGTATGTATGTATGTATGTATGTATGTATGTATGTATATAACGCTGCATCTATTGAATGACAATAAAGGAAGTCTAAGTCTAATTATACTTATATATATATATATATATAAAAAAAACTAAAATATGTACCATACCTACCGTTATCCAGGTGATGAGTAGTGATTTGGCGTTAAAGTCATGATCTATTGATCATTCTTTAAGTTTCTGTGAATTTTTAGAAAAGGCTGCCATACTTTATAGTGTTTTGCAGTTGATCCTGCTAATGTACATCTCATCTTCTCCATATGTAAAAACCTCATAATGTCTGCAATCCACTGATCATGTGTGGTGGGGTTCCTGTTTCCACCTGAAAAGTGTAAGATGTTGTGCAAGTAGAGAAGTAAATGCAATAGTGTTTGAATAATATTTAGAAATATGAACGTTTGGGGGAATCACTCCAAAAAGTACTGTCAGGGCTGAAGGTGGAAAGTTGATGTTATATATTTTGGAAAATATAGTAAATATAGATGTCCAGTAGTTATGAAGATTAGGACCTGTCCAAAAAGTGTCTATAAGTGAACCAGTATCTGCTTAGCAACGACTGCAGAGTAGATCAGTGCCCAGACAGAATTTGGCTAACTTTTCCTTGGAAATATGTAAACAGTGAAGGATCATAAATAGGAGGAGCCGATCTGTAACAATATCACCAACAAATGGCAAGGTAAAGATATTTTAGCAGAGTAGTGTGAATTAACACACAGGCATGATTGTAAATGAAGTGACTGTCCAATCACATTACACTAACATAGAAAATAGAACCTCATGGGATGCTATCGATGACCATACCTACCTAGGGGTCCATGGATCTAAATAAGAAATTTCAAGAACTTACTTTGTTATGATGTTCTTCAATGTGCATCACCCGTAATGAATAAACAAACAAAATAAAGTGTGTAAAATGCTCTTCCTGGACTTCATATAAACTCATTGCACATTAGTATTAATTCAGTGAAACTCAGCTGCAGTGCAGAGTCCAGTCTGACAGGCAGCTGGTAATGGTCTAATTCCAAGCTCATCTCCATCTATATTACCTTTGGTCAAACCTGGGCTGACCTCAGTCAGAGGGACATCTATGCACTCATCCCTCTTTATCCATCTCATTATTTTAGACTGACCTGACAGATCTGTCACAACAGTAACAGTTTGTTCAGTGTGTCCACAGCAGTTTGCTCATAAACTTTTATAGCGGAGCCAGTGATTACAGGGCAGTAGTCATCTGATGATAGGCCCGTAAATACATAGAGTGTGTGTGTGTGTGTGTGTGTGTGTGAACCTGACTGACACATTCAATATAGATATAAGATGCCGATAATATTGAAACATCACCCTTCACAACATTGCAGACTGCGCTGGGGATGCACCAGACACTTACACAGATTAATGCCTCGGCAGACACTTGCTGTATTCTGGTTACACCCATTGTCCCATTACTGTACGATCTGCAATTTACAGGCTGATGAATTTCCAAACTACATTTCTAATGAGCTCCCACAGCAACACTTAAATCTATATTTAATTCAATTAACACTCCTAGCCATTCATCATCTTTGTTGGCACTAATAGGGCTTATTATAAAACACAGTAAATTATTCATTCCCCCCCGTGAACTCAGAAATCTATCCTCCAAGGTTGTATGTTGAACTGAGTCTGCAGAGACAGCCTTGTGTGTGTTGGCAATAAAGCTGAGTAACTGTCAGTATGTGTGTGTGTGTGTAGGAAGCATATACTCTACCTTCATGGTTTTGTGTACATGCGAGTGTGTTGACACATGTTAAAGAGAGAACATGTTGAAAAGTGACTTTTACGATCAATCCCACATCTGTAAGCACTTGTCGTCCTCTGACAGATGGATGTGAAGCAGTCATTAAACAATAGGGACAGATCGTCAGTTCATCATGTGCTGAATCTCAAGTGCAGCCCACTACATCTTGCAACTCAACACCATTTGGGGTGGGCTAATTTGCCCTGTTAAATATATAATGGAAACAGTAAAAGGGATACACTTACAACAGCCGTAAAGATACAATAAGCTCAGTGAAGTGAATCAGAGTGTTTATCCTTTTCAAACTCTCCTCATTATCTAACTCCTCAGACAATTATTTACAGATTAAAGAAACATTAATTGTACTTTATCACTCATTTGGGAGATTAATCTGACTCGGTTCATCTTTGCACCTACTTAACAAACTCACCATCTTCTTCTACAATAAATTAAGCTCATAGGTATACACATACATCTTTCTTCATTCAGCCTTACCACACTAAGATATCTATTTAACTGAACAGATTATGCATACAAGTGTCTGATCAGAGCAGGTAAGAGTCAGAATATTGCCTTATATTCTGCACATCGTTCCCCGTAGCGAAGATTAAATCAAATAAATTCATATTCAGAGATTTGTATTACACTGAAATAACTAGAAATAGCCTGAGGTGAGCGATGTAACTGTGATTTTCAGTTATTGCACAGTTCATTTAAACATATGTAATAATATAGTTGGGGAATGGAAAAAGTTACGCTGCAGCCCTGTTGAGAGCACATATCATATTGTACACGGAGGGAGCTGCATTAACTCCTGGACACCTGGGCACCAAACTGCCAACATCTGCAAAAAGTACAGAGGAGGTAATTGAATATGTACACAATATAATCTTATCTGAAGTTTTTAAAATGCATAGGCCAGACTATTGCTTAGTAAGACCAGATTTGTTTAACCGTCAGAGACCTAAACAGATGCTGCCTACCTGACTAAAATGTTTAATAACTGTTAAAGCACTAAGCCAAACATTACATTGAAATAAATCGGGTAAAACGCAGACGTTCAGAGGCTCCAAAGCGAACATGGGGAAGACTGTCCTCTTCTGCAACACCGACTGAGAGTCTGATCAGTGACAGTGGTTGTAGAGACTTGTTTTCATATTCAGTTAATGATATATTTTGTTGAAAAAATGACTTGTTCTTCATTTTTCTGTGTTTTGATATAATATCCTTTGCATTTATTCTGACCTTTTATGAACATCTACACAATCAGGGAAATAAATATGAAAAATGACCTCCTTGTCTCTGAAAAAAATGCAAACTATAGAGGATAATATTGTTAAACAGTGATAAATTACATAGATAAGGTTAAACATAGAGTAAAATTCATTTGGAAGTTGGCACTAAAATAGGTCCTTGAGGCCGACCTAAAGGTCATTGTCTCCTGCTAAAAATATATTATACTGTATGTTCCTGAGCACTAAAAGTACATGTAGTGTTTCTCCTAACCTGCAAAGGCTTAAAATCAATGAAAAATAAGGTACTAAAAGTGTTGACTTCAGTTTCAGATTTGAAAGTTTAACTATCTCCTTGTTTGTTTAAGATAGATTTGATATTTTAGGCTCTGAATAAGTAATGTTGAAATGACAGAAATTCAAGGTTTTTTTTTTAGTATGTGTTGATGTAATGAGTTGATAACATTTTATGGAGCCACACTGAAATTAATACTGGACCTGGTTTTTACTACCAACATTCTGCAACATTTAAACAACTTTAAAATGTATATTCTTTCTGTTTATTTATTAGGCAGTATCTTACTAACACTGAACAATTTTTTTATTATTATTATTATTATTAGAGGACAAACAACATACCTATAGATATGAACATTACGACCAAGAAGAATAAACCGAAATAGCAGAAGCCATCAGCTTGGCTCAGAATTGTATACACTGTTAAAATACTTTAAATGGATTAAATATTTTTACCTCTTATAAAATGATATTGACAATATGATATATTCTTGATAGATTAAGTATACCTGGGACTCCGTATGTAAACATTACAGTTGGTCAAGTGTAATTACTGATGTGTATAAATAGGAATAAAACAAGGAATGTGTCTGAAAACAAAATGATTCCAACTTTGTGGAGAACAGTAGATTATCTCTTGTTGTGATTGTGACAGTTGGAACCGTCAGTAACTATCATCATGTTTGGGTTAAAGCATGTTTGGTACCTGGTCTTGATTCCAGAAGTATATTGATGAAATTGTTCATTATGTTCATCACTTTTATCATCCAAACTGGGTGCAATAAAATCAAATTGGAGGGGAGGAAATTCTGTTTGGGCAACATTCTGCATCCCATTCATTCCCATGCTTTTAACAAATTCAACTAGTTGGTCATATATCTGAGGCACTGTCACGGCCCAGACATTTTTGCACCACTTGCACAAATGAATGCCAAGCTCTCAATTGTAGAGGACTGAAATTTGAGGGGAGTACAGGTTGACCAATGACTTCTCTATTCTCCATTTCAACTTTGGACTATACCAGTTTTCTTTAAGGTACAACGGCAGCTGAATTTTGGTCACTTTGTATTTATAGAGCTATTCTATTCTATTCTATTCTATTCTATTCTGTTCTGTATACTGACTTGTGTATAACTTAACATCCTGTTGCTTCTGGGGAAATTCTGATTGCAATTTGTATTTAATTTGGATAAAATGAGACATGTTTAGGACAAGTTTTAGATCAACCATTGCTGACTGGTTTTATTGTTACTGGTCCATACCAGTAGACTCACTTTCAGCTGAACCTCTAACTCCTCTTTTTCCTTTCCGTTGCTTCCCAGGAGGAGAGCTGGTCCACTTGCCACCTTACCTCCGTATGGACTTCCTGTTGAACCGCGGTGTGCCACTGGCTGCTCGAGGTGGAGGGGTCAGCAGCAGCAGTGGCAGCAGCAGCAGTGGAGGAGGAGGAGGTGGAGGTGGAGGAGGTGGAGGGGGGGCAGGGGCGAGTGGAAGCGGTGCTGGTGCTGGTGCTACAGGGGAAACGAGAGTTGCAGGAGGAGGAGGAGGAGGAGGAGCCATGGGCCAGACCTGCCTGGAGCCACAGAGGAGCCGTACGCTGAAGAGGCCCCCGCCCATGGAGCCCACCCCCATGGAAGTGCCCTCACCCAGGGAGGTGCAGCAGTGGCAGCCAGGAACTGCCTCCACCCTCCCCCACAGGGATGTTCGGGAAAGGGGAGAGGCCCGGGGTGAGGTCCGGGCAGAGGTCCCCTCATCGGGAGACCTCGCCCAAGCACAGGCTGCCAAGCTCAGCACCTCCCAGGAGTCACTGCTGGACTCCAGAGGACACCTGAAACAGAGCAACAACCCCTATGCCAAGTCTTACACTCTGGTATAACACTGGGACACACACCGGACTGCAAAAGACAACAGGACTACTGTAGGAGGAAGGACAAGAGACAGACAACAGGCAAAGGATGGACAGTTTTCCACAACAGAAATTGTTGTATATAGAGCCGTTTCTGACATGCGTCTGAAGTGGATGCTTTTCTTTGAGTCTGTCTTTCTTTCTTTCACTCTTTTCTTACTTTCCTCTCTCGCTCTTCTCTGTTGCTTTTGCACTTTTCATTCTGTCACACCTCGCTCCTCTTCTGATGAATTTTCACAGTTTTTATTTTCTACTTGAGTATTCTTTTATTCTAAAGTGACAACATATGAGGATTGCCAAAATGATTTATTTAAAATTTCAGAAAGAGAAAAAATGCTATTGAATTTATATCAAGGACGATTATAGTCATTATTATTATTATTATTATTATTATTACTATTATTATTATTATAGAAAAACAGAAAATATCTAAAAACAAGAAGGGAAAGAGAGGAGGCCTCTGAAGCACTCTGCAAGAGAACATTGCTTTCTTAATTTATTTTTATTTTATTGTCGCAGTGTGATGAAATCTGTGATTGGGTAACTGAGGGGTTTTTACCACTATGAAGAGCCAATAGATGAGAAGAAGAGTGACACTGGACACGACCGCCAATGCTGACCAATCGTAATGTTTTTCAACCTTTCTGATGACTGCATGGCGACTGATCAAATGACAATTATAGGAATGGCTGGAAATCCAAAAAAGAGAATTTTTGTCACACTATGAAATTATACAATGTGAATATATATAAAGAGATCACTTTTATTTGTGGATATTAAGGGGAAAATGATTTGGTTAATAAAGTCCTTAGTCATGTTTGCACACATCTGACTTGGATTTATGTGACTTGAGACCAAATGTCTCATCCTCCTCTTCCTCCTCGTCTTTTGTCCATGGAACTTATGTTCCTCCTCCTCTGACACACACTGAACAGCACTCACTCTACTCAGTGTTTGGTTTAACCCACAAAGACCCTGTGCTACTTTTGTGGCAGTTCCCAAATGAATTTTTCTTCCCTAATCTTTCTTGAGTGATTTATGACTATTCATTGTAATAATTATCTTCTTTATTTTGAGTTTTTTCAGTGTAAATCATGTCTTTTCTTTATATTGATTTTACTGATCATTTAAAAGTTGATAAAACTTCAAAACTTCAAAAGTTATTAAAACAAAACAGAAAAAACTGAAGAAAAAGTGACATTTTCAGCAAAGATATCAATAACTGAACATAAACCCTGTGTGTCCATCCACTGTCATTGATCCAACTCCATGGGTTTTACTGGTGAATCGATGCTGTAGAAGATGACGGTGTTTACACGTTCACTACGGAGCCTCTGAACGTCCAAATGGCTCATATCTGATAAGCACGACCAATTATTTACATGTATTGGTAGGATTAGTGGACTGACAGGCAATAAATAGTTCACACCAGTAGATACTTTAGGTTAATGGTGGCTGTTTGGGTCTTTATGGGTTAAGCACCTCTACTGTATTTCCATTCAACTTCTTATTTTTCTGTTTCTTCCCAGCTCAACCTGACGACCCTTGATAACTTTTTGCATTTACACATAATCTTGTCCTTCCTAACGTGAAACAAACACTAATGCTCAGGTTCTGTAAATCCATTTTCACATATTAGTCCTCGTACTCTGAGACGGTCTGAGCTTTCACACAGGTTGTGATGCTGAAAGGGCAAACAGTTAAAAGTGCGACGGTGGCTCAGCATTCATATGAAACCTCATAAGAGTTGTACTGGGTGATAAACTTGCTGCTGGAAAAATAGTGACACCAGGGACTTCATACACAAAAAGTCACGTGTCTTTGTGAGGAAAACAGGTGTACACTCACTCACTCACTCATCTTCTATACCCGCTTAATCCTCACTAGGGTCACGGGGGTCGCATGGAGCCTATCCCAGCTGGTTAGGGCGAAGGCGGGGAACACCCTGGACAAGTCGCCAGTTCATCACAGGGCTAAACAGGTGTACAGTAAAATAGAAAAAATAAAACACTGTTCCTGTGGATGAAACGGTGTATATGTAGCACAGGTTTATTTTAGCCTTTGGCTTTACAGCAAAACAGTGAGCGATTTGGATTTTTTGTTGTTGTTTTTTTTTTTTAACACAACACAGACCCAAGAGGTAATTCTTCAGTTTCATTTATACTTAGGTAGCATTTGTTTTTGTTTTTTTATACTGTAATGAATTGCATCTACGTGCAGGGGTCAACGGGGGTGTGGGACTTCACATCAGCACCATGAATATCACTGATAAAAACAGTAAGAAACACAAACACCAGACTCAAATCAGGTTTGTATTGCACACACAGGCGTCACTTTGGTTCTGATCAACAGATGGCGCTGTGCAGTCACTGAATTTAGTCCATATCCTGGTAATGAGAAGTGAGGCTGAGGACTTTGAAGGGGTGGAAATGGATGGTTCAGCACCAAAACTATTTGTGACAGCCTGGAGAGAGACATCAAGGACAACCAACCTGTGTGTGTGTGTGTGTGTGTGTGTGCCATTTGCAGCAGCACACCTCCAGAACATGGTGAATAATTCATGCCAATGCTGACACCAGGACCTAGATCAGGTTTACACTGTCACACTGATCCAGAGGGTGTGGATGAGACAGCTGAGCCAGGAGCAAACCGCTGCATGCACACTGTCATATATGCATAGAAATAAACACGTCATCAAACAAAGGATCAGTAGCAGCGCCAAGGATACTGAATTAACTTTTTATATCATTAACTGCTCTGATGTAGGTGTGTTTGTGTTGGTAGAAAACATGTTTGAACATATGCTGTCAGTAGGCTGATCTATCTGAAAACTAAACAGTCATCAGTAACAAGTCCAAGAAACTGGTCACGCCAGATGTGATTTACAACCTAAGTGACCATAATTGCATTTTTTAGAAAAATATGTGGACTCCTTTCAGTGGTGTGTGGTAGTATAATGAAGATAGATGGCCCACCTGCCCTGCACACTGAGAATACTTTATGACTGCACAGTTGCCCTCATACATTAGGAAGAGGCAGGATAGGTAACCACGCTTTCTGGCTGCAGGCCATTATCAGGAAAAGGAAACTCCAGGAGGAGAAAGGAGAGCAGGAGGTTTCAAATCTAATACAACGCTATGATTACTAATTTAATGTGGGAGTCCTGGTCTACTAGTGCGCAGCTGTAGAGTTTTCCACTCAGCCGTCCACCCGGGGATACCATAGCATGACGCTCAGTGTCAGTGGGTACAGGCAGGTTAGGAATAGACCAGCGCTCTCCCAACTGGGTTTCATAATGAGGTGCCTGAAGACTTGGCAGGAGACAGGGGGGCAATTTAGACGGCATGAAACGGAAGGACTCCCCCCCCCCCCCCCGAGTTCACATAACACTCTCCTAATCAGTCACAGCCTCACCTCTCGGTCTGTGGCCTCCCAACAACTACCCCCTCTGTTTCCTTGACACTGTGCTCTGTAGGTTTAGCTCTTTCACACACATTATTTGTCTCTTGTCTCTTTTCCCCGTTGTGTCCTCCCTGTCTCCTTTCTTTTTCCTTCAGATCACTCTATTGATCCAGCCGCTCATCAGTCCTCATGCTCAGTGATGAACTTGAAGGCACAGGATGTTGGTCTGACAAGGAAATTGTTTCCCCAGAGTTTTCGTTGTCAGATCCAAAAAAACCCCAAAAAGGATAGGTCCAGCTGGTTAGTACATTACTTTTTTTTTTTTTTTTTACTTTTTTTTTTTTTGTCTACATGTATTCTCATAGTTTACCACCACAAACAAGGTGTCAACTTTTTATGAGATTGATGCATATTTTATTCTTGCAGCCAAATATTTTACTATTTAGTGTGTGACCATCACCATCATGGTTAGTGCTATGGCTATTTCTCTCTGTTATGAAGACTCAGTGATTAGTGTCAAGGTTAAATTTATCCTGGCAGGATGAAAATGGCATTTCTTTTTGTGAATTTCTGCGTTCTGTACTTTCCTTAGTTTTCCTCATGCATCTTAACCCTTTCATGCATGAATTATGCAAACCTTAATCAACGTTTTTTTTCCTTCAGTGTTTTTATTCCTCTCTAGACATGAAAAACAAAACAAAACAATGTGATTGAATTTTTTTGTGAACCTATTTTTCATGGAGTTACAAAAATGTCCACTCAGCTGGACATTATGCATTTAATTTTAGAAGCAAACAAACATATATTTACTGATATACTGTGTGAAAACTATGAGATAAAAATACTTTTACTGCTGCTAATCTGATTTTCTCTCACATTTTAACAATACCTGCTTGGAGATATTGTGCAAAAAAAAAAAACCCAAACAACTGTTAATTAAAGTTTAATAACAATTACCACTTTTTTTCTTTTACAATCAAACATGTCACTACAGATCAGGTTTATCTAAAACAGCAAATTTACAGTAATGGTATGAATTCCAGTGTATGGGAGGATACATAAGCCTTTACTGTGTTGGCTGATGTGGAATAAAACAACAACATCCATGAATATACAAGAGAACCCCTTTGAACAGCTGTCCACTCTAGTGACCAGTATGTATGAAAGGGTTAATATAGAGACAAAAACAACTGAGAACTGAGACAAACAGGCACAAACAGGTTGGAAATGCCTTTATACAATGGAGACAGATTATACTAGATCATGTAAAGTTCAGTCTTCATTCCTGAATACAATGAATAAAAATCTAGTGTCAATATTTCAGAGTCAAGCTATAAGTCAGTGTAAAATTCTGCACAGATACAGTGTAAAATTCAACTCTCCAGAGTGATGATTAGTGCTAGTCTGCTGCACTGCATTGTAGGTACTGGACATTTTATTCTATTTTATATGCAGGGGTTCAAGAGGGGGTGTTAATGTTTATTTAGGTTACTTTATCTGTTTTACAACATTTATTTTCCTTTTTATATTTATTTTTTATTTATGTGACACCATTAGTCAAACCTGTAGCAGAACAAAACCAAACCTGAGTGTCAGTGTAAAGATATTATTGTATCACCAGTGGGGAGAACTTTCAAAGTAAAAGCATATTTCAGGTTGAATGAAATTCATAACTTGTGTCTTTCATGACCCCCACCTTGGAGACCCCTGCAATTCTACACCGTTAAAATATAAGTGTACTCTAAAACACTGACAGTGCTAATATTTGACACTACACACTACTGTTGTGAATTGTCAACACTGCGCTGTGCTGATTAGTGTTAAAATTTTACTATTGAGAGAGTTGGTCCAACTCTGTCATAGTGTTAAGCACGTAACACTTTCCAAAGTGTACTTTTGACTCTGTGTGGTGTGGACCAATATAGACACTTTAAATGTGTTGAATTTAAGTCTCAGTGTTGAATTTACACTGCTGATTTTGCTGTGTATAAGGCAAAAATAATTAAATTGGTGTAAAATTGCAATTGACATAAGCCTACTGCTGTTCACATTCCATTTGTGAACATAATCAATCAATCCAAAAGGTCTTTATCGACTTCATTTATTGTATTATTTATTGAGTTAAAGTGACTTGAGGATGCTACATGTTTGATCCATCGGGATGTCGGTGCGATCGATCACTGACTGGTACTACTTGTCCTTTGTAATGACTACAATTAAATGATGAAGAGTCTTGTTAAAAGAAGTTGATCTCTGAAGAGGCTGTTAATTAAACTTGTAATTGGTCACAGACAATTGGACACAAACCATCCTGTTGAGTGCATTCTATAAGGGAGGGATTACCTTTAGTAGGAAAAAGTTTGTTTTGATAAATAATGATAAAGCATGCACGGAGTTTGGAGCTGGGAACGAGTACATCCAGAGTTGCAGTGTGTGTGTGTGTTTCCTCCTGATTGTATTATGGCTTACATTCAGTCAGCTGTCATAGTCTGACTCATGAGAGAGTAGTGACTGTAGCTGATCTCTCAAAGTAACAGTCAGCAGATATGTTGGAATTCTTAACTGCAAAGGAAATTATAGAAAGTATTTCAGAGTATTGCAACATATGTCATCATTCGACAATGATAAATTGCAAGAGAGGCATGCTGTCTGTTCAGTGATCTACTTATGCAGCGAGTGTCTGTCACCGCTCATCTACAGAAGCTTCTCATCTACTCGTGTCAGTCGCTCAGAGTAAATAATAACTCGACTCGAAGTTAATTTCTTCCTTTTTTTCTGTCCAGTTTACTCAGTTCTGGTTCTAGTTATTGTTACTGTTATAATTATCACCATGGTTGTTATTATTGTTGATATTGCTGATATTCTTTGTGAACACCTTCACCATCTTCGTCTTCCTTTTTCTCCCCCCTTCACTCTTTCCTTCTCTTCTCCCCCTTTCTTCTCCTTCCCCCTGTTCCTTCCTGTCCAGCATCAAAATGTGGTTCAATAAAACGCAAAATAAAAACAGTAGAATATCAAGGAGAGCCTCATATACTTTATGAAGTTTCTCTTGGCAAAGTGAATTTTTTCAGCTCCAAAAGGTTCCAGACCACCATTCTGCTGTTATGATGCTGGACAAGATAAGCA
>JAQQZY010000006.1:15291119-15302921 GCA_030068375.1 Ostorhinchus rueppellii | reverse complement strand
TTTATGTTTGAAGCCTGAAATGTGGCGAAAGGTTGCAAGGTTCAAGGGGGCCGAATACTTTTGCAAGGCACTGTATATTTTGTAAGAAGGCATCCAGACTGAGGGTGTAAATTAATCATCATGTGCAATTTGATAAAATACTGCATTATACAAAAGTAAACTATACCTGCCTAAAAAGTCAGGCAACTGCAGCTGATCCAGAATGCTGCTGCTCGAGTCCTCACAAAGACCAAGAGAGTGGAACACATCAGTCCAGTTCTGAGGTCTCTACACTGGCTCCCTGTCTCTCAAAGAATAGACTTTAAAATTCTCCTGCTTTGCATATAAAGCACTGAAGGGTTTAGGCCCGAAATACATCAGAGACCTTCTAGTCCAGTATGAACCATCCAGACCTCTCAGGTCGTCTGGTGCAGGTCTGCTCTGTGTTCCAAAAGTCAGAACTCAACATGGAGAATCTGCTTTCAGTCTCTATGCTCCATATATCTGGAACAAACTGCCAGAAAATATCAGGTTTGCTGAGAGTCTGAGTTCTTTTAAGTCCAGGTTAAAGACTCACCTGTTCACTGCTGCCTTTGACTAAAAGGCTTTTAATGTGTTTTGGATTTTGTGTTATTTTCTTTCTTGCTGTTATTATGTCTTTTTTATAATGTTTTCCCTGTCATTGTATTTCAATGTCCTGTGTGAAGCACCTTGAATTGCGTTGTTGCTGAAATGTGCTATACAAATACTGTCATGATTCTGTCTGTGTACTCTGTGAACTTTGCCCCAGTTCCTGTGTAAGCTGCAATCAGCTCATTGCCCACACCTGGTGATCTCAGCTGGGACTCATCAGGTGTGGGCAACTTAAACCTGTCTGTCTCTCTTTCGAGGTGTGAGACTGTTCAGTTTGATCCTGACCTTTAAAAAATTCTGATTATTCCTTGAGACCTGTTCCTGTTCTGACCTATGCCTGCCTGCCTCCTAGTTTGAACCGCCTGCCTGGACCCGTCTCGGTGTTACTCCTGGATACCGACCTGCCCTTCGCCCCAGACTATGACTCAGCATACCCCTCGACCGGATCATATGGTTACTGAACCCAGGACCGTCCCCGACCAAGCCTCCAGCCCGACACCCAGGACCCTTGGGGTTTACAACCTGTGGATCCGCCCCGGATTCCCCGGACCAAAGGAGTTTGACATTGGACTGAGTTTATTCTCATTGATAGTGACTTTGATTATAGCCCTTGTACTTTTGTATAATAAATACTGTTTAACTGATTCCCTTTGTTTGTTCCTGCATGTGGGTTCAACCCTTGAGCGTTACAAATACACTTGCCTTGCCTTGCCTTACAAATATGCTGTGATGAAGGGACGTTTTCTTACAAGACAAACTCCATGCCATCCAGAATTTCCCTGGTTGGGATCAATAAAGTCTATCTGTCTGTCTATCCTCTACTTGAACTCTTTCACACAGCAGCTCCAGAGCCAAAACATGCCACAGATTTCAGTTTGAATGATAATCTGTGTTACACAAAACTTTGCAGGTAATACCATGAGTATCAGTATAGATTTACACAACAGGAAACTGAGCTCAAAATCTGACTTAAATTTATTTCAAAATGTGTGATGTAAACATAACCAAGTCTTGAGTTTCTTGGGCATATCCCCAAATTTCCCTGCACAGTTGAATTCTGACAGAAATTCACTGTTATTTGCATGTTTTTCAGTTCTCGAATGTGCAGTTAAGTCACTGGTCCTGAAAGTCATCATCAGCTTGCATCCAAAAGCATTTTTGCAGGAAAAACTTCCAGTGTAGTACGCCATTGATTTTTTTTTTTTTCCCCACTATTTTAAGAAACAGATGACGGCTTTGAGGTGTAAGGCAGATGAAGTGTGGGTGGTTTTCTTCACTGAGCCTGAGGTTAATTCTCTCATATGGTCTAGAAAATACTATCATCTGCCCAACTTCTATGAGAACTGAGTACATGATCAAAACCATACCTAGATAAAATGAACACAAAGGCATACGATACAACAGCCACATAATGTAGGCAAAACATCCCACAACACATTGGTCAAAAGTAGTTAAATTCTTTACTTATCTTTTAAAAAAAAACTCTGTATGGATCCAAATAATGATTTTTTTTTTTTTTTTTGCAATTCCTCTTACTCCACCAAGGTCTGACTTGTCCAATCTTTACTGAATTTCCAGAGTTTGCAAAAAACAATACTTTAGTCTGCAGATGTCAGGTGTTTGTCCCATGATGCCCATGAGACTTGGCAAAGAAGAAGGTCCTGTGTTTCTCTGAGTTTTGCCTTACCAGGCTACTGTACCCGTTGTCAGACTGAGCAACGAGTCAGCGATGGATTTTACGAGAAGTACTTTCTATTAGGAGAGCTGGTGTGTAAGTCTTTTTGGCTGCCCACACCATGACAGCTGGATATCATTTATCAGGACAGCACTATCAGGGGATGTGGTCTGCAGAAATGCTGACATGCTGAACTGTTACCTTCTCACTGCCAACGCTGTTGCCATCTGAGCCCAGCCATGACAGATGGGCAGGTTGGGACACGTGAAAAAGGGTCCAAAGAGTTTGCACAAAGGGTCAGGAGTCCCAACCCCTTCAGGAGACTGTGCATTCATTAAGAGCTTGTATATGGACTCATATCATTTCACTTTCAGCAGAGTGAATACAGGGAGCATCATACATTGTTTATGGGTAAAATGGTTGTTGGAAATGCCTTGTGACAGGCCACAGGTGTCTGTGAAGTATAACGGGACACCTTATGCAGATGTGGCTCACTTTCCAGTCATAAATAAATGCACAATGTTGTTAGGTGAGCCTTTTTATTATTTTTAACATAACATATCATTTTAAATTTAACACAAAAATGCCATAATAAAAGAATATGTACTGGATGGGACTGAAAATACTTTAAAGCAGGGATTTGCAAAATGTCTAGAGGACAGAGGCCCCTTAATGAGGACCAAGACTCCAAAGGAACTCTTCATAATTGTAACATTAAAATTTTATAGGCCAAAAAAATAACTGTTTCATGATGATAAACAGAAACACATTTCAGTTTGAATCATGTCAGTATCACAACAGGCATTTTTATTCAAACTGCTGCTGAACTCAACTTGGCAGCATTCAGACATTCCATGTGGTTAAAATATGATATACAATTTCAGAAAAGGAAAATTAGCCATAATGAAACTTTAAAAAAAAAAAACCCAGACAATTTAGCAGTCTGAATTAGTTCCTCACCTTTAAAATCATGTACTTATTGCTCATACTCAAATGAAAGGGTCATATCAGAAGTCATCATAATTGTTACTGAATATATCATAGGAAGTGCATTATGGAAGTTTGCACATGCTTGTGTGTTTATGTAAACTCTGTATTAGAATCTGTTTTGAGATGGAAGCTGGACAATATTAACATTAGCTAACTTCCTCTTGAAGCTGACAATGGCTTTGGTTGCCCACATTCATAATAATGGACACAATATACTGACTTCCAGTGGTTTCCAGTTTGCACTCACTCCAGTTACTCGGTTAGAAATGTCAATAGATGTCCACAAGCACAACACAGACTCACAAATGTCACATTGGCACATAATTATGCACAAATCTTACATAGAAATCTGTTAAGTCTTTTACAACAGAAAACATTTGCTATGCATACTGTACTAGCTGGCTGGCTAATTGGCCAAGCTAAGGGTCAATACAAATAGTTTGTGTTGACCTGAGTGAAGAGAATGATTTTTGACAGACATGATGCATCATTATCATATTCGATTAAATATTGGCCCAAAGCTCGTACGTGTGGGTGTAACAGACTCAGAATGTGTAGATTATTGGCGCAAACTGTCATTATCTCTACATCTGACAATATCTGAAACACTTCAAATGATATAACACATTTTTATAATTTATGTTAAATTATTTCATGGACCCCCCAGCTATGGCTCACAAGCTCCCAGGCCATATCATCCTCAGACCCCATTTTGAGAACAGTAGTGAACTTTTTCTGTTCAACCAGGCTCTAGACTGTGGCCACCCACTGCACTGCCCAGCTAATGCCAGTTAATCAGCCCCAGGGAGCCCACGCAAAATGACAAGCAGCTCTATAATTATCTGTATTTCAGTCATTTTAAATACTGAGACACTCACTGTGGTTATTAGCCTGCAAAATCTCTTGCTGAGTTGCATTACATCGCTAATAAAGAGTAACCTATGCTAACAAGGTCACGTCAAGGGTTTCAGCTTCAATTGCTGGTAATGGTCCTTGACACATAATACAGTGTCACAGTCCTTTAATTTAGGAGCCCCCTGACTATGAAGCTCTTGAAAGCATTGGCTTTCAATAATATGAGTGCGTACTATAATATTCATCATTGGTCGTCCACCAGCGCTGGCCCTTAAGAACCCAAACAAACCATGAACTGTTTAATTTGCCTTCACGGTGCCAAGAGGCTCCATTTAATTCAAGTCAATCAGCACAGTGACATTCTGAAGCAGCAGAGCTTTTACACATCACTGGGGTGGGTCGTGCCTGGATAAATATTTATAAAGCTGATGATGAAGTACTCTCAAGGTTTACGTTTCATTATCATATTAAAGTTGGACGAGGAACATTAAAGATTTTGTGTCCTCCTGTATTCAAAGGTCACTGATGGTGGTGTCCATGTCACCACCGCTGTGTCCTCTCACTAGAGCTAAAGAGAAAACGAGTACATTAACGGTTATTGTTATGTAATGAGTTTAGCTTAGGTTTGTCTGGCATGTGTTTTTAAAATTACATCAGAGGTAATGAAACACAAAAGAGGAAACTCTCTCTATCTCTCACTAAGATATTCGTAAATGTGAGATTTTTATGTCGTTGCTCTGCTCTGTAGTTTCTCCTCCTAAAACAGTGTAGTGACTGGACCCTGACGAACAGGAAGTGGAAAGAAGGATATAACAAGCCACTAGAGACATCACGCAGGGCTCCAGAGGGCCATTAGCCAAAGTTTCCATTTATTTATCCATACACCAAAAAAGATGGCAATGGCTTCTTGCTAATTAAGAGCAGAAGACTGTTAGCTGGGGAGCTGCACCTAAGCAGCAGACTCCTCTCTCTTCATCCCTAATGGTTGTGTTCCATCCAGTGATTTTCTGTGATACAGCAGAAGATACCTACCTCACTGACACGTGATCTCTCTCAGACTGAAAAGTTTGTACAATGACGTAAGAAGAAGCCAGCGTGACACTGTTGACCGATCATATACAGTGTCATGCAGTGACATGAAAAGAAGAGTGGGTCAGAGGAGAGAAGGAGCAAGGTTGATACCAAATGAGTGACAGGTGGTCCTGAAGATGGCCGCAGTTCCAAGAGGTGAAAGGAAGGTGCCTTATTAATGTATTACTGTTGGAAAGACACCGACTGGCCTTGGCTCACTTTCTGAGCTTTAGATGCCTCCAAATGATATGAGCGCACCATTATGTGGAGCGTAACTGACACCCATGGAGTGCCCTAAGTAAGCCCCAGGGAAGGGTAAGGTTAAGCTGGAAAACAAAACACTAAAGCAGGTCATGTAATAGGCCTCTCATTTTGTGCCTGTCTTTGTCAGGCCCACTGGAGGAAACCTAATTTATTTAATAGCCTGCCGCTCGAATGCCAAGCATTTGGTGCAAGAAAACAGAAGGCAGCAACAATGAAAGTAGCAGGAGAGAGAGGGAGGACAAACACTTCCGTCACGTTCACTGGCGAGATGTGATTTCCAAAGTGAAGATCTGTGTCAGCCATCTGGTGATAGAGAAGAGCAGGAAACTATGTCAGCATGCAGCTTTCAATAATGCAAGCATGCATGCTGTCACTACATAATTGACAATTCAAGAGGAGATTTCTGTGAAATGTCAACTTCTGTGTGTGTTCTGCTTTCTCTTCCTCCCTCTGTACGCTCAGAGTACGGCAATCCAGCACCGGAAAGCCAAGATAGAGCTGTGTCAAATACAACGGCAGAAAACATATTAACCTGTGACAGATTTGTGCCACCAAATTCTCTGTTCACCCAAGTTCCTGTATTGGTTTATCCTGACCTCTGAATGTTCTGTGATAAGTAATAACATAATAGTTTCCTGAAAAAGCATTCAACGAATGTGAAAAATAGAAGCGCACAAGTGAGTAGACGGCAAATGACTGCATTTGTTTTCCACAGTGTTTCCTTTTGCAAGATTTAGTCAGTACGCCATTCTCTTGTGGGCCTGGAGTCATATTCAGCTATTTAAGGTTGTCAGCAGAAATAAATCAAATATAAAACTAAAAAGTCTGATCAGAACCAGCGCTGGCCTTCAGTAAAATGAAAGAGCATTTCCCATTCAACACAAAATATGCTGCTGATTGCATGATTTCACATTTCTTTCAAGGCCTGTGCAGTTGTGAGATTTGACAAATGATGCCCTAAAGAACACACATGGCTTCATCCAAAAACAACCCTGCTGGTTTTCAGTGATATCATCAAACAGCAATAACAGATTCATGTGTGGATAAATTTATAAACTCACACCAGCTCATTCTTTTTACAAATGACTTCATAAATGTGGAAAAACAATGGATGGCTATTTTTTTCCTCAGCAATAGGCTCGCTGTCTTTTTAATGCATGCCAGCTCATTTTGATAAGAGGCGTGCTGTGAATGTCATGCAGATTCATGTACTGTACATCCGTCTCCACCGCTCCACTCCCTCCCATTCTTTACCATTATGAAATGCAAATGTTATGTCACCCACTTCACACAGAGATAAATCTGTTATTCTGTGCATTACTACGCAGAGCCTCACCGAAGCATCAGTCACATCAAATTAATTTACACACCTGCCTTATACTGATACTGTTCACTATAACCATTTCGTCTCTAGGAATGGAAAATGAATTAAACCCAAAATGTTTACATATGAACAAGTGGAGGCAGGTATTGAAATGTGGCTTCAGTGAAAGCAGAATTCAACACAAACAATGGGAAACACAACATTATCAGAGTAAACCTCTTGTTTTTCCATTCATGGTCTCTATAAAGCGACACCCACCGTATTAAGAACACAATAATAGCTATAAAAGGAGAGACAATCACACAAACTGTAGGGAGTCAACCTTTTTACAGAGTAAAACTGGAGGAGTGTTTCAGCCATTTCCTTTTCATACCTTTAACTTATTCTCTATAGTTGCATATTCACACTTTTTCCTGTTCAGTGGTTGAAAATAACAGACACTTCAAGCACAATAAGTTACCTTACATAATCTGCCTACACCTTTAGACCATGAGTTCAATGCTGTAACTTGATTTTTTGTGCATATCTTTAATGATCACCATTTAAAAATCTTCCATGATGATGATGATGATGATGATGATGATGATGATGATAATAATAATAATAATAATAATAATAATAATAATAACTAGAAAAGCACTCGGAGAGCGCAGACCTCCACCAAGGCAGTGTTTGTACTTGGATTTTTTTTTGGGGGGGGGGGGGGGGTTAATACAGTTCCTCTGTCAAAGAGGTTATGTTTTTGCCAGGGTTTGGTTGTTTGTTTGTTAGTTCTTTAGCAACATAATTCAAAAAGTTATGGATGAATTTTGATGAAATTTTTAGGATATGTCCGCTCTGGTTTTAAGGCAGTGTTTGTACTTTCCTCCACTAGATGGCACTGAATTACCTCATATGCAGCTCTGTGCTGCCATGCCCTAACCTTGCAATGATTTTTTAAAAAATCTTTACAAAAATTCGTGGATCCAGGCGGTGATCCAGATCGCCTCTAAAATTGAATCATCTCTTCATTGTCCCAGAGCGGACATATCCTAAAAATTTAATCAAAATCCGTCCATAACTTTTTGAGTTATGCTGCTAACAAACAAACCCACAAGCCCTGGCAAAAACATAATATAACCTCCTTGGTAGAGGTAATAATAATGATAACAATAATAATAATAATAATAATAACAACAACAACAACAAGAGCACTCAGTGAGAGGAAACCTCGGAAACGCCAAGGTATACTGTTATCCGGATCATGATCAAAAGTTAATGGGAACATCCTTGGGTGATCCTCTATCACTGGTGAAAATTTAAAGAAAATCTGTCTGGTAGTTTTTCTGTAAAGTTGCTAACAAACACACACACAAACAAACAAACAAAAAATGCAGACAAAAACATAACCTCCTTGGCAGAGGTGATAATAATAATAATAATAATAATAATAATAATAATAATAATAATAATAATAATAATAATAATAATAATAATAATAATCAATAACACCTGAGATGATGGTCTTATTTGCAAAAGGTAACATAAATAAACAATAAGCATTACCCTGTTTTGTTCGAAACCCATTTCTCAGCCCACCTGCTGAAAATGACATTCCCAAAATTAATGAAGTTTCATTAATATGTTTTTCTCAATAAATTTGAGAAAGGCAACACCTGTGAGATTGATGTAGATTAGAAGCATCAGAATGATTATTAAATGAACTGGGTAAATTCAGATAGCATACTGCAAAAACTATATAATTTTCAGTTCCAAAACAAAAAATAAAAACGTATTTGGGATTAAAACCACATGGAACCTCTGACTTAGTGACTGAACAAGTTTTTATGAAGAAATTTTACTCATACTCATATCTGGGAATTGTGAGTTATGTCGTTTAGGTTTTATTAATAACAAAGCAACTTAACAAATCACAAATAATCCTTTTTTCTATCTTCTTTCTATTCACTGTCATATTAAACCGTAAAGACCCAAACATCTACTGATTTAAACTGTTTAATAACTTTTGATCCATTAATCTTATTAATCCATCCAAATAATTGGTTTGTCATCTTTTCGTGGTCATCAGATATGAAGCATTTGGACGTCCAGAGGCTCCGTAGTGAACGTGAAAACACTGTCATATTCTACAACATTGATTCACCAATAAAACCTCTGGAGTTTGATAAATAACAGCAGTCGTAGACACTTAGTTTAATGTTCAATTAACAACAAATTTTACTGAAAAGTGATTTTTTTTTTTTTTTGTAGTTTTCTCTGTTTTTGCTACAATAATCCTTAACTTTAATTTGAGCTTTTCTGAACATCTACATGATCAGTGCATTAAATACAGGAAAATACCTGAGTTATCATGATCAAATGCAGAATACAGAGGATAATATTACAATAAATGGTGATAAATCACTTAAGAAAGATTAAATAAATAGGAAATTTCATTTGGGAACTGACACAAAGGTAGTGCTGGGTCTTTATGGGTTAATTATAGTATTTCTGTTTTTTATTCATTGATCCTTTTCTGCTGTTGTCCACAGTGGATGTTAACGCTTCATTGATTGAGAGTTATTTGTAGTTATTAGCCCTATAGATATGGACCAGTAGGCCCCGGCATTCTTCTACTAAAAGGTTCCAAAGGTGCTGTCATCTGTTCAAGTTACTGATAACCTAAATGAAAAACAGAAGACAGCTCTACATCTCCTTCAGGAGGAATTCACGCTCCATGTCACAGTGTTTTTTAGGTGAGACATCTTAAAATTAGAGCGATTAAACAGTGATTATTTCAAATAAACTGCTCAAACATACTGTGATATAAATGCTGACATGAAACAAACATTTTGTAGTTTCATTTTCTCCATTATTACATTTAGTTGTTATGTAATGTTTGTGATATTACTGTTTGTGGTAGTAAATGGCTTTAAATAAAATGATCAAAACGAAGAAAAACAGCATTTATTTACAGTTTAAAAATACAATTTAAAAAAAGCAACGACACTGTATTCAATTCAGTCATTTTAGTACAAAACACCAACTCCAAACACATTTGGAAAACACTGAATATGTGCTGAACTAAATGCCCATAAAAATCATATTAGCTTTCAGCTTTAAAAAAAAAAAAAAAAAAAAGTGAGGCACTAAGTAGCAGGAAGTGATCACTGAGTTAAAAGTCTACAAGAAAAAACACATCCCAGTCTGTTACTGCATAAATCACCAAAGGACTGGTTAAACAGTAGTTATCCTCCTGATGCTCTTGGTGCTTTCCTGGTCTTGGTTGTCGCTTTGGAGAGAGAGGCTACGTGAGGACACAACATCAGGGACCTGGAGGACACCAGGAAATTTAGCTTGAATGATGACACGCTATTTTTGACTCATCTGACACTTACATTACAACTAAAAACATTCAAAACAGACATTTGTGGTGTGTGTCCGACGAGCAGATTCATTTGTGGGTGTGTCAGTGCACTGACATTAGCGTCAGATGTAACCCAATAAATCACATAACTTGTGACCTCGAAAAGGGCCGGTTCACATCAGAGCCCCATAAGACAGGCCCAGAGAACTCACATGACCCTCCTTCAATCTTCCATTTATCAATACAGATTGTTAAAAATAATCAATTAATCCATTACTCAGAGCCATCTGAGGTACAATTACCTCATAAACATTGACAGGTATGGATCATATTTAACCCCTTGATGCTGATTGTCGTGCATTCACATCAAACCCCCCCATGCGCCAAATTGCAACCAAAATACTATCTAATTGAAAGAAAAAACACAAGAGAATTTTTTTCCACAATTGGAAATAAATTCAGGTATTAAGGGGTTAAGCACAGAGACGGATAATGCCCTTTTCCAATCAACATTTCTGTGCTCATGTGTACATCTGTAGATCCCCCCAGATTGAAATAATACTAAGACTCTGGCATTTTAGATCCATTGTGGCCTCTACAAATTTAGACTTTTCACAATATCAATAAGAGACGCGCTAATCTTCTTCCTAGCTTTATGACTGTTGCCTCTGTACGGCCCCCATTCTCTCTATCTTACCTGATGAAAGGTGGAAAACGCTGTCGTTTGGTTACGGGTTCCAATATTTAGCTCACTGTAATCTGCATCTGCGGGGTGAAAAACAGCAACTTAGCCTGATCTAACCTCACATCCCATCTGACCAGCCACAGGCAATTTTGGACACAGGGCAGAAACATGACAGCCGGACTGAGAAACCCTCTGCAGTGTGCACTAACGCATTAACATCTAATTCAATTTAACGTAATAATCTGAGGTGAATAAAGCACAGATGTACAATATATACAGTGCTGTGCAATAGTTGGTTTATATAAAGTTCTAACGACCACACGTATGCATCTTTTGAGTTTCTGTATTAAGATCCAATCTGGATATAATGGAAGTATGTGTAGCAAGAAAAACAAATAGTTCAGGGGGGGATTAAACAGTTTCTATGAATCAGTACTATTTTGTGTGACCTCCATTTGCACTTGACATGTGTTTAACCCTTTTACCCAGACATTATGAAATTGATTGCATTATTTTTCTGATGTTTAATTTCAGGTTTCATTCAACATATGTCAGATGTTTCTAACTGTTTGTGTTGCTTCTTTTCATGGGGTCAGGGGTCACACTAAATACTGGCTTTAACCTTTAGAACCCATTAAGTTCAGTTTTTTGTCATTTAAGACTGCACATATATTTCCCATGTATTTATGTTGTATCTAAGACAATGAGATATATCTATCCTTAACAAATGTATTAGACCACCTGTCACGAAAACAAGAAAACATAAATAATTTCATAGTTTATCAAAAATTTGTCACAAATTGACAATTTCATTGTTATTCATTAAGAAAATGACCAACTGGAATAACAAAATAGTCCTTGTTGACAAATGATAACCATAAATGTCCATATTAGTGTGTCCACCTTTGGTGCAGATAATAGTTTACATTCTTGCTGCCATTGTTTTTATGTAGTTTTGCACAGGAATGCAAGATAATAAC
>JAQQZY010000006.1:15259444-15271726 GCA_030068375.1 Ostorhinchus rueppellii | reverse complement strand
GCATCTGAGCAGAATTTTACACTGACTTTTAACTCTATTGTTAGAGCTGATTTACTCTCCATGGAGTTAAAAATACTTCATCTGAGTTAAAATAGTTAGACTCTGAAATATTGACACTGCATTTTTTATTGTGTGGTTTCGCCCAAAAATGCCTGAACGCTAAATACTTCCTCAAAGTTGCGCCAGGTCGTTTCCGAGCAACCACCCCTATGAAAGCCGATTAATGCCAAAACACGTCATTGGCAGTGAATGAGTTACTTGAACATTTTTCATATAATGCAGAACATCTTCTATAGTTTGTCAAAATCAAGAGTAATACAAGCAATAAAGCTATGATTATACATTTACTGTTGTTTTATTCATTGCTAAATTTAAGGAGTATCTTTACATTGTGGTCAAAGTAGAAACATTACAGATCATTCAAGTGAGATGCCCATTAAAATAATCATCACTTAATGGTTATAAGCCTTCTATAAAACTACTATCACACACAGCAAGAAGTAACATCTGCTGCCTCCTGTAATAAAATAGACAGTAGAGCAAAAACACACATTTCTCTGTCTTCTTTCCTTTACTCACCTCCGTCTGGTGTCTTTGTTGATCAGCAACAACTGTAACACACTCAACGAATTCATATCAGCGATACTGCTCCATGCCCAGTGCTCGGCTATGTCACCCAAAACTGCCCTGTTAAATATTACCAAAGTCAGTGGGAACTTTGGAACATGATGTAAATGTGACTCAGACGGTAAACAATACCCCTTGGAAGTCCCCAGTTCCCAGGAGGTTCGCTACCCTCCAAACACACCATGATGAATCTGGTAGTTTTTATACTTTGATAAGGTTTCATATTGTTTTCTGTTTTTGGCAACATATTTCATGTGCCATTCTCCTGTGTGTTGAAGTTATTGCATATTTTCCTAATTTAACATGTGACATATATGGCCAAACAAAAACCATTTCCATTCCATTCTGTGAACATACTGCAGTCCCTCCACCTCATCCTGGAATCACAAGGGAACGGGCATTTGTTTTTCTTTTCCTGTTCACTACTGTGCTGCACAGACTGCACAATGCTCCATTGATCTATAAATATCCCAACACAATAGTTGAAAATAAAATTAGACAGAGCCTCTTCATTTTTGTTACCAGTCTACTTTATTGCATTTTTCATTACATCCAAGTATTTGTCAAATTTCACAAAGTGCATTGATTGAACAGCAGGATTGGCAGAAGTACTTTCAGTGGTGGAGTAGTTTGTTGTTTTATGTGCGGATTATTCATGTGCTCATTGGATGTTTTGGTTTCGCAGTAACACATTCAGTTGAACAAAGAATGAACAAAACAGTAGAATTCTTTTAAAACAGAGTTACGAGCCTTTGAATCTGAAACTGAGGCCACGAGTTAAGTTTGCCAAGGTTACATGTTTTGACAAGGCGACGGTCTCTTTGTATTATAAAACTAGAATATTTAAAGGTAAAACAAAACTGTTTGTGTATTTTACAAAAGATACTCAAAGACAAACGGACACCACTAGTCTCCTCTGCGCATTTTCATTAGTCCTACAGTATGTTTCATTCTACAAGTAAAATATAAAAATTAAGTCAATATTGCAGTCAAAAAGGTAAAGGAGTGGCAAATAAAGGTTAGGACTTTTCAGTTTGGACGGCGCCTGGCTGCAAGGACACGGCTGATGGTTTCCAGTGGGGGTCCAGTGCAGTGCAGGGTTGAAGGGCAGTCTGATGGGCTAAGGGGGTCAAGCGTCAAAGGGGTCAGGGAGAGATGAAACGGGAGGGTCCTTCAGGCTGGAACAGAAGATGAGCAGATAAAAAACAAAAAAAAATGAGGTCACACATTTGCGAGTTGCTTACAGTGGCTGATGCAGTCACCACCACCACCACGACCACCACCGCTGCGCCTGTGCCACCCAATGTGCCCGCTTCTCCGGAGGCACATCTGAAGCTCACTTAGCAGCTCCCTCTAACAAGGCGTGACAGGGGCTTGCAGGGGTTGGACGACAGCTAAGAGAGGAGGGAGGCGGGCAGGCATCGCCGTTCCTTTAGAGCTACGTAGCTCTGCCTAGTCCTACCAGATTTCTTGCAGTAGGTCACGGATGCCTGACATGCAAAGAGGGACTAGCAGACAGGGTTTGAAGATTAGGATTATTACCATCATTACCATCATTATCATCACTGCCACTGCCTCAGAGGAACAAAATAAAGGAACTGTGAGATGTTTTGTGACTCTGGATGATCCCCAGGCACTGTGTGTGCTCACTGGAGCTGTCTGCAGATGGAGGCAGCAGTGGCAGTCCCTGGTAAATAAGCTGCTGCCTTATTTTACTTCCACTGACTGAACACTTCATAGTACAGAGAAACAGAAAACAAAGGTCAAATCTATACAAACACCAAGGTGAGCCCGTGTTTGAATGTGAGATTTATGTGTTCTTTATGTAAAAAAAAACAAAAAAAAAAACAGGAACATTATTTTCTGTAATGCGGCCTGGGATTACTGCTTTGTATATTTTACATAAAGTAGGCTGAGTAATTGTGCTCATTATATAGTGGATTCTGGATGAATATCGGGGTCGAAGAGGTACACAAAAGCAGAGCACTTACCGCTGCACAGGTTTATCTTTTTAATTAATCTGGTTACATAAATGCCAGATGTAAAAGCAACACAAAAAGAGACTGACTCATGCCATTATGTTTGCAACCAATGCACATAATGTTTTACTGCCATCCAGTGGTGAAGCAAAAGCAGTGAAACTAGTTAATACACGGGGGAAATGGGAGTGTTTTACCTGTGTGGTAGTAAGTCAACATCATCAGCATCTCCTGGCTTTAACTACTCAGCCTCTTCCTCCTGATAAAAAGAAAATAATAACAATATATTGAAAAATACATAGAAGCAATGAGCATAAGATAAGATAGATAAGATACTTAAGAGTTTATTGAATGTGTTCTTGTTTTTAATGATAAATTCTAAGTTCTTGATGTGACTCTGAAGTTTAAGGGTTGTTCCTTTTATTTATTTTTTTTAGCCCATTCATTGTCACCCTATTCTTTCTGATCATATGGAAAAAAGATTACAGTGGATGTGCTTGACTTGTAATTTAACAAAAGCTGATGAAGACTCTTCTGCCAAAGCCAGGAGATTTCCTTGCCAAAAATAGCCGTCTTGTTTCTCAATAGTCTTTGCCTTGTTGCTCTTCCACCAACTCCACTACTCCAATAAAACCGTGTATTACTCAGATGTGATTTTGCTGCAACTTATGCTTCTCAACAAGAACAAAGCAGACAGGAAAAACACAGGCGATTCTGGTTTTTTTTTTCCTTGTTGCCATACTACCTGTGTTTCTTCCTCGTCGTCTTCTTCTTCCTTTGACGATTTCAAAAAAGAGAAAGAGAAAGAAGGGCGGGCTGAAAAGTCATGGTCCGAAGAACACGGAGATGATCTCAACTATTAGTGCTTGTGATGTGGGGAAGGTTAAAAATGGAAGTCATCCAAAAGGGGAGCAGATGGTAGTAATGACAGCGGGGGTGAGAGAAATTAAGAACACTAATGCGTCTTGGATGTCTTCATATTCTCAGGTGACGTTTTAAGTGACACAGGAGTGGTGTTGTAGAAGGAGATCGCAAATACAAGCCCTTGTTTTTGGATAAAGTGTAAGCATTAGCTGAGAACTGCCCCGTGTTATTGCAAGTTGATGACTGAACTGCACCGGCACTGGAGGATTAAGGGAACTGACATCATTATCTGTAATAAGACACCATACTGTCTTGATTCCAACATGTTGTCAAACAACTTAAGATCCCAAGTACTGAACCACTATTACAACCTGATCTACACAGACTGAAAGTGAATAGCAGTGGTCTTCATATGATGTATTACACATGACTTTTGAGTTGTTTTTCTTCCCTTTAATATTGCACAATAACGCAAAGTGCTTCCTCTCATTCATCCTCTCTGAAACTTGTCACATTGACTTTGTTTCAAAACGCTCTTGGCAAAAAAGAAAGACAAGCCATGACTTCTTTAAAAAAAAAAAAAAGAAAAGAAAAAAGAAGAAACTTTCCCGCCCTATCTGTCAAGACAGTGTGTCCCCTCATGGTGCAACAAAATCAAACTGAAAACACGTCCAACTCATATGCACGCAGGCAGTTTGAGACGAAAAAAAAAAACAAAACACTCTTTCCACCTGTTCTTGGGACATCAGAACAGAAAAGCAACAATAACTCGACAGGGTTGCACAGAAAATGACTATGACAACATCTTTGAAAACGTCCACTTCAACTCTGCACAACAACAAAGTGACGTGTATTGTCTTTTTTTTTAAATAAACGTTCACCAGTAAAAGTCCGAGCTGTGGTACATTCCCACACTGTGCACTGGACAGCATGAAGCATGACTGCTACGGGGAGAGACACTGGAAATGTATCTGTACGTACAATCTCAGGTCATGCATAACAAAAATCCCCAAGACATCGATTTCACACCATGCAGAACATATTCTGCAATCCCAATATACCTCTTGTACTTCAGCCTCTTCTTCTTCCTATAGAACATAAAATCGAGTGATGTAAGTGATTTTCAAAGAGAAGGAAACAAAACCTACATATTGGTCCATATTTGACTGGTATTGCCACATTAAATCCACCTGAGATTTAAGTAAAGCAGTGTCACATTTATCATGCTACACACCACCAGGCATCTCCATGGGAAAGAATTTGAAAGACCATGCAGCACACAAAGAGAGAAAAACAGGGTGAGAGGAAGAGAGAGGGAGTGAAGTGAACCCTGCTAAAGTCTAAAGGGGGTAAAAACACAAAACACCACAAGACACAGGGAACTACCTCACTGCCTTGTTCATCCTCCTGCAAAAAAAAGGGTAGGACATTGACAAAACAGACGGAAGAGTCGAGAGGAGAGAAAGCAGAGCAAAGCAGTGAAGCACACTCTAAGTGATAAAACCTCAGGCAAGAAGCTGGAATGTTTCAGAAAAGCAAAAAAAAAAAAAAAAAAAAAAGAACATTTACACACAGTGTTCAAATCAGAAGAAAAACTACTGTAAACTACTGTAAATACTGATTTAGGGTCTGGTTGGGTTTAAAGTGAGTGAAGTAACACTGTGTGAAAAGTTCCACCATTGGCCCTGTATCCCTACAATTTAGGTTTTGAATGTGACAGAAACAGTGGGTCATTGTGTGAATGTGTTTATGAGTCTGAAAGCAGGGATGCAGAGAAACCTGTGACTGAATTTAATGTGCACATACAATTAATAGTATAGTATTTCTTTTCTTCTTTTCTATTACCAGTCAAAGGGGTTATATGTAGTATTTCTACTTTCAAATATTAAAAAGGGACCTAAAATTATCATTAGTGTTTACAATATCTCTGAAGTTATGTCAAAAAACACCAATATATTGGATTGTAGAGATCTTATTAAAATAATCGCCCAAGTCATTTTTTTCAGATTTTTCAGGAAACACAAAAAACCAACCATTTGTTGAATGTATGATATTTACTAGCAATTTTAATCAAAACATTTATAACAGATGCCTATTAACATACAACATGGAACATGAAAGAATTAAATTTTCCAAAATTACTTAGGCAATTATTTTAATAGGGTGACATTATTCATACCCACGAGCCCACAAATTTGCATGACCACTAGAGGGAGTAGCGAGTCAATCTGTCGATCTCCGTTGGCGAGGAAACTATCGCCACAGGGCCTTCGACTAAAGCATCAGAAAGTGATGAGATGGGATCAGAACCACTAAGAAACAACTTTCAGAGTCAAAGAAAGTGACAAAGTGATAAATGATAGAAGCACTGTTGTCTTCACCACTGGACACAGCTCTAAATTAAACGAAAAGAGGTTGTTGATGACATCCCAGCATTTTTTCTACACGGGTGCTACTGACAACACAAATCACACAGAAAACAAAGGTGATTTATGGTTTTACTGTGGCTGTTTTCTGTTTAAAAACAGAGCTAAGCTAACAGACCTATAATGTAAACTATCAGCTGAAGCAACACATTAAGCTCAGTAGACAAAGAGTGTTAATTCATTGGTGGATTTAGTAGTCATAAGTGTGTTCTGGTATGCGACTACCCCTGTTATTAAGAGTTTGGAATATCAGTAATACATATAACCCCTTTAAAGTACTTTACCTCACTCACTAGTGGCGATCATATCATATATGAGCAAAGGAGGCACATACTTGAGGTTACAAGCAAAACCTCTTGATATAGCAGGTAATTTTGGTTATTATCTGGTACTTTATTCTGACTCCTTGCCATGCAACTCATTCAGATATGTGATTGGTCCCTTCTTTGGTCCCTTCTAAAAGCAAGCAGAACTATGCACACATTCAGGAAATGTCTGATACATCTTCAGCAGGTCTGGCTCTACTAGGAACAGGTAGCCAGTAGAAGAATAATGGAGCGATGTTTGATATGCGATAGCTACAGTGACAAGAAAAAGACTGAAACTGAAGAGTCAGTGGAAACAGAAGCAAGACAAAGTAAAAATTGGGCTAGGGGGAGGGTAAAAGAAATGGTCACATGATTCTACCTCAAGCTGCCGTAGTTCTTCTTCCTCCTACAGGGGCAAACAGATACCAGGTCAACAGGCTGTATGGGAAGCAAATGAGCACCACATACATGCATGATAGAGTGTCTTCTGATGTAAAATGGAAATGAAAGGGATAGTTGAGGTTGTCAGGAAGCAGCAACACAACTGGGAAGAAATGAGGAATAGCTTGTTAGCAGAAACAGAAGGAAACAAAACAAGAATGGAGTGATAAAGAGAAAAGAGAGGAGAAAGTGGAGGTGAATTAAAGAGTACACAGATAAGTCAGAACAGCACATTACAAGACAGAGAGGCCCACCCCGTCCTACCCCCAACCCAACCCCAACCCCAACGGTCTTCTCCTTGCACCACCAAACCCACACACTTGTTGTAGAAAGAGGCGATCACCGACGTACAGTTACCTCTGACTGCAAATCCTCTTCCTCCTGGGGGGGGAGCAAACCAAAAGATGGACAAAAGGGCAAATAAGGAGTCAAGCGCCATACAGTGCATGCAGGAGGAACAAGACTGGTGTGAACACCTGCAGAATGCCGTCTGAAACTGATGCTGTTAAGTGATCGCAATCAATCGCAATGATGTGCAACCCACCTAAACAAAGATGGAGGAATTTACGATGTGTAATGAACTACAGCATCTAATGAGAATGGGTATTAGAAGTGTTTGTTTGCATATTTTAGATTATGGTAGATTTACGATGAGATATTTTAATCATATAAAAGAGTAAGTTTGTTTTAACAGTTCGTGACATGCGTTCCCACGACACGGCTTCTTTTGTACAAAACAGCTACAGTGCGAGTTATAACATGATAAGACTCACAAAATCCCATGATGACATGACACTGAAGAGAAGAATGTGGGTGGTTAGTAATGTCAGACGAGAATCATGGTCAAAGAGATGCAAATGCGACATGAAGTGACCTTGTGTGGTTAAACTACATCCTGAGCAACAGTACACACAGGTCCAACACCACTGAGCACCGTGTAAAGAGTTACTGCTCAGTATAGGTTATGTGTGAAAAAGTTTTAATAAAATCATACATATATTTAAAAAAAGGTTACATGTACATACATTTGGGATATTATGCATGATCAGCTGTCATTGTAATATTTTCTACTCACTGTTTTATTATATCATAAATCACTCTCTCAAAAACAATCAATAAATTTAACATATTCTTCATTTTAAAAAAGCCACCCTTCACCTCAATGTACAAAGCGAATAATAAATCAAAATAAGCTATAAATGTATTTGTACTTTGTATTTTAAAATCTTCTCATCTTTCTGAAAATGTAATTGAAAGAAGCATAGAGTACAAAAATCGTGGAATGTGGACTGATAAGATCATCTCGAACATGTTTTCCTCTGCATTACAGACAAATATTTATTGAAGACTTTTTTATCTTTACATTTCATTAATATTTTATAAATTCTGTTGTAGTGCTAATTGCGGATATTAAGTTTGGGTGCATGTATCTACACATAAGCCAGGTCTGACAATAGATTTTTATTAGGGTGCGTCTATGAAACTGGTCCCTAAAAACTGGATAGAGGGGCTACAAATTCTAACCAGATCTAAACTAATGTTATGAAGCAAGTTTAGAAGCACTTTGGGTCTATTTTAAATATAAATATTTACTGAGATAAAAGAGAAACTATTTTTCAGATAAAACAATTTTATATTATTTTTATGCAAAAATACACATATAAAATAGTAAAAAGGACATGAAAATTATGTGATACTATTTTTTGGGATATCTTTTTATTCTCTCTCAGGTGCATTTTGGGAATCAAACTAATTATGCAAAGCAGAGTGTTTCACAAAAACAACCATGGTTGCAAAATCACTCACGATTTATCTGTGTTTAAATGAGCCGGTTCCGAGTGTAACGTGAGTGGACACAAGCGGTTACACAAGAAACCTGGAACGAGACTGCCGATTCATGAAAAACCCACGTCTGAATAAGAAAAACCATGAGGACTGTCACATTTCACACAATGTCTTTCTTTATAGCGGTGTATAAGACCATTAACAGCCATATTTTCCAGATCAAATGCACTGACACATAGGCAGCTTTTCATTTCCCAATTTTGGCCCCAATATTTGATTTAAAAAAAAATCATTAATTTTGGGATGGCTCAGATCAAGAGTATAATTTGTTTTGCATTTATCTGAGGTCATCATTAGGTACATCCTGGGGGAAATATGTCTACATTTCTCTTTTATTATTGGGTCTACAAAAGCTGGCAAAGTGCCAGATACCAAAATGAACCCAGTTTCATAGAAGCACTCATTAATTTAATTAATAATGCCCTTACTGACTGTTTTACTCCAATATATTGCCTTGTTATTGTCTTTTAGAGTGGGCCCCGTTAGAACACTCACTGCATTCTATTGCTGGGACCAACTGTTTTTACTGATCTGTGAATATCTGTGTACCTACAACCTGGAACATTGCATAAAAAAGTTTACGCCTGCTTCATTTTTAACCTTATTGCAAATTAGACTTTTAAACCTCCCATATTTTACCTCCACTTTGCCTCGTTTTAGCTGATTCATTCACCTTATATTTTAATTGCTTCAATTATTCTTAATGGCTTTTAGTGTTTTATTATTTTACTGAATTCCACTCTACTGTTTTTATTGCTGTAGTTAAGCCAAGACTCTGGCTGCGATTCCTTCAATTATTCTTATGTTTTTATTGTTTACCAAATTGCTTTTTTATTCTTTTTATCACCACTGTTTGTATAAGTGTTGCTTGTTTATATTGCTTCGACTTCAGAAAGAGATAAACTAAAAGTTGAGTAAATGTTGAATTTTGGTAATTGCTGAGGATAATTTATAGTTACACATATTATAAACCAACAATAACTGCTTTGAGAAGGACATGGTTAGTTCATGAACACTCATTTATGCATTTATAGTTCACGTGCATCACATCAAATTAATAATAAAGGAATGGTGTCTTTTTATGGTATCAGTGCTCACTTAACATAAAAACATACACAGTCCCTTCTTACCCTGTCCTCATCAGCTTCTTCCTGTTTAAAAAAAGAAAAGAAAAGCTGAAATTAAGTTATTCTAAGTTCTTACAACAGCTAAATTTCACTATAAATCGCTGTTCCAGTTGTCCTTCTCCTTTGTTTGGAACCAGATTGAACTTGATAAACTTACCTGTTCTTCCTCATCTGCATGGGCCTGCTAAGAGAAAACATATGATATTATTAGAGAATGCAGGCAGTGCACATGGAAAATAGAGGAAAAATAATAAAAACACACAGAGCAGGGTGTTTATGGGATCCTACTGACACACCTCAACAGGATGGTTAATAGTAAACTGTACAATGTGTGCCGGACAAGGAAGGACAACATCTACGTCAAATGGAGGAAAGTAACAAAAAAAGAGAGCACTGCAACCGATAACATGTTAAGGAAATAAATGCAATGGTGCTGAAGGGACAATGTGAACTGGTGGAGAGGAATGTTGCAGGTGGTGTATTAGTAAAAAAAAAAAACAGAATCCAGAGTGAAACTTGTGGAGGAGATGCAGTACAAGAATGACAGGAGGCTGAAGAAAGGGATGAGAATGGAGGAAGAAGGTGGAAAGGACAGATGCTGAAGGGAATAAACATTCCAGGAATGACAGGAAGATACAGGAAAGGAAAAGAAAACCCATTCAGATCATTCAACAAAGGGAAGAGGAGGCAGAGCGATGGGAGGGAAACACAGCACAGGATTCTACTGTAGTTAGGTGGCAATTACTGTGTCTTCTGTAACCTCGTCTGTTTCTTCTACTGCCTCCTCCGCTGCGTCTCCTGCTGTTTCTCCTTCTAAGGCATCATCTTCTGCATTTTCTCCTTCTGCTACCTCCTCCTCCTCGCCACCCTCACCTTCCTCCTCCTCCTCCTCTTCAGCTGCCTGCTCCTCCTCTCCGTGTGCATCCCCATTACGCTCCTCCACAGGAACCTCCTTATTGTGAGGTGAAAACAACAACGGGTAAAGCGCAGAAAACAAACAACCTGAAAGAAAGAAATATATTAACGACACGGTGGCTGAGGAACGGCCTCAAACAGCCTCAGGATGGTGAAGAAAGTTTCATAAAGGAAAGACAGGCATTTGTTAATGCTGGGAAAAAAGTGAAGGGAAGAAGAAACATCAGTAATTTAAAGTATAGAATGAAGTGTCAGTAAAATGTTGGAATGATGCAACGGTGCAAAGCAAAAACTAGCAGTGCTTTGCATTTTTTCAGCTATGACAGAATCCTATAATGCAGTATGTAAAATATATACAATAAGTGAGGCTCATATATGATTTTACATAAATTACTGGTTTAAGACCTTGAATTTGTTTCCAGTGCAGCAATTAAGACATAATCCACAAAATATGGTAATGTCTTAAACTTCAGTGTATCTAATCTACACTGTGACGACATTGTACAAAGCAAGGAAAGAAGTTAGAGAAAGGAAAAATGAGTTACTGGAAAGTCACTGGAATCAAGAAATGTGCAGAGATGATGTAATAAATACTATGATAATGACAAATACCACAAATACCCATAATTCACAATGCAAACCAAACCATAGAGTTATTTTAAAACAGTAACTGAATTCAATATCATCAAAACATTCCTCATAATTGAGATCAGTTATGCAAATGTGTAGTTTCATGGTTTTTGTTATTGTGAAATAAACACCATGCAACATAATGATTAGTGAATGTGATGACTGGGACACTTATCTATGGGAAATTAAGATACTTTTAGAGTTGACGACTAGAAATAAAGGATGGAAGAAATAATAGTTGAAAGAAAGGGGGAAAAAAGTCATTCACTGTGAAGGAAAACAAAGCATGAAGGAAAAGTGACAGTAAGAAGGCATTACTATTGAATCATCAAGGTTTTCCTCTCCGTTAGTTTCCTCAGCATGAGTCCCGTTTTCCAAAATGTGGGCCTTGTCAGCTTGCTCTGCTTCCTGTGTCGAGGAGATTGCATAAGGTTTAAGGCAGGTTTATCATCCAGCCTCAAAAGTTAACCCACCAGCCAGTATCTGTGGGAAAAGCTGTATTTCCTCAAAAATGAAATCATTTTTTTAAGATACAAGGCAGAATTACATCCATTTAAACATAATTGAACCTGAAAATTAGAAACACACTTTGTAAACTGCAAATCAAGAAGTACAGAATGACTCGGGGATATAACTGAACCAGGTCTATTTACACCATTCTGCATGATCCTGGTGAGATCTTAGCAACGGGATAAACACAATTAATTTGATGTTTTGCAAATGACCCTGATGAGAACTTGGGGTACGTGTACCCTCAGGGGTACTTGGAAGAAGCCCAGGGGGTACTTGAAATATTTGAGGAAAAATAAAGTAAATAAGTCATCATGTACTGAATACAAAATAAATAATGATAATGATGCTGAAATATAAAAACCAAATAGATACATTTATATGATAGGTTCATTGTTTATCATCTTGTTTAAGCTTTGGTAACATTTTAAGAATATTTATATTTTATATTATTCAAAATAAGTTTATTTGAATAGCCGTGTAATTATTTTTTGTTAATAGAATGCTCATTAATTAATTAATTAATTATCATTTTCATTTTCTATACCCGCTTTATCCTCACTAGGGTCACGGGGGTCACATGGAGCCTATCCCAGCTACTTAAGGGTGA
>JAQQZY010000006.1:15225834-15248412 GCA_030068375.1 Ostorhinchus rueppellii | reverse complement strand
GAAAGATTCATGCTATAATCTGTATTAAAGAATTCATCAGTTAACTAAGGAAAAACAAGTAAATTTAAAAAAAAAAAAAGTATCATCAGGTAGGATTCAGAGCGACTATGTTTGATTTTGAAGCCAATGATATGAATATTAGGTTCATGTTTTTGTGTTTTGTTTTTTTTAATATCTTATTTAATCTCTGATTGTGATTCCAGTAGGTTGGCGTTGGTTGCTCTGTTATTCATTTAATCTCCCCACATATTCAGTTAGACTGATCTAGAAAAAAGAAAAACTGCTGGAAACATCCAATACTTTCTCCCTAAGATTTTTGAAACCATCCAACAGAAAAGGTATGCAGAGAGAAACAAACTCTACGGTCATTTAGCCAAGGTGGTTTTTTTTTCAGCCTATGGTCTGGAAGTTACTAGTGATTTACAGGCAGACAAAGATAGATGGGTCAAACAGATGGATCAGTCCTCCTCCACATGGAGCCTGAGAGGCGTTTGGAGACTAAAGAGAAACTGGAAGAACAGCAGATCTGCTTATACCAGGTAATCCACAAATCCTTAAGTATTTTCAACATTTCTACACATCATTTTAATTTATACATCGTGTTAAAAAGGTACTAGGTCTCTTTTTTCAGGTTAATAATGACCTTTCTGTAGTAGAACATGGAAAGAAGAGGCCTTTCCACTGAAGACATGGACAAATCACAGTATCTGTTATGACAAAAGAAAATCACACAAGGCATTTGAAGGTGAGTGTTACACTAGAAATGTTACACAACCAACGTATGCACGAACATACAATCCATTCAAACCAAAAACCTACTGTGCATTTAGTAATGAAGCTAAATGCCCCCTCAATTTCCTTTTTATTTTTAACAATTAGAAAAATTTAATTTGTTCTCAGACATCAGTGAATTGAGCTGCTGCTCAGGTGAAAATCAATACCATCGAACTGTAGAAGAATCTGCAGACAGAAGGGAAACAAAAGAGATTCTAGAGGAAGAGAAAATGGAGGTACATGATATCCAGGAGGTGTCCAACATTTTGGAGAAAAGTACAGAGTACACCTGAAACTAGAGCAAAGGACACGTTTTTCAAAGAAAGACAGTATGCCTTCAAACAAACCCTGGAGAAGTTACATAAAGGAAGAACTGCCTTCAGCAGAGATAAAAGCAAAGGGAGAGGAGTGGAAACCCTCAGCAGAGGGATCCAGGAACTTTCTATTGGAGAAAAAAAAAACATAATGGAAATCTGTGACAGATATGAAGGGAAAACATCAGCTGTAAATAATTATATATAGCTGTTAAAGCTGTCACAGCTGCTTAAAAAGGCATACATGTTTTACAGAAGGAAAATTACACAGCTTTTTCCTTCATATTTTGGTTAATGGTTTATCTCTGAATAAATTATGTAGTGACTTTGACCCTACATATAATCTCTATTTACTTTCAGTCTTGTTCCAATTTTTCCTTTAAAAAAATGAAAACACACAAAAAGGGTTCATTTTATTTTCATTTATTCAAAAGGGGTTTTAACATTTCCAGCTCGCCTTAAAATAGCAATCAACTTAAATAATTACCAAAACAAAAGTGATATTACAATGGTGCAGTATGAAATAGCCAACGCCAAAATGCACTGCATTTTTAGATGCTGACCTAAGCAGCAAACGAAAAAGGAAACAGATTTCCCTCAACAAAACGTTGAACAATAAGTTACAAAAGGGCAGACATGTATAAGTTTCCTAACCATAAGCACAGTGTCTAGCTGACAGCGTGGAGACCCAGTGTAACTACTTTGTTGCAAACCACCAACCAGCATGTGATTCCCACACCACCTGAAAGAAAAAAAACCTGTCAGTGTCTGGACAGACAGCTGCAGCATGAAGACAGTTTTATGATTCTTGGACTGTTTACGAACAAATACTTTACAGGAAAGGCCTTTTCAAGAAAGGCAGATTGATTACCTGCCACTCCTGTTGGGAAGGCCACAAGACGCTCTACAGGAGCGATCCATCTACTGGGGACCACCGTCACTGGGTCAGAGTAATACTTGTATATCAAGGAAATCATCAGAGCAGCCTGTGAAACAACAGAAAGAAAACTGTAGCTTTCACCAACTCTGACCAATAGTGTCCAAATATCTCAATCTCTTTTATCCATGAAGACACAAGAACATCCACTGGTGTTTGGTGAGGATTGTCACAATGATACCAAGTATGTGTCTCACTGTAATCCTAAACTAATGAGAATGAATGACTTTGAACCAAACACATGGCCAAAGGTTACAAGAAGCATCTAAGGGTTACATTACAAACTAGCAACTTACAATTTCCACATACCTGCAAAATATAAAAGACGATGTTCACAACCCACTTCATTTTCGCTTGTTGTGCTGTTCTTGATTTCACTGTAAATACATAAAGACAACATTAGGAACATCATACACTTGTAAAACTGTCATGTTACTTTTGTTGTTGGGGTTCTTCCATCAAGAGCCTTTTACTTTGATGAAATGCAATTTCTTTTGACTGATTTGCTTTTTTATTTGTTTCAGTGGCTTTTATTGCACACTCTCCATTAAATAAAATGTTGACATAGCAAGCGTCTCAATAGAGAGGTACAAAATAAAAAAAACAATATAGGTATAAAAGTGCTAATACATGCCAACATTCTAAGGCTATGTTCAGGCTGAAGGCAAATGTGGCCCATATCCATTTTTTTCCCTATATGTGACCAGTGTCCAATCTGTTAAAGACAGTTTGAACAGCACAAGTCCGATTTTTTTTCCAATCCAACCCAGGCTACTTTCATATGTGGTCCTAAATCTGATACATATCTGATATACTGCAATGCAATTTCACTCTTAACAGCCAAGTTGCATTTATTCTTTACGTCACTGAAATGTGACAAACGTCACAATTCTTCACTTCAGGAGGAGAAGCAGGGAGAATAACAGATTTACCTCCATAAACACAGTGCGTTGCTGTGTACTCACATGTTACGTCAGGACCTCTTTTGTGCATGTAGGTCACTTCAGATTCACATTCAGTTCATACTCAAAACTGATAGAGGTTTCATTTAATGTGCAATATGAATGAGCACACACAAACACAAAAAAAAAAAAAATGGATTTCACCCCAAAAAAATCTGAATTGCACATTAAGACATGCTATCTGAATGTAGCCTTAGTGTGTTTGCACTGCTACAGAAATCTACAGCACCGTCATCAGAGCTGCATACTGACACTGCATAAGATCATCCAAATCTAAGGATGAAGGACAAGAACAGGCAACACCTGTTTCCAGCAAACACTGTGTTACGTTATTCAACCAACCCCCCCCCCCCCCTTTCTTTTGCAGCTGGTATTTTTTAATGTGTGATTTTGCTGTTATAGACACAGACAGGTGTGGAAGACAAAATATGTGCCTTTGACAGTTGAAGTAACACCATAAAACCACACAGAGTATGTTACTCTGTGTTTCAAACATTGAAGCCACAAGAGGTGGACCCTCTGACTGCCAAACCATTATGTTCACTTTCTGATGCTGCTGACAGGCATTTCTAAAGTTATAGTAGTCATTTTAGTGTAGTTGGAATGTATTTCCGATACAACACAGAACATCTGCATAATGCTGTGTGTGACAGTATCTTGTGTAAGGACCAAAAAGCATCTATTTTGTCATACTATGCTCAGTCACTTATATGTGTTGTGTTGCAAATCATGACAACATTTTATGATGTTTTGTGGTTTTCCACATAACATGGACTGCATTAAACCGCGATCCGCCAGTACAACTGTCAATTGTAACTGGAAACTGAATTGCGCCTCTGGGATAAATAAAGTTGTCTAAATCTGAATCACACTGATGAAGGCATGAAATTTGCATGATTTCGTGTTTGCAAACAAATTGAGGAGAGTGAACACAACACCACAAGGAGCGTGTAAAAAGGCAGCCACATTTATGGTAAGAAAGGTCTGACTAGGAAACTAAAGATACTTGGTGCAACAGAACCAAGTATCATTAACCTCTTTTACCAAAAAATAAAAATATAAATAAATAGAACACTTTAAAGAATCTGTAGATGAAGGCTACATGAACAGCTGACTCAAACATTTGCATTATATTTTGTAAATTAATTTAAAATTTACAAAAAAATGCAAATCAATAGATATAAAACAATCCAGTATGAGTATGTTTTAACTTTAAAATAGCCTTCATTTGTAGAGTTAATTAGTCACCATGTCACTGGCCTTACTGTTTGCCATGCTGTCATTTTATAAAAACTAATAATAAATAAACTAATAATTATATATTATTAGTTACTGAGAAAATGCATGCTCAATCAGTTAATGGTATTGTGAGGTGTTTTTGACAGCTGACTTATTAGAATAGGTTTAAATCATATTACACAATCCTAGTATTGCATTGTTGCTGTGTATTTCACAACACTTAGGGTCCTTCTCTATGTCACTAATATTAACCACTCTTATTTCTCACCATGCGTTTTCAGCTGGTCTGTCATCTTGTTGATTTTGCGTTCCAATCTGGCATATCTAGCAAACTCATCCATCATACTGATGGAGGACTGCTCCTTCTTCATCTCCTGGATTTCAGCTCTCATCTCACTTTCCTGCTCAGCATCTTTCTGCAGCATCTTTGAGAGCTTAAAAGACAAAGGAAAAAAAAACAGAAAGGTGAACAACAGACAGGTTTAATGTAAGTGTGGATGTTAATACTCAAGGTGATATCTCATGTGAATAGAGGTAGACTAGATAGACACAATATTGATGCAAAACATAATAGTGATAAGTCTTCATTCAAGCCATTTTAATACTTCTATTTTGAGAAAAAAAGAAAAGGTTTAGTCAAGCAATATCCACCCCAGTCAGACCAGTGTATACCTGCACGATCAACTGTATTATTCTACACTTGTCTATCATTAAAGACAGTTTATTTGTTTTTTTAAAACAGTGGCAGGTCATTAAAAATCCAGAAAAAGTGTTACACAAGTCATTGTGATCTTCAGCCCCAAAATTTATGGCACAATTTTCCAAAAGGTCATGTCTAAACACCAAAATGTTGTAATTGTGGAACAAGTCCAAAAACTGTGGCAGTGATTCGCATCAACACCTTCAGCATATTACTCCAGAAAATATCTGATGTGATCTTATGTGTGTAATGGAAAAAAAACCAACTATGTTTTTCCACCAAAATCCCACCAGTCAAAACGTTAAGTTGAAACACATACTTTCCCTTTCCTCTGGGGTTATTTTATGATTTCATTTGTTTCCCCATCTGTCTCCAACCCTTAAAACCCTAGAATTATTTTTTTTGCAACTCCCCCCATCCACCCCCATATTTAACCTTCCTTTAGTGATTTATCAAGTCTCAGAATTTTATCCACTGAATTTTGCATTTAATTAGAAGTGCATTGCAGTAAAAATCAAGTATTTTCCTAAATTTACTTTACTGATATTCATTAAAGCTCAGCGCAAATACAAAGGTTATTATATCAGAATAGAGAAAAGTGAAGAAAAAGTGACCCTTTCAAGTAAAATGTATCATTAACTGAAAATAAAAACTGCTACAAACACTGTTATTTGCCAAACTGGGTGGGTTTTATTAATAAATAAATGTCTCAGAAGATGACAAGTGTCCATGTTTCCCATGGAACATCCAAATGGGTCTCATCTGATAACACTGGAAAAATAAGAAACTGCATTTTACCTGAATTATTTACCTGTACGAATAAGATTTGGCTTTGAGAAGTCACTAAACATTTTAGCTGAGTGGATGTTATTATTCCTGGCAGCTGTTTAGTGTTTTGGGGGTTAATGTGTAGTAGTTCTTCTGCTCCTTTCAATACATAAATGATAGGTTTAGAACTACTAGTGTACACCTGCATGATCAGCTGTATTATTCCACATTAGTCTCCCATTTAAGTCAGTTTTAACAGTGACATTCACATGCATACCGTGTCACGAAGCCTCCAGTTATTAGAACAGGTTCTGGAGAAAACCACACCCTTAATCTAATAAAATTGCTGTGATGTTTCAGTCAGTGCTAACGGTACCCCTTCACTTTGCATTCATAGTTAGCTTAGCTAGCATTAAGCTATGCTAGCCAAAGATACAACGTTATCTACGCCGAAAGCTTACGCGGATCACACTGTCATAAAACAAACGTGTGCTTTAAAGTCTAACAGCAATTGCATCTACTTACGAAAGAGGATATAGACGGGAGTAGTGTTTTCATGAGGTTACACAAAAACACCGAACCCAGCACAAGGAACCAAGCATACCCTGCCGCCATGTTTGTTCTCCTCCCCGTGGCCTATGCCTCCTTGTTGCTGCAGCTGGACTACACACTTTCGTTACATAATAATCAGGACATTCAGGTTCGTCTGGTAATAGATATGCTGAAAACATCGTCGTCCATACACAAATCCTGCAGTGCATATGCCCCATAACATATGTGAACGGGAAGGCCTTTTTTATTTATGGGTGCCCTATAGAATTCATCAAACACGTGCTGCCAAAACATTTCAAAAGCATATCATACTAGTGTGTGAAAGTGATTATTTTAAGACGTTTCTGCAGCCTGTTATTGTTTCGTGCAAGGGTGTATTTTTTTTCTTCAGATTAGCAGATTTCATACACACACCCTGAAAACAATCCCCGATTAAAGTGAGCGCTAACTGGGTTGACTGATTGGCATACAATCCTACCCACACAGGTAAGATGTTATGGTTTAAAAATATGCTGCCTCCACCGCAAAGCCAATCACTGGAAGCAAGGGGCGGGCGGTTACTCTTCCTAGTAGGTCGGTAGGATGAGGGATAAAATATACCGAAAGGGGGACCCAATCCGGTTTGAGCTAGTTCTGGCAGTGATCGGACGTTTATGTTAAGTTAGAGTCCTCTGTAGGTTTAAACAGACGTGTGTAGGGTTTGCCTGACATTGCATTAGTTTCCTCTAAGCAGCTGAAGATCACTGTCCCTTTTGTCTTTTATCCTCTGCCTTACAACCTAAGCAACAATGGGAAGGAAAAAAGTAAGTTCAATGTGTAGACTGAAATTCAATTTATACATTAATAATTATCAACATGTGATAAATGCATGGGGGTGCTTCTATTTTGTTATAATGTCTATTCTTTACATCTAAATGTGCAACAATATACCGTGTAAATAGTTGTGAATGTTTGCACGAGCGTGCACCAAGTCCACCTTTGCTGTTCTCAGGTCTGTCGTGTCCACCCTGTTGATACAGGGAAGTGGCGCCTTTTTACTTAGTCCGCTGCAATGTGCATTTTTTTCATCGATCTGTTTTGAGAAATTGCGTGATCCCACAGTGTGATTGTTTGCTAGATCCGTTGATAAAATGAAAATATGGCCGTGGCTTTATAAATATTTAAGCTTCACGGTGTGCTGAGATCTAACAAAGGGGTGTACTCTCTGTCGATGTACAGGTTGCCATTTCTTACCTATTTTCTCCTAGATATTCCCTCTATTTAAGTATGCTTTGCGTTGAGGTATTTTAGGTGTATTTGCAGCCCGGTTTGTTCTGATTTTGACCTGTAATGTGCTTGTATTGTGAAGCTGATCGCGTCACCCTTGAGGTGTTCAGCCTTTTCTTCAGGAGCGTCATGGCAGCTGGTGTTTCCTCGAGGAGGTAGCGACACGTGTGGTCGATTTGGCCGAAAGGTGTATGATCACGTAGGGGAAGTTTTAAGGAATATTTTTGCTAATTAATCAGGTCGGGGGGCATAAAGGACAATGAGTATAAATGTATGGAAACGAAGGGAATGGCGAATCTACTTCCTTCTTCAAGTAGCCACAGCGCCATGCTTACTTAACACTATAACTTCTGTCCCATCTAAGTGAAAATGATTGGTAGGATTTTTATAGATATGGTGGAACCATTTTTATCGATTTAGAAACGTGTCACACTCTTGTTCCCAATTTAAGGATTGCATAATTTCTTTGTGACTTAAGGGGAGGGAAAGGTGCCCATCCCCCCTTTGCATTACACACCCACTTTTGCTCACTCATGAATGGCAGTTGTTTTTCGTTTATGAATTTTTCTCTTTCTCATTTTGTCTTTAGCAGTCAGACGCAGCTGCATCCGAAGAGGTGAGTGCAGCTTCAGACCACTGATTCTTTTTTTAATGTGAAGCACAACATATGCAACTGGCACATGATTGAACATTTTGTTCTACTTTTACTCAAAGTACAAGTGAAAGCCGGGGCTTGTGCAAAACTGGTCCCCATGTTGTTCATTGCAAATAAATGTTAATCCTGAGGCTGAGAAATTTTGCTATTAAAGATGGTGCACATTTATCAGGTGTTTATAAACAATCTGAAGTCCAAGTGCTGTTAGTCTACACAGGTTCATGTTAAGGCATAACCTCTAGGGGGCGGTAGTGGAACTAATTCACTGTGAAGCTGCAGACTGAGTTTTAGATAATTGACTTTACAGATCTGAACCACTAGCTATTATTACCATAATAATCAGTGCATGCCAATAACATTATAATTATTTAAGTTATTTATTAGTTGTCGTAGGAATTGTGCACAATGGATCTAGGCACAGATTCAAGTTGCACCTTAATATTTTTACTCCTTTTTGCTTGTACATTTACAAAGTAAGCGTCCATATTGCCATTAATGCAATGAGTACTTGGCAATTGGACACCTGAGTCCGTATTAAAATAATGGACCTGAGTGATTCGTTAGATGTAACATTTAGTTCATATTAAGTTTGGGTAGAAGTTATTTGTAGGCATTAAAAACTGAATATCAGTATTTTTGAAATGGCTAAATAACACATTTGTGTTTTTCTTTCCTTTTTTTTTCTTTAGCCAAGGAGGAAGTCTCAGAGGTTGATAGATGTAAGTTATATAAACCACAGCGTTGTATTCTTTAGATTTCTATACATGTACTACAGTGAATGTTCTGTAAACCGCTGATAATTTTGTGGATTTTAGTTACAGAAAGACACTGAGCCCAAAGCAGTACCAGAGAAGAAAAAGGTAAGTGTAGAAATCTAGTGCTGTATATGCACTCTGAAGAACACTCTGAAACTATAATTAATGCATTTGACAGTGAGTTGACGAGATTTTGGGGTTATTCCTAATGTGGTAGGCACCTCCCAAGCCCAAAAAGGTAAAGGAAGCAAAGGCCAAGACAGAAGAGAAAAAGGAAGAAGAACCTCAGGCTGAGGCTGAAGAGGTCCCTGCAGAAAATGGAGACACCAAAGCTGAAGAGGTATTGGAATGTTGCAGATCCATGACTGTTTTTGCTTTGATGTTGTTTTTAAGACAAAATGACAGCATGATATGTCCACCTCACAACAGGCTGCAGCAGCAGATGAAGCTGACAAAAAGGAGGAGGAGGAAGAAGAGGAGGAGGCAGCTGAGGACAAAGCAGCCGAGTAGTAGAAACATCCTGAAACTCACTCACCAGTGGTCCATGTACCTCCTTTCTTGTACAACACAGAGAATATTTTTATCTACTATTTTCTTAAAACAGCAGTGTTTTTAGGGAAGTGACTTCATATATACGTTTTAGAAAGATACTACAAATTCCAGTTTTGTGGCTTCTGTGAAGGGAACATTTTGGTCATCTTGTTGGGTTTTTTTTTTTTTTTCCACAGTGTACTTTATTTTTTTTTTTCTCATCTCTTGTTTCCTTTAGTTTGTAGTCGTCTGCATGACATTCAGTGATGCTGATATCAGGAATTTGACGCTGAATTCTGGGAGACTCTGAGGCATTCCAGAGGTGTCTTGAGGGATTTTGTAACCTGTACTGTTTGAATTTAATACTGTACATCATAATACTAATGAGTTTTATAGGATGATTGAAAGTCTGAAAGTTGTGTTGTATGCTTAGTAACATTTTTTTTGTACACGTCTTGTTTAAACTTGTTCAGTAGTACTGGAAATGTTTGGGCTGATTTATATATATATTTTTTTTATTTTTATGTTTTTTAATTTTATATAATTTAGCCTCATTTTAAGAACATTTCCATAGCTGCGGTGAAACCAATATTTTTCTTTTGAGTCACTGATGGTACATCTAAGTACATGATTTAAAAGATGCATGCTCTCAATTTTGGAAAAAAACAAAAGGCATTAGATTTGACTGTACTTGTCAGTGCTTATCCCTCTAGGATAATTGTACTGCTATTTTCACTTTAGTCAAGGAAATGTATGTGCCACGAACTAGTGGATCTTTCCACTGTGGTTTAGGGATTTCTACCAATATACAATTTCCTCCCTTTAAATATGTTTTAAAAACTTTGTTATGAATGGTATAAAATGCCAATTAAAATGGACTTTGCCCTTACTACTGGTTTTCAGAGGTTTTAATGTTAGTCTGTTTGCAAACAGTATTTTCAATTTTGCTGTCATTCACATACATTGATGTGTATACAAAGTGCTGGTTCAGTGTCTTGCCCAAGGACACTTCAACAGTGGGCAGGAGGAGCTGAGGATTCACCACCAACACCGTGATTTGATTACAATATACTGCCTGGAATCAAGTTATTGGAACTGTGTTATTTTACTGACTATATTATGTATCCAAACAGAATATACACAAAATGCATGCTAACCTAATGTTATTGAAAAAATTATCTATGAACAGGGGACCTTTTAGAAGCCTTCCATGTCGCCCTCTCGAATGGTATTTCTTTGCAGTGCCACCTAACTATGTCATTTATGTAAAAGAAATGTTGCACTGTTAGCTCTTGGTCAAGAACCTCAACATCAATGTGTCCTTTTAAAAACATTCATAACTCCTAGCTTTCAACCCAAGTGTGCATTAAAAAATCTAGAGTCAATTGGATCCAGCCTCAGTCTGGGTCACCCCTGTACAGGCTATGTTAAAAGCAGGCAGTGTCATAAACAGGAAGTGCAGTGTTTCAGTGTCATCTAACGACATGCTCAGTGCATAGCCTGCTTTTCTTTCTTTTTTTTTTTTTTTATGTATGATGTATGCCTGCTTGAGAATGATTGATAAAATGCAACAGTATATTTCAATGACAGACCAACCAGGCTATTAGACATTGTAATAACTATAAACCAGGGTTTAGACAGAGGTAGCAAAGTTTTCTTAAGAGTCAGGTGCTGTCTGTTAAGTATGTGGAAATGTGTGGAGTTGTTTTGTTTGTAAATTTCTAGATTTTTTTAATGGCAAAAAATAAATCAGTCAATTTACCATCATTACAGTTATAATAAATAAACAACTCCACTGAGGAACAGCTACACAACAGATATTAGATGTGTGTTATGCTCTTTATATTGATTTCACAATCTGGATTTTGTGCTGCAGGCAGTCCTTATAATGAGGCAGAAACACTGATAATTGATTCAGAAAAGTTTGAGAGAGAATATGGTGTCTTGTACACTGAATACATTTATCAAATCAGATTGACAAAATTATGTGCAAAATAAAAGGCATTAGGGAATTAAATGGACTTCACTGGATTTTCATATATAGCATATTATATATATATTAAACTGCATGACATTATTTATATGAGCAAAAGACAAGTACTTAGTTGAAGTAAATATTGCATTAAAATAGGAGAATAAGGACTGGACTATGGGGAACCATTTATTCCTAGAAATTAAAATATAAGTACAAATTTATTTGTTATTGTGTGTTCATGGTTTCTGTGGGCGATCACCAATGTTATTCACAGTTCTAGACTTTTCGATATATTATGTTCCTTGGATAATATGATCGATAAATTAGTGAACATATTAAAATTGGCACCTATTAGCGATGACGTCATGTGCAGAATTGACGACCTTGCCAGTAAAAAGGGGTCCGGTCGGTTTAATTGTACTATTATCGGCCATTTATTTTTACATTTCACCGTTGTTTGTTTATGTTGTTGGGCTAAAATCGCGTTAATCCCTGATCTTACGCTCGGGTAATGAAAATGTTCTTAGCCCAGAGCGTAACGTACACTTTTGTCTTTTGTCGAGCGGCTGCTCCTCCCCACCCCCTTTTTCCTGTGTTCACTCCGCTGTGGCGGAAGTAAGTCGTATCGCTGAGGCCTCATCCTTCCAATGGCGACTGCAAACAGGCTGAATAGAAAGCGGGAGCAACTGTGGAGGGGGTCAGAGCTGTGTTACCGAAATTAAATAAATATATCATATTCTCAGTAGCCATAAAGTTAGACTAAAATTTGTTTCACTTCTCCAAATCACGGCCGATTCAATGGCCAAAAATCGGAACATTTCGCTCCTTGAGTCGGGTAAGCCGCAGAAGTAAACCCAATTGATAGCTCAATGTACAACGGTGTCGGTGGTGTTAATTGATATCCCAACTGCTTTTGTCACAATTTAATTACTCACTGTTCAATTTCAGAGCTCTATTACTTGATATCTCGTTTTCTAACAACGGGTCCATGTCGGAGAGCGGCTGAGGTGAGCTGGCGTGCCTTGACTGGCACACTGTCTTCTATTTCTAAATAGTTGTCTAGCTGTATGATAATAACGTTAATAGAGGCGATATAATCTGTACGAGCTCTTTTATTCCTCCATAGGTCCTCGCGAGCGAACTAGAAGAATATCAGGTGTGTATTCCTGCTGTCTTTGCTTCTTGTCTGCTAGCTGCTATCCGTCGGTGTTGACTGAGTCTGGGTATAAAACTTGTTTCACTCAGTTGACTTTTAATACCTCTGTACGTCTCACTCGTTTGACATCACCCGGTTTTTTACTAGCATTATGTGTAGGTGCCACTGAATTCTGTAGTGACTCCGCTTTGCTAAACTCTTGTTTTCGACAGCTCTTACCGGGGAGATTGGACTGGCTGGGAAACGAGCACCCGAGATCATATGAAGATGTGGTGAGTTTTAAGTTAATATGTGTTTTTAAGTTCGCTGTCGTTGGATGTATTGTCTTGTTACTGTGGGACTGTGTCCACGCTCTGTGCTTGTTTACGGTCTTTGTTCTTTATCCTGTGGGACTATTAGGATTACTTGAAAGTCGATGGCTGCCATGGTGGCATCGCTTTGTCACGGACTAAAATTTCAAGCGTCAGTTGCGTTTTATTCGCACATAAAATTCTGTTTTTAATAGAGGGTTTAATATTATTTGGCCCTGACTGTTGTACTGCGGATAGGGTGGGTAGTTAGCTCCTCGCGTCGTCGCGACGGCTCCATTGGCCAATCAGAGGCCGAGTTGCTCTGTCTCTGTGTTATTTTGCATGTGACCTGCGCTGTGATTGGCCCATAAAAAGAAAAAGTTTTGCATAAGAAGCCACGCCCCAGAGACGAGGAGTTCAGGAGCACATGAAAAGCACCAAGTAAATACAGTCGGAGATTGTCAGAGCCAAGCAGTCTACATTTAATGCTGTATTTAGTTTTTTAAGTGCACAATTTACATTTTATTGTCATGCCTACAAATCAAACTACGAAGACAATAAATAACACATTTGACCTGTACTGAATACTGTTGTTTACACTGTAGAATAGTGTTCATTAGGAAAAATATGTACTGTGAGTGTTTATTTTCTTAAGCCTAGAAATGTTAGAGGTGAAAAAATGCCCACCTCAAGCTCTGATGACCCACTGTAACATCTTAACATTTCTTTTCCTCTGTGGAACTTAAACATATTCAGATGTAACTGAAAACACCAAGTTGATTAATAAAGCGGGCATTTCAGTATCACAGAAGTGGTCAGCTTTAATCGAAAAAGCACTGCATTTATTGATGTGCACTGTATTGTGGACCCACTGTGTTGGGAGCGCTTTCACATGTTTGAGTGTCCATTTCTTTGTTTGCTTCTTCTATGTATGATTACTTTGCCTGTCCCAAGTCTCATTCAAAGTGTTATATTTTTCAGACTGTTATGGTTTACAAATAGTGTACAGTATCACTATTAATCTCTTTGTTTGTTCTTAAAGGTTGCCGCCAACAGACATATTGCACCAGACCATTTGCTTCAGATTTGTAAGCAGATTGGACCACTTCTCGACAAAGAGGTGCCATCATGTGTCCCAGGTGTACATTCTCTCCTGGGGTCTGGAAAGCAGTCAATGCTCAGGACTGCAAAAGGTACTAGTCTTTAGTGTCTCACGGGGAAAACATTTTTAGAGGTTAAAATGAATATGACCGTATTAACATAATATAACTGTTTTGATTGTGTGTGATGAGTTCTCTTCAATTTGTTACTTTTACATACAGGTTATTAACAACTGAGTTATTCTTCTGACTTTCTGTTTTGTTTTTCAGGCTGCGATAATGTGCGGTTTGAAGCTTCATCATATGCAGCCCTTCACAGGGGAAGACCACCAGAGAGGCCTTTGAACTGCAAACAACCTCCACATCTAGGTGAGATGTCACTAATGTTGAATATGATTTTAGTATTTAATCCAGAAGTATATGGATATTGGCAATGAGTGTTTCTTCTCATCCAGTGAATTATCTGAGGTTTTCTCAGCAGTATTTTCTATTTGAGCCTGAAAATGCCATTGGTCCTGTAAATAATATACATATAGGTATTTTGGAATTTTTTTTATGCATTTGGAAAAATTATAATGGGAGTCTATTTATCTTCTTGGGGAGCAGCAATTTTAGGAGTCATGAGCTACAGATAGGTTCATTAAATACTTAAAATGCAGCATGCTTGAGGCTGTTGGATCTTAACAGTTTAGAAGAACATCATGAATGGTGTCCTTGTTTCTCTAATATTTTTTTGTTTGCCATAGTAACAGATACAAACCAGATGCCGGACATCGGCCTTCATTTTTCAGGAATATTGTTATTGTTTTACAGATCATCTTTGAATTGGGGAAGGCAAGGCATGATGCAACTAACACAATTTAGATAACAAAGCACAAAAAAGCAAGCAAAAGAAGCAGATGATAGACAGAGTTAAATTCGGTACTATGTTTTGAAGCATAAGGCTATTGGAAAGGCCACTCTTACCATTATGTGCTCAAATTAAATACTTTCACATGAAATGCACCTCATGCCAACAATATATGTCCCATTGTTAATGGCCTACTCTTCTGATAATTTGCATCTTATCAACAGTGAAGGTACATCGAGGGCGAGAGCTGACAGGAGTGCACCGCTTCAGCTCCATTAATCCTGTCGGAAACTATGAGCACATGCGGCTGCATCGGCGGATCCTGGGGCATCTGTCCGCAGTGTACTGTATCGCATTCGATCGCACCGGTCTCAGGATCTTCACAGTAAGATGAAACTTACTTTTGCATATTTCCCCATTGAAAAATAAAACCTTGTGAAGCATCAGTTATCATTGGGCTGAAAAATTATGTACTGAAATAAAACATTTTCTCAGATTTAATATAGCTGTGCATGCAATTATTATGAGGATCTGACTGAAGTTATGTCATGGGAGAACCTCTCCAGATTAGGGTTTAATGTTGGCACTGTTCTTCATACTTGTTCTGTGATATATGCTAATGACAAAGAAGACTATCAAAAAAGCCACAGTACTGTCTCTGCTGCACTGCTACATCACCTGAGGTCAATTATTTCTTTAGGGCTCGGATGACTGTTTGGTGAAGATTTGGTCTTCATTTGATGGAAGGCTTCATTCCACATTGCGAGGACACTCTGCAGAGATCACAGACTTGGCAGTTAATTATGAAAACACACTTATTGCTGCAGGAAGCTGTGATAAGACCATCCGTGTATGGTGCCTTCGTACTTGTGCCCCTGTGGCTGTGCTACAGGGGCACAGTGGATCCATTACCTCCCTACAGGTAAAAGAAGATTTAGCTCTGCATCACACTGCTTTCATGATAAATCTGTAGCAAACATTTTATAATTTTTATACACTTAAGGTTTTAAAGTATTATTGTAGCCTTCATACGTCTAAGTATTTTAAGTCAAAATGGCCTTTGCAGAAATCAAGCAATTGTAATATTTTTGCCATTTAGTCAAAAACATAGGTTATAGGTAAGTCTGGCCATGCAGCTGACGTAAGGTTACATTCAGACAGCAGGTCTTAATTCACAGTTCAGATGTTTTTCTGAAATCTGATTTTCTTTTGTGTGTGTGTGCTCATTCATATTACACATTAAATGCAACTTCTATCAGTTTTGAGTACAAACACAATGGACCCTGAAGTGACCCACATGCACAAAAGCGTTCCTGATTTAATACGTGACCACACAGGCATGCACTGTGTTTGCAGAAGTAAATATATTACTCCTGCCGCATCTTCTCCTGGGACGTAGAATTGCGACATTTGTTGCATTTCGATGGCTTAATGGTTGGTTAAATGCGACCTGGCTGTTCAGACTGAAGTCGCATTGCAAAATATTAGACATTGATCGGATTTTGGACCTCATATGAAAGTGGCCTGGGTGGGATTTGAAAAAATTGGATTTGTGTTGTTTGAACTGTTTTTAACAGAATGGATACAGGTCATGTATGGCCAAAAGAAATCAGATTTTGGCCACATTTGCCTGCAGTCTGAACATAGCCAATGTCAGGTGATTTTGCTTTTAGTCGTTAAATGTCAACACGAGTCTGCATCATGATGTAATACGTTGCTCTTTTTACAGTATAACGTACATGAATGGATCCCCTCCCTTTTTGTGCAAAGTTTGTAATAAATGCCATAAGTGTAATTCAGGCCCTGTTTATGCCTGACGTAAAAATGTGGTTATAGTGATCTGATCACAATTCTAAGTACAAGTGTGAATGCTGAACAATGACTTCTCTCTAAGCAATATGAACTCACTTGTACATGTAAGCTGGTTTTGTCCACAGAATCAAATATTTTTGATTTGATTATTCTGAACACATCAAGGAGTAAATAGCCTTTGTTTTTTTTAATTTCTTTTAATTTCTGACAGACAAGGCAGGAAAGTGCATTGTTGCCTCCTGCCAGTTATAAACAAGAGTTTATTCAGTGGGCATCAGTGAAAATCATGTGTGTGCTCCCCCACTCAAAGGTATACCTGGAGTGGTGAAATGAGATGTGATCACTCATCTTCACTTGATGTTTTTGTGGTGCAATTTGTGAACTTAAAGTCATCCACTTGTGACTGGAACACCAAGGGACCATTCTGTGCATATATTTGTATGTACGTATGTCAACAAACAGGACCATAGTCTCAGTAACTACTTAGATGTCTGACCTGTGAATATGTTTTCAGTTCTCACCATTTGCCAAGGGCTCAAAACGTTACATGCTGTCCACTGGAACTGATGCTACTGTCTGCTTCTGGCAGTGGGATGTCAATAATATCAATTTTAGGTGAGTTCGGATTTTTTTTAAATCAGTTTTTAAAACTGTAGACACTTAAGTTGAATTTTTTTTTTTTTTTACCTAACAAGCCACCCTATGTCTCAGCCAATGGACAATAGTTTAGAAAACACCACTAACTGATGTAGCTTCTCTATTCTTTCCTTCTTGTGTTCAGGGACATTTTGTGTGAATCGTAGCATGTGTACTCTACATGGGTGTATGCGTGAGCACAATTTTTATTATGCAGAAGTTATTTCAGATAGTGCTAGATATTGTATAACTGACAAAACACTCGTGTAACAGAACTCTTGACAGCCTGTCATGTTTTGTATTGAAGTTACCAATTTTTCAGCTAAGTGAAATGTAAATGACAGAATGCAATAATAAGCTTTAAGAAAACTGAAATACTTGGCACAAACTCAGGTTAAGAGTAAGTCTTGATATGAGGTCAAGGCTGAAGTGTCTTTAAAAGGGGTACATGTACTTGCATTTTTAATCAATGAGTAAACTATTCCTCGTGTTTGCTATAGAAAAGATGTTTATCAGTACATCTGTTGATCCTTTGTACTTGTCACACTTTTGAGAAGTCAGGCATTTGTTGGGATCCTTTGGTGAAGCTGACTGTTTTATCAGCAGTTTGAGTTGTTACTGGTGGAGCTGTTGACAGATAGTGGTTTGTGTGTGTGTTTATAAGATAAAGAGCCTAACAGTTTATATCCCTAACAGGCATCTCACTGTATCACAGTACCATGTATCTGCTGCTGTAATTCATTTCAGACATCAGCTTGAAGTCTCAAGGGTTTCCTGATAGTGACATTTTAATTGATGATTAAATTCCATAGCAGTATTGTATTTTTTCTGCTCACTTTATATAGTTTTTTTTAAAAAATAATATATATATATATATATATATATATATATATATATATTACACTTTTAATGCTTTACCATAAATCTTTTTATATACACATATTACTACTTATGATGAAGTGTAAGAGCCAGTTATTAACACTGAATATTGAGATGAGCAATAAAAATTGCCTTTTTTGTTGATTTTTTTTTTTTTTAATTTTTAAATTTTTATTTTTTTTAGATTTTGTAAACAGACAAATTACTAATATTAAAAATGATGTGAAAAATACAGATAGAAATATGAGATCACTTCCAGCTGATTTTATACAGATGAGTAGAGATTATTATTATTATTATTATTATTATTATTGTGCAAAATCATTGCAGTTAATAAAAAATTATTGTGATATGGGGATTATGTCATAACTGAGTTGGTAAGTAAAATAGTATTTAAATGAACATGCTAACGTCACACTTGTATAGTATACCACCTACCTGCTGGTAGAGGAAAACTGGTCCTTTTGAGTTGCACTGACTGAAACACTTTGGTGTTTATAGTTACAAAGAAATACAAATGATATATGTGCATTTTTTAAGGCATAATGTCAAGAATAGGATATTATATATTTAAAGGCACACTTGGCAGATGTTAAATGCAGTTTGGCTTATTTGTATATCAGTAAACCTCACAGGCTCTAAGTGAACTTGTAAAGCAGAGAAATTGTCAGTTCTCTAGAGAAACCAGCTGTATCCTGGCTTAGTGTTGAAGAAGTCAGTGAACATCCACAGTCCATGAGTTTGCTGTTGTGAAATGTTAATAAAATCAAGCAGTATGGTGACTTTTCCTGGACCCACACTGACTGTGGCCCAGGAACCTAAGGTAGAGGTGGCATTTATACACAAAGGTCACAAGGTAGGGACGAGAGGATGTGTGGAACAGTAATAACAGGAACAGCAGTTTAATAGGTGATGAGATGTGGATTTAACAGCAGGGACTTTGAGCTGCTTGTAAAAATGAAAATTTGGCTTTTGATTCTAATTCTTCCTCTTGTTTGTCTGAAATGATCAGTAGTGTCTTAATTTTTAAGCCGCTAATAAGAGCCATATATTCTGGTTTATATCATTAACTTAAACATCGAGTTAAATTGTAAGCAACTCCAACAAAGTGAGTGTACAGATATATCGATTTCTTAACATTGTGAACGACCCTGATCTGGAATAGGAAAGCTGGTGTCTGATCTGACATCTGTGACTCCAAACAGCCGGATATCTGAAACTTTAACTAAAAGCTGTTGAAAGATGGGCTGACTCATTTAAAAAAAAAAAAAGAATAGATATAAAGGTCAGGACTGTCAAAACTCAGAGTTTACTGAGGTGGACACATGCTTATGCAGTTCATTATAAACATAACATGCTGCACACTAATACCCCTCGGCCAGAATGGACAGACAGATGACAAAAGGATTACAATACCCCTTCGACCCGAAGTTGGCAGACATTACACACAGCCCAGTACTGATATTTCAGTGAAACTTAGGCAGTTATGTTGGTTTGTACAAAATCATTCACTTTTTTCTTTTTGCTTTCCTTCAAGTGATCGGCCGCACAAATTTACAGAAAGGCCGAGGCCAGGAATTCAGACTGTGTGCTCTTCATTCAGTCCAGGTAATGAATCATTTTATGGTAAAGAGTAGTTTTATTAAATGGGCTTATGTGTTGAACAAACCCATCTCTTTGCCATTTCATGGGTTTTACACATTTGAGAGAATCTAAATTTTATTTTAAATGATTGCAGCTAACTTTGTCCAAAACCTTATCTTTCAGGTGGGATGTTCTTAGCAACAGGAAGTACTGATGATGTGATCAGAATATACTACTTGGGAAGCGGTAGTCCAGAAAAAATATCAGAACTTCACGAACACACGGTGAGAGTCCAGACCCTTTGAATCAATGAATGAAGCATGTTTTCAAAAACCTTTAACTATGCATCTGTTTCAGCATATGAAACAAAATCTCTCAACATCTGCATATTTTTGTCCTCTTTAGGACAAAGTTGATAGCATCCAATTTTGCCATTCTGGGGAAAGGTATAATATCATCATTGTGTATTAAATAATACTAATAATACTATGATGACAGTCAATTGCATTTATTAGTACATAAACTGTTACTGCTGTGCTGCCTCAGATTTGTGAGTGGAAGTCGAGATGGAACAGCACGGATTTGGAAACTCCATCAGAGGCAGCAGTGGCGGTGCATCCTACTCAACATGTCCGCCACTCTTCCAGGGTATGATATGAATAAATGCTTTTGTGTTTTTGTTTTGTGTGTGTATAGATAAATACCTTTTCTTATACATGTAAGTAGAATGGTGAGTGAAAAATTTCCCACATCCTTAATGTTAGCAAAAAATAAACAGCATCGTCATGAATATCACACTGGTTTGTCTGTCAAAAATCTTATTTATTGCACAGAGTAAAAGCAGAACTCTTCTATGACTGTAACACCAGGAAACAAATTGTGCATCTTCCTCAGTGAAAAAGAAAAGACAAATACACACTGTTTTCCTGTTGAGATGGAAATGGGTAACAAGATACTCCCTTTAAAAAAAGCTATTTTCAGTAAGGAAGGCTGTTGAGTTTGTCATTTTGTGTTAATTAAATGTACAACCACGTTCCACATAGAGAAAAGGATGTGCCAGATGTAGATTGTGTATTTTCTAATATTTTTCTTTTTCTTTCAGTGCTGAAGCAATGAGTGAAGAAGAAAGCTACTTCAAACCCAAAGTCACCATGGTAGCGTGGGATCGCCATGACAATACAGTCATCACAGCCGTTAACAACCATCTCCTCAAAGTGTGGAACTCCTACACAGGACAGCTGCTACATATCCTTAAAGTAACTCAATAAATGCAGTTTGCTATTGTAATATACTGCATCCAAATAAAAAACACAGCATACTAACTTGAATATTGTCTTCAGGGTCATGAGGCTGAGGTGTTTGTTCTGGAGCCACATCCCTTTGATCCCAGAATCATCCTGTCAGCTGGCCATGATGGGAATGTGTTCATATGGGATCTGCTACGAGGAACAAACACACAGCACTACTTCAACATGGTATACTGATATGCAGCATTGACAGGACAGGCTTTATTCAAGGCTAACATGTAGAAACAGATAATGATGATCAGCATAGCATTGATCTGTGATCCAAGTGGGATTAGTTTCTCTCAGACTGCCTCGTCTGTGCATATGGTACTTTGTACTTTTTTGTTAACCTTCATGTTGTCTCATGATTGTATTATTTTGTTAAAACTGAAAGCTGGAAAAAGAATCCTTCAGATTCCGTGTAGTGTCTGAAAGTACAAAGAAAATTATCCAAGGATACACACTGCAAAGAAAAAGCAAAAAAAAACAAAACAAAACACTTCAGCTGTGTAAAAATCCTGTCTTTGTCCTTAGTTTGTCTCTTTTGTTAATGAGTCTGTTCCTCCGATGTGTTTATGTCTCTCGCACAGATCGAGGGCCAGGGTCATGGAGCTGTTTTTGACTGCAAATTCACCCCTGATGGCCAGCGTTTCGCCTGCACAGACTCTCACGGCCATCTGCTCATCTTCGGCTTCGGCAGTTCTAAGCCTTATGAAAAGGCAAGAGGAAGTCTCATGTAGATGTAATACCAGTTTCCAGGATAGTTTTGTTTCCCATTAAACAGTATGGCTTACATAGAGAATTTTTGTGTTTACTTTACTAAGTGATTTTTCTGAAGTGAGACTGAGCTTGTTGAAATGAAAATATCTGCATTTGAAGGATGAAAATCTGACAAATCCCAAATTATTTGTTTCTCTGCATCTTCATGAACGCAGCTTGGTAAACCTATATCTTCTTTTTTTTTTTTTTTATTCTTGACAGCTTCCAGACCAGGTATTCTTCCATACAGACTACAGGCCTCTGATCAGGGATTCTAATGGGTTTGTGCTGGATGAACAGACACAGCAGGCTCCCCATCTCATGCCCCCACCCTTCTTAGTGGACGTGGATGGAAACCCCCATCCACCGAGGTAGACATGACGTTCAATTACATTATTAAATTAAGTCTTTATCCTTGTTTTCTAATTTGTTTAGTTTTTTCTTGAATGTTTCTAATCTTTATTGATACAATTCTTATTAAGGGTATTAAAAAGAATTAAGTCATATACTGATGATTATATTTCTTTTTTTTTTATTGAAGCATTAGAGACACAACATTTTCCAATCACATCAATCTGCCACATTTTCCTTAAAGTGTACACATATGAAAAATAAGCATTTTCAAAACAAGGCTCAGTGAGGCTAATACATTTTTGATTGTCTCTGTCCCACTTTCTTAGGAATTAGAAATGTTTTATTTTTCCTTAAACATAATTATATTTAAGTCGGACCTGTTCCCGGTGAGGGTTGGACTCCGCCAGGGCTGCCCTTTGTCACCGGTTCTGTTCATAACTTTTA